>CM056051.1:410008825-410316462 GCA_029574335.1 Rana kukunoris
TCGAATATGGCGTATTCCGCTCATCACTACAGTTTAAACAGTTCTGTGGCCCCACACAGCATGCAATAAGTAAATAGTCTCTCAATAAAGCAAAGGGGCTTATTCTGATGCGAAAGTCTTTTAGATAAGGCGCAGGGGTTTATATCCTGTTCGTGACGCCAAAATTCTATGCGACGAGCCAGAACCGCAGGGGCGACACGTGAGGTGCACAGTGGGCCGATGAGAGACAGCAATAATACAGTTCATCGGTTTACTCACGGTTAGCAGAAAGCCTCCCTGGGCCGGTCGCACAGAGATAAGGAAGACGGCACAAAATCCTCCGGGGCACGCTCTGTGATAGGGAAACGCCAGCCAAGATGGTGGTTGAGGTGCCCGTGTTGACAGGGGTGTTTAAAGTGCTTGTGGCGGCTGGGTCCCTTGATGGTATTTGTCGTGACGCCAGTACCGTTAATGGTGGTACGACCATTTGCAGTGTTG
This sequence comes from Rana kukunoris, assembly GCA_029574335.1. Classification (NCBI taxonomy): domain Eukaryota; kingdom Metazoa; phylum Chordata; class Amphibia; order Anura; family Ranidae; genus Rana; species Rana kukunoris. The sequence goes on from CM056051.1 coordinate 410,009,303, forward strand.
AAGAATGAGGTAGACAGAAGTAGGATACAACTCACAATTTTTACTGTGACTGGTTTTGATTGCAATACAGACATCCAGTTAAAATACAGTATCTGGGTAGAGAGAGAATTCTGCTGATCCACTGTTAATAGGTTTTAGTAATCCTGGACTCAGGCTGTGGTTCAGTATTATGCTTGCTTGTTACTGGTCCCTTTTGAATCCAGTGACCTTGGTGAGGTTGCCGGAGGCTAAGAAATCCTTCACCTTTATGCTCAAAAAGGTCTTTGCTGCCGATTAATGGCTTTCACCTTTTGATTTAAGCAGTTCCAATCTGTCCCTTCTCTCTCCTTCACCTTTTTCCTTCTCCACACACACACTTCCTGAACTTAACTACCGACCACAGATAACCTGAGCTGGGATAGATATCCCAGAGTGGTGCTATCCCCATCTTGTGGTGGGAAGTATGAAGCACACCTGGCCAGCATATGAACAGGGATCTCACAGATGTAGAAATGCAAAATGACATGCAATATAGCAATAACAAAGAAATAATACTTTTGCAGTTCCCACATGTCCTGAGTGGGACGCTGCAGATTGAAGCTGAACATTGCAGAAAAAGCTGATTTTGTTAGTTTACCTTTTAATGGGATATTCACTTGTATGTTTAACCCCGGAAGGATTTACGTTAATGACCAGGCCATTTTTTGCGATATAGTACTGCGTTACTTTAACTAACAATTGCAAGGCTATATGTGGGCCTAACCTAAGGGACTAAATCTAAAAAACACTGCTGCAGACACTTGAAAGTCTGATCCTGGAAGGCGATGTCAAAAATTTGAAAAATTATAGTGACTGCGCTGTGAAGGTGACACAAGGAAACTAAAAATATTGAACCAATGGGGTCCTCCCCCAAACACTACGTAAGGAAAAAACTGGCCAATTCGCTGGTGTGAGAAGTGACTATACTGTAAAGAAAACAGATTATAAATATGATGGCTCTAGTGTGGTCTGGTAGGATCTGCAAATAACAATAATCCTAAAACAATATAAATAACCAATAATAGTGAAATAAAGTAAACCGTGATCATAATATAACAAACTGAAACAGTGAATAGCAGGAGATCCAATAGCATCCAATGTGGAAAATAATAAGACAGTGAGTCCACTACTGTACAGCCAACAAATCTCTAGAATTAGAAAAATGGGATTGGGACTTTGTATGAGGCATGTGGTATGCACCACCACAGGCCTCCATCCCTGTAAGGGTGTAAAAAATGGAAGGTTGGGACTTCATTTACCAGACCAACTTTAGATAGGGGTAGGTCTAGGTTGCCATCTGCTCCCTGTCTATTGATTAGCACACCTGTGCTCCTCTTTTGGAGGCTTTAAAAATCATAGTTAGGCTCCTTACACACGGAGCGGTCCGTTTTTCGGTCCGCTCCGTGTGTCCGTCAGCCCAGCGGGGGGGGTCTCCGCTCAGCTGTCGGCAGACAGGGCGGTCCCCGGACGGAAGAAAAATAGGACATTCTTCCGTCCGCAAAAACGGATGCGGATCTAGCGGACGTTAGCGGATGCATCATCCGCTAACGGATCCGCTCCCATAGGGGCCCATTACAAGTCCGTAAACGGACTTGTAATGAGCGGACGAACGGTCCGCTAGTGTGAAAGGGCCCTTAGGACTGCAGCTTACCAGGTATTTGCAAATTACTGCAACTAAACCCCTGTTTTAATTACACACATTTAGACAGATTATTTTGGTTTTAGTGCTTCTTGGGTTGGTATTTTTGAGCCTGGTCATTATGGAATTTTTTTTTATAATTTCCATATATATACCGTATTTATCGGCGTATACCGCGCACTTTTTTGGCCTGAAAATCAGGGCAAAATCGTGGGTGCGCGGTATACGCCGATAAATACGGTATATATATGGAAATTATAAAAAAAAATTCCATAATGACCAGGCTCAAAAATACCAACCCAAGAAGCATTAAAACCAAAATAATCTGCCCGACTATTCACGAGTGTACTGCGCCTGCATATACCGAGTGCAGTACACTCGTGTATAGTCGGGCAGGCTCGGCTCCTTTCGTGCTCACGTCCTGTACGTCCAGGTCGTCAGCACGAGAGGAGCCGAGTCTGCCCGACTATACCCGAGTGTACTGCGCTCGGTATATGCCGGCGGAGTATTTGAAACTCGGCGCGGGAAAGCAAGGAGGACGCCGCGAGGACGCCGGACCCGCCGAAGAGGACACCGGACCCGCCGAAGAGGACACCGGACCCGACGAAGAGGACACCCGAAGCCGCAGACGGACGCTGGACGGGACGAAGAGGACACCCGAAGCCGCCGCGCAAGACACCAAAACTGTAAGTACAAAAAACTTTTTTTCCACAGGAATGGCGGCAACTTTAGGGGTGCGCGCTATATGCGGGAGCGCGCTATACCCCGATAAATACGGTACTTAATTGCATTTTGCTAATCGCATCTCATTTAAAGTCCCAACCTTCCATTTTTTACACAAAACTCTAGAATAAAAGTCTTATAAAAGAAAAAACGTCCCATGTGCTGCGAATCCCACCACTAAACAAAACCAAGATAACTTCCTGTGACAATCTTCAGTGAAAATCTTCAGTGAACCCACCTCCATGTCTATAAGCAGCTTACCTCACTGCTGTTTAGACAAACAGCATAGATGGGTCACAGATATAAATGCTGGTAAAAATGGTGACGATATAGTAGTCTCCTTACTGCTGCTGCAGTGTTCTTAGTAGCAGGCAACTCCTGTGTATGAAAACATAGGAACAGAGAGCGTTCATAGGGTAACCTGATAATCCTTAAGCCCTGTACACACGATCAGTTTGTCTGATGAAAACGGACCGATGAAAAAAAATAGAACATGTTTTACAATTTTCCTATAGATAAAAAAACGATAGAAAAAAATGATGGTCTGTGTGGAACTCCATCGGTCAAGAATCCATGCATGCTCAGAATCAAGTCGACGCATGCTTGGGAGCATTGAACTTCATTTTTCTCAGCACGTCGTAGTGTTTTACGTCACTGCGTTTGGACATGGTTGGATTTTTGACCGATGGTGTGTAGGCAAGACTGATGAAAGTCAGCTTCATCGGATATCCGATGAAAAAATCCATCGGATTAGATTCCATCAGATATTAGATCGCGTGTACAGGCCTTTACTGGAGCAAGAGCAAACAACACAGGTAAAGCACTCACTTTGTATTAAATAAGTGCAGGCATCAATCCACGAGCGCCCAGCTCCTATGTCCCCCCATGTGTTTTTGTTCCCGGTCCACTCCCGGCTTCCAATATTCAGCAACCGGTACTCAGAGTATGGTGTTGCAATAAAGAGAGGGCACTCATAGCATAAACCTGTTAAAGAACCATTTAATCAAAGCAAGGAATAAATAAAATAACTTACATTTAGTAAGAACAAACGATAAAAACATCCACGAGCGCCGTGCTCGTACTCCTTCCGTCAGCTGTTTGTGCGTGGCGCTGTCCCCAAATAAAATTGATGTCCTTTTTTCCCACAAATAGAGATTTATTTTGGTGGTATTTGATCACCTCTGCGGTTTTTATTTTTTGCGCTATAAACAAAAAAAAATTTAAATTTTGAAAAAGATAACCGAAATTGGCTAGATGAAATAATTGTATTATTTATATATATAAATATATAAATATATATATATATATATATATATATATATATATATATATATATAATGCACTGAATATTGTATAAATAACACTGGCAGGGAAGAGGTTAACATCGGGGGCAATGAAAAGGTTAAATGTGTTTCCATGCGGTCGAGTTCACACGTGTCCGACAAACGCTCTGACATTGGGAGCTCATGAGACCCGTCTTAACTGGTCCGACACAAGTCGGTCCGACTTTGAAAATGCTCTCTGTACTACTTTGGTCCTTGTCTTACCATCCGACTTTTGACATCCGACATGTGATTACAGCAGCAGTAAAAGGAATTTATCTCACTCTGTTTTGATTGGTCAAAGAACAAGTCAGACTATCACAAAGTCAGATCAAAGTAGTAATAAACAATAGAAAATAAAAGAATAGACGTTTACGGGGCCCTTTCGAACCTGAAGATAAATTTCTCAAAATCTGAAGCTATGGGGGTGGCTATGCCCCCCCAAGCTCTGCGATCCCTGCAATCTAGTTTACGTTTCAAGTGGACGGACGCGGCTTTATCTTATCTTGGAACTTACATGCCAAAAGACATTACACGCGCGTTCGCACTGAACTTCCCGCCTGTTCTTGCGAAGGCCCGCTCCCTGCTCGAGAGGTGGGGCAAGCGCCTACATTCATGGTTTGGTAGGGAAAGCCTAATAAAAATGTGTATCCTACCCAAGTTCCTTTACCTATTTCTAGCCCTCCCTATAAACATCCCACTCTCATTCTTTAAACAGGTTCACACGCTCTTCACTCGCTTCGTGTGGGCGAACAAAAAGCCCCGCTTACGGCGCGACTTGCTCTCGCTTCCCAAGCAAAACGGGGGCCTTGCCCTACCTGATGTCAGACAATACTACCAAGCCACCCACTTAGGCCGGATTTTGGACTGGAGACGTAACAGGACAACTAAATTATGGGTGCGCCTTGAGCAGTCACAGGCATCAGTGCCCCTGGGGAGCGCACTTTGGTGCCATGACGGTCCTTCACCCGAGACTGAGGTCTCACCCAACGATAGGGGCCACTTTGAGCCATGGCAATAGGGCAGCCATGAGATCGTCCCTTACGTCAGGCTCCTCGCCGCTCTACCCGATTCTGGGTAATACCAACTTTACTCCGGGACTGTGTTCCGCGGAATTTGCCACTTTGAGAGATGAGGGCGTCGTGTGTGCGGAATAGTTTCGTATTGAGGAATAGATGGCCAAATATTGTAGAACTGACAGAGGGGACAGGGGCCTTTCGGCTCCCCTTCTGGAGTGCAGTGAAAATACACCACTTTTTACATTCTATCCCTGACCCCCAGGCTTACACGCGTCAGCTGACAACGTTCGAAGAACTCTGTTCTGAATCAGGCCCGGTGTCGCAGACACTCTCTACAATATACTCTTTGCTGAATACTCCGCCCACGCAGCCTCACCTACCATTTATTGAGAGATGGGAGAGGGACCTGGACCGAAGCTTCTCAACAGCACAAAAGCAGCACATTATCAGTTGTGCACTTAAAATGTATATTTGTGCCAAAATTCAGGAGACAAATTATAAAGTCCTGAAAAGGTGGTACCTCACGTCGGCCAAACAGCTCAGATGTTTCCCGTCCGCCTCGGATTGCTGTTGGAGATGCGGGAAGGAGGTGGGCTCGCTTTTGCATGTCTTCTGGCCCTGCCCGAAATTGAGGGGCTTTTGGGAGGAGGTGCGCCGCATAACTCAGTCCTTCACAAAATACGAAATCCCAGACGACGCGGCGTTCTTCCGGCTTCACCTCTCCACGATTTCCTTCAAATCATACAAGAAATAGCTACTGCGCCACCTACTAAACGCTGCCAAGGGCTGTGTCCCTTTGTTCTGGAAACAGCAGGCTCCACGACCATCTCAGGCTGGCTGAAGAAAGTGGAGGAGATAAAAGCAATGGAAGATTTGGTCCTCACTGCGCGGCATGAGCGCAAGAAATACTCTGAGACCTGGAACATCTGGAACGTATTCATTTTCTCTGATGAAGGGATGGCCCTCTTGCGACAGTGAATCGGCGGTGGTTCGCCGCTTGACGTTGGCGTCCTCCCCGGCTCCGGCGCCCCCTCTCTGGACTGACCCCCGCTCCCTTGTGTGTCTGCCCCCCCGCCCCCCTTCCCTTTCTTTCTCTTCCTCGTCCCTTTCTTTCCCTCTTCCTATTCACACTTTACTCGTTCTGAGATTCTAGGAAAAAGAGTGAAAAGGAAGTGGAGAGGTCCTATATTTTCAGTCGTCCTTTTTAAGATGATAACTTTCACCCTAGATGATATTGTACAGTGAGTTCCACTTTCATGCAATGTTCTGCTGACGCACTTGTAACCTGTTTTGTGTGACTGTAATGACTGTGGTGTGGAGACCTCTCTCCTTGGTGTTAATAAAATGTATATTTAAAAAAAAAAAAAAAATAATAGAATAGAAAGAATATAACAATATAACCATTTTAAATGTATTTTATACATTTTGGGAAATGGTTATATCCTTTTATTTTCTATTCTATTATTTTCTATTCTATCATTTTCTATTCTATTTGAATTCTAATTTATTCCATTTGAAATTAGAATTTCAGATGATGGTTATATTCTTTCTATTTTATTCTATTCTATTTCTATTTTCTATTCTGTTCTTTTATTTTCTATTCTATCCCTTTTTTCTATTCTATTCTTTTCTATTCAAAGTCTTTATTTTCTATTCTAATTTATTTTCTGCAGAAATGTGAAAAATATTCCAATTAGATTAGAAAACTATTTAAATTTGATTCAAGAACTAGTTGAATTAAAATTTTTACCCGAAATGTTGATTCGTTATTTCGGATTCATTACTAATGTAATTTGGAGATTCAGATACTTCCAAATTCCTGAATAATAATTATTTTTTCTGAATTTCAATTCAATGTCTAGATAAAATTATGTTTTTACTTTTTCAGTTAAATTCATGAAGAGATACACATCAGTTTTGGTTTTTAGTCCTGACTAATTGTGTAATTTTTCCTTTATTTCTTATGTGTCTTATATTAGCCTCCAGTGATCCACTGTACAGCAACACTCAAACTGGTAAATGGAGGGGCCGAACTAGGTGTCAATCAACATTGTTCATCCCACACGGCGCATACACACGATCGGAAATTCTGACAAGAAAACCCAGGATTTTTTTCAGACGGAATTTTGGTTCAGACTTGTGTTGCATACACTACAACAAGCCGAGAAAAATGAAGTTCAATGATTCCAAGCATGCGTCAAATTGATTCTGAGCATGCATGCTTTTTTTCGCGTCGGAATTGCATACAGACAATCGAAATTTCCGACAAGAACTTTTGCAGTTGGAAAATTTGAGAACCAGCTCTCAAAATTTTTGCTGTCGGAAACTCTGACAGAAAAAGTCAGATGGGGCCTAGACACAGTCGGAATTTCCGACCAAATGCTCACATCAAACTTTTCTTGTCGGAAATTCCGACCGCGTGTACTCGGCATAAGATGTTCCTCAGAGAGATTTGATCAGTGATATGCTGCTCTTTTATTGCTCAACCACAAGCTCGGGTGGGTCCCAGACCAGGCTGTATTGTTCAACTGTAGTGCTCTGTGCAGAAAGTTCAAAATTATTACAGCACCTGGCTACACTATCTGCCTGGGTGCCTGGATCACAAGACTAGCTGGATAGAATAACACATTCTTTGGCAGGTAAAAAGGGTTCACAAAGAATACTGTGTTTATATTTGAGCTGAATCTACCAACTTGCCTGGAGTTCAGTATTAAAGGATAAGTTAACCTTTGATAACATGTTACATGTTACACCCATACCGCCATGAATATAGGGGATCTTCTCCCCGCACCTTCTCTCACAAATTAAAAAGAACGTGGCCGTGCGGGGCTCTGCCCACATAGCCTTGTCAGTCATTCACAGCAGGAAGGCCCGGAATGGAAAAAACCCCAAAAAGAAATAATGGAGGGCCAGCATGACAAGGGGTAGAGGAATGGCAGGGCAAGGGTTAAAAATCTGGAGAAAGGGAAATGTAAGCAATAGGAGGAGGAAGTGAGCGCAGAGGGGGCGGAGCTGTATATAAGTTGTGGGCGGGAGCGGATGAGGCATTCGGGGGAGTTTTTAGCAAGGAGAGGAAGCTTTTTGTCGCTCTCTCCGGTCACATGGCCCACGTGGAGACGATCCTGGCACGGCTGCGGGCTGCGGCGGTGACGAGGGGGCCTGACTGGCTTGAAAACCAGGTGGGTGCCCTTCTACAGGAGGAGGATCGGGGGGCCACAGAGGGTGGTGAGCGGGAGCAGCGCGCTCGGCGGTCGAGGCCGCCGGAGCGATACTCGCCGGGCCCCTCCAAGCGGGGGCAACATAAGGGTAGGAGCCCTGGCAAGGACTCATCGGCACCCCCGGCCAAACGGACCCCCGGTAACTCCGAGCGGGACGCTGGGCTGAGTCCCCGCCAACAGCGCCGCTCGGGGGGCGGGGCTTCGGGCAGTAATGGCGCCCGGGCCTCTCCTCAGCAGCCAGGGACCCACGAGGATGCGATCACCCCGGCAGCTCCAGCTGCTACACAGGGGGGGATTTGACGGGGGAGTGGCAGTGTCACAGCCACGGGGCCTCTACCAGACGAGGCTGGCGGAGCTGGGATGGCGCAGGTCCGGATGGTGGTCGGGGATGACGGCACCCTCATGGTGCGACACAGCAAGGGCCCCTCCAGAAGCGGCAGTCGTGGCGGTGGGACGGGTGGGGGGGCACCAGATGGCCAGTCTATCACGCAGATGGGGCCCTCAGCCTCCAGGCAGCTCGTGCCTGGGGGGCTTCCTTCGCCTATGCTGCCGGAGCGGATGTCGGACGGGGAGCTGTCGGGATCGGAGGACGACGTTCGTGTGGAGGTGGTGTCGCCCGGGATCGGAAGAGCAGCGGCTGTGGGGCCCTTGCCCAGTCAGCCCGGTAAGTCTGATTCACTTTCTAATGATGTATTATCTGATGTGTTGTGCAAGTTATTGGGGTCTGGTTCTGCGGGGGTGTTGGGGGCTCCTGTGTCCGGGGGGGTGGGCAGTTCGCCTGCCTCCCCGGGGGCAGGGGGGGTTTTGGCAGACCTCCTGGGAGGGTTACGGGATTTGTTAATGCGCTTTGAGGTTTCAAGACAGGGGCCGGCACAGGTGGCACCTTGGGTAGGGGGGCAGGCGGTAGGGGCTAGTTCCTCAGGGTCCGCGGTGGAGATGGTGGTCGGGACGCCGGTTGTTACGCCAGCTCCGGTGGTGGTAAGTAAAGACGCAGCAGAAAAGGTGGGGGGGTCAAGTTCTGCGGTCAGGTCGGACTTAGTTCGCATAGAGGATGCAGCAAAATGCGAAGTGTTTTGAGGGGCCATTAGGTGTACATCTGAAACAGGAGGTGAGGGACAAAATCTGGAAGGGTGAGTATGTGGAGATTTTTTCCCTACTGCCGCTGGAGAAATTTAACCTTGATATGGTTAAGCCGGATGATTCTAAGAAGGATGACGAGGAGAAACGGCGGTATCGGTTGATACCACGTACGTTTTCAAATTGGCTGCAGGCGTTCGCCATTTTGGCTAGTGTGATAGGGGAAAAAACGCCAGAACATTGCTCTGCATTGTTCTGTTATTTGGACACGATCGGGGAGGCGCAGAGGGTGTACGGGGGTAGCGCGTGGCTCCGGTACGATGAGCAATTTCGCCAACGCAGGGCTGTTCGTCCGGCCCTTAGATGGGATCACAAGGACATCAGCCTGTGGATGCGGCTTATGTCGTCGGCTCGTGCCCCGAACCAGTTTTTTCAGGGGGGGGGTCGGGGGGACATATGCCTCGGGACCGTCGACCGGGAAAAAATGGGGTGTGTGCTGGCAATACAACGAAGGGTCCTGTAAGTTCGGTGGAACTTGCCGCTTCAAGCACGAGTGCTCGGGATGCGGGGGGAACCACCCCGTGTCCCGATGCTTCAAAAGGGGAAAGCGTGGAGGAGATGTTGCAAACAAGAGGGGTGACGCCGGTGAGGGAGGAAAGGATGCGTCCTTTTCTAAATAGGTATCCTGACAGGGAGGCAGCGGCCCTGTTGGCGGCTGGGTTCTCTGAGGGTTTTAGGATACCGTGCTCACTGGAAGTTGTGCCGCCGGTGGCAAGGAACTTGCGGTCAGCTCTGGGCAATCCTGGGGTGGTTTCGGAAAAATTGGCAAAGGAGGTGGCGTTGGGTCGCATGGGTGGTCCGTTCCGCGAGAAGCCTTTTCGGGAGTTGGTAGTGTCGCCGCTAGGGGTGGTGCCTAAGAGGGAACCAAACAAGTTTCGTCTTATACACCACCTATTGTTCCCAAAGGGTGGGTCGGTTAACGATGCTATTGATCCGGAAGCGTGCACAGTGTCGTATACTTCGTTCGACGCAGCGGTGCGGTGGGTGCGGCGATACGGTAAGGGGGCACTCATGGCCAAGTCGGACATTGAGTCAGCCTTCCGCTTACTCCCGGTGCACCCGGACAGTTTTTGGCTGTTGGGGTGTTCCTGGAAAGGGGCGTTCTACGTGGATCGGTGTTTGCCCATGGGCTGCTCCATTTCCTGTGCCATGTTTGAAAAATTCAGTTCATTCCTGGAATGGGTCGTTCGGGACGTGTCCGGGGTGGATTCGGTAATCCACTACCTGGATGACTTTCTGTTTGTCGGGCCTCCAGCCTCCAACGTGTGTGCGATTCTTTTGGGTACGTTGCAGCACATTGCAGGCAGGTTTGGAATTCCGCTGGCCGGAGACAAAACGGAGGGCCCGACGACAGAGCTGAGTTTTTTGGGCATTGTAATTGATTCCGAAGTCATGGAATGCAGACTTCCGGCGGACAAGGTGGAGGCGTTGCGGAACGAGATAAGGGTGCTCATGGGGCTCAGGAAGGTGCAGCTGCGGGGTCTCCAATCACTACTGGGTAAGCTGAACTTTGCGTGTCGGATCATTCCGATGGGCAGGGTTTTTTGCCGAAGGTTGTCGGCAGCTACTGCAGGAGTGCAGATTCCTACCCATTTCATTAGGCTTACCAGGGAACACAGAGAGGATCTGCAGGTATGGCATACATTCCTAGAGAGCTATAATGGGCGATCGGTCTGGATGGGGGGTCCGGTGAGCAACTTTGACTTGGAGTTGGTTACGGATGCGGCAGGGTCAACGGGTTATGGGGCCTTTTTCCAAGGACAATGGAGCGCGGAGGCCTGGCCACGTTCATGGGAGGAAGCGGGGTTGCTTGGTAATCTGGTCTTGTTGGAGCTGTTCCCAGTGGTCTTAGCAATGGAGCTGTGGGGGTCTGAGTGTAGGGACCTTAAGATCAGGTTGAATTGCGACAACATGGGGGTGGTACAAGTCATTAATCGGGTCACCGCATCGTCTCAGCCGGTGATTCGTTTACTGCGCCACCTCGTCCTGCGTTGCCTACAGTTGAACATTTTCCTGCATATACCGGGTGTAGACAACACGTTGGCTGATTCCCTGTCTCGGTTTCAGTGGGACAGATTCAGGGAACTGGCTCCGGCCGCAGAAAAAGTGGGGCTTCCCTGCCCGGGCTGGCTTTGGGAGGTTGCCTTGGAGCCGCAGCAGGATGGATCAAAAAATCGGTAAGTAGGCAGACGTGGGAGGCCTACTCCAGGATCTGGCAAGAGTGGTCAGAGTTTGTACGGCTGGCGGAGGCTGAGCTGGGAGGGTCGGAGTGGCGACTGCTGGTAGTGTATTTTGTTTCCAGGCAGATGGAGGACGGCGTTTCTGTGTCCGGGATAGAGCGGAAGCTGGCGGGTTTGGCCTTTTGGTTCAAACTTCAAGGCCTTCCGGATTCTACCAAGGATTTCTGGGTGCGACAAGCGCTGAAGGGATACCGGAAGGCACATCCTCATAAGGACAAGAGGAGGCCGGTTACCTTTGGTATTTTGGAGTTAATTGGGCGTCAGTTGGGGGGTGTTTGTTCTTCGGGTTACGAGTGGCGTTTGTTTCAGGCGGCATTTTCGTTGGCGTTTTTTGGGGCGTTTCGGATAGGGGAATTAGTGAGCCCATCGAAGAAGGTTCCGGGGGGCTTGGGGGTGGAGGACGTGTGCCTTTTTGACGATCGGGTAGTGGTGCGGTTGCGTCGGTCAAAAACGGATCAGAAGGGAAAGAGAGTGGAAATTCAGTTGTTCACCCTGCCGGGGGCGGCTGTCTGCCCGGTCGGGGCGACCAAGGAGTTTCTTAAAGTACGCCCGGTAGGGGGGGGGGCCTTTCTTGAAACATGAGGATGGGGCCTTTTTATCCAGGTTTCAGTTTGTGGCCATTTTTCGCAGGTGCCTGGAGTCGGCTGGACTCGATGGTGCACAGTTCGCTTCGCACTCCTTCCGCATCGGGGCGGCAACTGAAGCCGCCAGGTGTGGGTTGGATGAAGCGGCCATACAACGGATTGGGAGATGGGAATCAAGGAGGTTTCGGTCTTACGTACGCCCCCAGTTGGTGTTGGAAGGAGTTTGAGAGATTTTAGCAGTTTACGTTGGGTGGGGGCGGGGATGTTTTTACATTAAGTCAGGTAGGGGTCGTGTGGCTGTTGGTTTTACTGGGTTCCATTTGGTTTCTGTGTTTCGTTGCAGATGAAGGTCAACCGCGCCTCGTCTGGATTCTTGGGCATTCTTACGTGTTCTGGGGGGCCAAAAGAGCAGACGCTAGGGCAGACGGCAGGCAACTGGGAATGTCGAGGAAGGAGGCGTGCATTAGGTGGCTGGGAATCCCGGGGATGGTTTGGAGCAAGGTGGTGCCGGAGGTTTTTCGGTATGCGAGGCTGGACAGACCACCGGACGTCCTGGTGTTGCACGTGGGAGGAAATGACCTGGGGGTCAGGTCCATTGGCTACCTGATTTCTGCTGTGAAGTCGGATTTTCTAACTTTGCAAAAGGCCTTTCCAGGGATGTTAATTGTATGGTCCGACATTGTTGCGCGAACCAGCTGGCGTATGGCGAGGTCGGTGGAAAAGATTAACAAGGGCAGGGTGAGGCTGAATAAGGTGATTGGGCGGTTTGTGGCTGGTAAGGGTGGTTTGGTGATACGGCACATGGAGTTGGAGGTCAATGTGGGTTTGTATCTGAGGGAGGACGGGGTGCATTTATCGCCTGTGGGGATTGATCTGTGGGCACTGGATCTGCAGGATGGGATCCAGCGCGCCCTGCGGGTGTGGAAGGGCCCTTAAGGGTAAGGGGTTCCCCTTAGTGGGCTGTGGCGGTGTCTTTGGTCTTTGACGGTGGCTAAAATCAGATGGTATGATAAAATGGTGGGGGCTCATGGGTGGTATGTGCCCCTCGGTTGTATTCCAGTGGAATGGTGTCTGCTGGAATACGGTGATGGTTGCACTGCGGGAAGGGGTTGTCTCAGGGCTGGTTACGGCTGGAGGCCTGGTTATGCAAAGTGTGTCCCGCAGTGTAGTGGTGGAAAGAGAGAAGTTTCCGGGGTACCGTCAGAGACCAATAGGCTGGGGGAGTAAAAAGTAATGTGATTAAAAATTGTGTTTGTTACATGTTAATGGTTTTACATATTAATGAAAAGTTATTTTATTAAAGTTTTAAAGGGAGTTATTTTGGAATATTGGTTAATAAAAAAGGCTGTTGTGGCCATTTATACTCCAACTCTGGTGTGGTCTATTACTTATTAGTAGTATAAGATGGGGAATGGTTTTGATAAAGGGGGTTAAGTGCGGGAGGTAATAGTCTGGGGTTACTAAGGTAATGCAAGTGGGATTATCTCTATTACACTGGTCAAGTTCTGCAGTATGAATGAACTACAACTACGGTCTTCCACTGTGGCAGACAGCTTGATGTTCTCAATGAACTGCGAGGGTGGGGGTGAATGCTCTAGTAGTTCATTGATCTTACTGCTCTCCAGTAACTGGCTGCCTGTATGGGAGGTACTGTGTGGTCAGAGAACTATACTGATGCCCCTTACACATTAACAGGTTTTCCGACGGGAAAACTGCAAGGAGAGCTTTTGGCTGGGAATCCCGGCCGTGTGTATGCTCCCTCGCAGTTTTTTCGACGGGAAAACTGCCAAACCCGCCAGACAAAAAAAAGAGAACCATCTCTCTTTTTTACCGCCAGGATTCCGGACTGACTTTTTCCCGTCAGAAAACCCGGCCTTGTGTAGCAGAAGCCAGACATTTTTGACAGTTTCCCTGTGGGGAAAAACTCAGATGGAGCATAAACACAGATTCCCGGGGAAAAGCTCTCATCAGAGTTTTCCCGATGGGAGAAACCGATCGCCTGTACGAGGGAAAAGTAGAGAGCAGGTTCTCGGTTTTCCCCTTGGGATTTCCGAAGGACCTTTTCCCGTTGGGAATCCCAGTCGTGTGTACTAGGCATGAGACTTTGCAGGAGGCTGACATTGCGTTGCACTTACGATCTGCTTGTCGCGGGCAGGGCCCCAATGGGTCGGGCATCTTCACACATGAACACAGCCCCAGGTGCATTGGGGGCCCCTGCAGTTTCTGGCATTCTGTGAAAAGTCAGTGAACCTGAGGGAGCTGTCAGAAATCATCTGTAAATACAACTGCATGCAGCTTAAAGTGCATCACTTTCCAAACTACCTGCATAGAACATAATGGTGGGACTAAGCAGGATAAAATATAGATCAGAAGTTGCAGGGGTGCGTGTTATCTCTCCCCTCAACTGAGAATGATGAGAGAAGAGCACTTGGAGCTGCATGCAAGAGTTGTGGATGCCTTTGGTCTTCAGATGGTCAGGGTGAGCCTGACACTTTACTCCTGGATGCCCTTTCAGGTCACAGAGCTCAACATTCCTAAAACGTTTCCTGATGGAACGCTCCCCTGGGATATGATCAGCAGAGGGACACAGACAGTGCCTAAACATGTGTGCATAGATGTTCGTATTTGCTTGTTACATAGAGGTAGAAACACACTAAAGTGCTCCTCTTACCTACTTTGAGGTAGCTTACTCAGGTCCAGGAGGGAGGGAGGGACAGCCTAGCGCAGTGAACTCCTACAGTGAATGGGTAAAGTTGGGACAGCGGCAAGGAGAAGAGACTTCCTTTTTGAAGTCCCGACGTACGCGGGGTACGTCACTGCGCTTTGGACGGGCGGTATTTGGCATGAATGCCTGAGAAAATTCCTGTTGGCAAAAACTTTGTTTTTTTTCCTGCCGAGAAAAACGGTTGTGTGTAAGAGGCATTACTCTCCGGGCCCCGGCTACTACTGGGTGGGGAGCGGAGGAAGATCACTCCACCAGGGAAGGCAAGGAGATAGGCAGGCGGCTGGATGGGACTTGAGCCAAGGCAGAAGAAGATGCAAAAGGGGGATTCCGGACTGACTTTTTCCCGTCAGAAAACCCGGCCTTGTGTAGCAGAAGCCAGACATTTTTGGCAGTTTCCCTGTGGGGAAAAACTCTGATGGAGCATAAACACAGATTCCCGGGGAAAAGCTCTCATCAGAGTTTTCCCGATGGGAGAAACCGATCGCCTGTACGAGGGAAAAGTAGAGAGCAGGTTCTCGGTTTTCCCCTTGGGATTTCCGAAGGACCTTTTCCCGTTGGGAATCCCAGTCGTGTGTACTAGGCATGAGACTTTGCAGGAGGCTGACATTGCGTTGCACTTACGATCTGCTTGTCGCGGGCAGGGCCCCAATGGGTCGGGCATCTTCACACATGAACACAGCCCCAGGTGCATTGGGGGCCCCTGCAGTTTCTGGCATTCTGTGAAAAGTCAGTGAACCTGAGGGAGCTGTCAGAAATCATCTGTAAATACAACTGCATGCAGCTTAAAGTGCATCACTTTCCAAACTACCTGCATAGAACATAATGGTGGGACTAAGCAGGATAAAATATAGATCAGAAGTTGCAGGGGTGCGTGTTATCTCTCCCCTCAACTGAGAATGATGAGAGAAGAGCACTTGGAGCTGCATGCAAGAGTTGTGGATGCCTTTGGTCTTCAGATGGTCAGGGTGAGCCTGACACTTTACTCCTGGATGCCCTTTCAGGTCACAGAGCTCAGCATTCCTAAAACGTTTCCTGATGGAACGCTCCCCTGGGATATGATCAGCAGAGGGACACAGACAGTGCCTAAACATGTGTGCATAGATGTTCGTATTTGCTTGTTACATAGAGGTAGAAACACACTAAAGTGCTCCTCTTACCTACTTTGAGGTAGCTTACTCAGGTCCAGGAGGGAGGGAGGGACAGCCTAGCGCAGTGAACGCCTACAGTGAATGGGTAAAGTTGGGACAGCGGCAAGGAGAAGAGACTTCCCCTTTGAAGTCCCGACGTACGGGGGGTACATCACTGCGCTTTGGATGGGCGGTATTTGTTTTTTTTTCCTGCCGAGAAAAAACGGTTGTGTGTACGAGGCATTACTCTCCGGGCCCCGGCTACTACTGGGTGGGGAGCGGAGGAAGATCACTCCACCAGGGAAGGCAAGGAGATAGGCAGGCGGCTGGATGGGACTTGAGTCAAGGCAGAAGAAGATGCAAAAGGGAGTGGAACAGGCATGCACCCAAAACTGATGAAAAATTCCCTCCGATCCGACCAGTGTAATTCAGATTTTTTTTTTTATTCTGCACTGACTGTCTTTGGATTGCCCCAGCCCCTGTTCAAATCCAAACAAAACCGGGGACGGACTTGGTCCAGGGACAGTGTCCTCAATCCGGGGACTGCCCCCGGAAACCGGGGATGTCTGGTCACCCTACTGCACTGTGCCCTCTTGAACCCCCCTATACTGTGCCCTGCTGCTTGCCCTGTACTGTAACATCCTGTATCCCCCCGTACTGTGCTCCCTTGCCCACCCCATATTGTGCCATCTTGAACCCCCCCCCCCCCCCCGGTACTGAGCTCTGTTGACAACCCTGTACTGTGCCTCCTGAATCACCCCCCTACTGTGCCCTCCTGAACCCCCCCCCCCCTGTGTACTGTGCTCTCCTGCCTACCTGTACTGTGCCTTCCTCAGTGTTTGCTGGAGATGCCCTGCTCTTTGTCTGGAGATCAGATCTCTTCTCTTATCTGCTGGCTGCTGCACTGACACCCCATAAATGAGTTGGGTTGTCACTATGTAAGAAAGGACACCCTATCCTCCTCTTAGCTTGGCACCTGTAGGTTGTCATCCAGCTCAGCACCTCTCACTGTGGACTATCATCCTGGGTTTTAAGGCACCCTGTTGGACTAAACTTCACCTCTGAGCTCCTTGCCTACCTTGCAAACTCTTCAGTTGGATTGTATAAGCAGAACCTGTAAACACTCCACTTCACTTTGTGGGCTTCATGGAGAACCCGGAGACACTCCGAGACACTCTGAGACACCCCCAGCTGGGTGGGGCGTCGCACCCAAAAGTGTCAACAGATCCCAATTGTCTCTGAGTGGCTTCCGAGCGTCTCTGAGTTCTCTAGGAAGCGCTGGGAGCCACCAGCGACCCCACACCTCTGGCCACATACAGTGCAGCATACACCAGCACCCCCGCAACTCTGGCCGCATACAACCAGCAGTGGTTGTAAAACAAATCATCTGAGTTTCCATTATTTCTTATGGGGAAACTTGCTTTGATATACGAGTGCTTTGGATTTCAAGCATTCTGGAACTAATTATGCTCGAAATGCTAGGTATACTGCATATAATGTGCTCTTCTGCCTGGACAGTACTATCCTGAACCCCCACGTGCTGTGGTTTCCTACCTATCCTATAGTTCAATTTAACATCCACATAGCTTTACTACCGATCCAGCTTTACTATTAACCTTTGAGTTGAGGATACTGACCAATGACACAGTTTCAATGCGTCCACTTTGTCCAATAAGCAATGAGCGAGTTGTATGTAATGGGGACGCTCACGTTCTTCATCCACACCCTCTGTTGAAGTCAATTGGACGAAACTGGTCAGGGCAGGACTTTACGGCGACCCGGAAGTGACGCGTACGCTCCACGGGTGGTTCATCCAGGAAGGAGACTTGCACGCTGTGCTTAAACACCAACTCCTGGGGAATTGGACACCGGTAGGAAGACATTGCTACAGCCACTATATTGCCTGTGCTTAATCTACTATTGGTAGGTGCATTTGGAGCGGGGGCTGTATAATTTATGAGGGGTTGCTGCTTTTACATTTAATAAACAAGATTTCGCTATTTGGAGCTTTTCTGTGCTTTATGTGTTCTATGTGGAGCATTAACCTACTGGTCCCAGCTATAGAGACGGAAGATTTAGTGAAAGATACCTGTTGTTGCCCTGATTATTTGACCCTCTGGTGAGTGTGTACCCCGAAGGGGAGTGTGCCCCACTTGTGGTGTTCTTGTTTTTCTGGGAAGAGGTGTAGGATCCTCCACAATCTATCTTCACTGCACTGATTAGAAAATCCGTCATCATACGAATGCTTATATGAAGTTGGACATTTAAACCAATAACTTGAGCGCTGTTTATCATTTTGGACTATTTTGTTCTTTATATGATCTTTATTAATTTATCCTATAGTGTGCCCTCCTGCCCTTCCGTACTGGTTCCTCCTGAATCCCTCCATACTGTACTCTCCTGCCCACCCTGTACTGTGCCTTTCTGAACCCAACCCTGTACTTGGCCCACATGCCTGCCCTGTACTGTGCCCTCCTGCCTGCCATGTACTATGCCCTCCTGCCTGTCATTTACTGTGCCCTCCTGAACCTACCTGTATTGTGCCCTCCGGAACCCTCCCCTGTACTGTGCTTCCCTGCCCACCCCATACTGTGCCCTTCTAAACCCATCCTGCCCGCCCCATACTGTGCTCTTCTGCTGGCCCAGTACTGTACACTCCTGAACCTCCCATACTCTGCCCACCCCATACTGTGCCCTTATAAACCCATCCTACCCGCCCTGTACTGTGCTCTTCTGCTGGCCCAGTACTGTACACTCCTGAACCTCCCATACTCTGCCCACCCCATACTGTGCTCTCCTGCCCGTCCTGTACTGTGTACAGACATACATAAATACAAGCCATTGATAGGCTGAGAGAAACATTTAGGACAGGGAGAAGTGTGTACCGGGAGGAGGATATTGTATAAAAGGAGTGGGAGAAATGTATATAGGTGTCAGTGTGTAGAGAGGGTGGGACAGTTTGTACAGGGGGTGAATTTAATTTGGGATAAATCCCTGGTTGTGTTTATTTGTTCTTTTTAATTAGATTAAAAGCCACACCCAATATTTAGCATAATTTAGACACACCAACCTTTTGCTGTGGCACGCTCCATGCACTGCAGGTCACCATCTCCCTGGTATGGGCCCCAGTGCATTACTTTGCCCAGGGACCCATGATGCTATTAGGATTGCACTGCGCCTGGGCCCCAACAAACGAGACCGAACTATTGCTGCTGTAGTACCTAGCAATTGCTAAAGCAGGACAGATGCAGATAGAGCTGATGCAGCTCACTTAGGTTTGGCTGCAAGGGGAAGGTGGAGTTATATCATCTACATTCCGCCTCTCCCTGCAGACCTTAGGGCTGTTTCTTTGCTGTTCTTTGGCCAAAATATAATTCCTCCTTGAAAGCACTGGTGACTTGGAATACACTTTTCATTTTCATATATTACATTTTAAGAGTGTTAAAATAAAAGTGGGTGCACTGAAGGACTTGGTGGGATGGTCAGTGGGTGGATTTGGTGGGAGTGGGCGGACCCTGGGGGGACAAGCCTATAGCTCTGTAAGGGGCCCCGATCATGAGTGCAATGCTCTGCAGGCTTCAAAAAATAATAATAATAGATGTACATTTTTTGTTCACCTGCAAAGAAAAGTGCATTTATTATTTATTTTTTTAAAGGGTAATCTTAGCCTTTAAAGTTGTATTTTCTATTCTATACTTTAGATGGTGCTGTATCCATTACATGACCTCAGTCAAGGACCAACTTTCTTCTGTAGAAACCACCATCAACAGTGATATCTGTTTGTTGAAACATTGCAGTCCATAAACAAATTTGGTATAATATTGTTGTTCTCGAAAAACGGTTATCTTTTATGTGTATGGTTGACAGGTAAACTTTATATCATTAGCTGCGACACTGCATTGGTAGAACTACAGCATTGTGTCATCAGCTGCTGGCTCTCTGTTCTCTGACCCTTTGTACCCTCCATGTGAATGACATTGGGAAATTTTATGGTCAGGGTCCACAGATGGCCTGGTTTTGGCAGCTGATTGGCATTGGCCATAGTCCAACGAATTTTAGAGGTTGTGTTGAAATCCTACATGTGTGACTGATGTATAAAACCGGAGACTGTACGCCCCCTTCTGGTAGCACAGTGTCTTTAAGGCTAGGTTCACACTGCTGAGAACAGATTTCAGTGCGATGATGTAGTGCAACTTAGATGAAACTTTGAAGTGGTGTGCATATTCTATGGGGCCAGAATTGTGCTGCAATTGCACCACAGGAGTGCAGGAACTTTTTCAAAATCATGCCATGCTGAGATTCATTGATGTGAAAGGGCACCATTGAAATGTGATTTCCATTGTCATGAGATTCAGCTTGCACCTGAATGTGAATGGAGCTCAACTGGTAAATCCACAATGGTAATGATAGTCTGCATATGAAGTAAAGTATGCTTGTTATACTCAATGTGGAACCTATTGGCTTAATACTCTGCATTGCGTAAAAATGCTGTTTGATCCTGTCTCGTCAGATCCTACCCTTCTTCCACTGTCCCCAATATATTTCCTGATAATACAGGACCAGGGGACAGGCTGCACATGCTCAGTTTGGTGTTTATTGCAAGACAGTTTATTTTTTTTTGCTTCTTGAGTGGGTGCATGTGATTAGCACAGGACCAATCAGCACTGTTCATCAGAGGGTCAGGGTCCTGCATCTTGATCGAACAGTAAGTGCAGAATGAAAACTCCTTCTACAGCTTTAAGCAGACACCGATAGAAGTCACAAGACTGCTATGTACTGCTGATGAGGATGGTATTTAGCAATTTATATTTACTAAAATAATTGCATTTCCATGTTCTGTGTACTGTGGGAGACCAGATATAGTGAATGCAGAGTCCTGGGTTTAGTAACACTTTAGGAACAAAATAGGATACATCTGCTACATTATGAGACCATGTATTTATAGTACTTATTGGGGCTGGGGAAATTAAAGATTAATTCCTCGATTAATCTTAAATTTTTTTGATCAATCAAAATTCCTGACGTCACCGGACAGCCTGGACAATGAGACTTACCCTGCTGGATGCGAGCAAACTGCACCCATTGGATTGAGGTACCTTTGCATCTGTGGAGCAGGAAGATGCATTAGGCTCCATCAGGGGAAGGGGGAAAAATAACCATTGTTTTCCTGTCCTAAGCAGTTTTGTGCAGACAATTCTTTGTGTATCAGCAACATCTGTTCCGTGTGAAAGACTGTTCAGTTCTTCAGGGTATATTGTCAATAAAATGCGATCATGTCTGCTTCCAGAAAATGTAAACACTCTGGTATGTCTGCGTGACTGGCTAAAGTGATGCCTACTTGTCTACTATAAAATGACTGACAGTCAGTATAATATATACATTTTATAATTAAAGTTAAACTAACTTTCTATGTTTTTTGTTAAAGTTTAATAAGAAAAAATTACATTTTGAATTTAAAACGTATTTGTGTGAAGTTAAGTCATGGATTGTGGAAACTAACTAGTGTCGGGTGATTGTATATAGTGTATACCACATTTACCACTGACTAATGCAGAGTTTCAATGCAAGTAGATCAGATAAAAGTAGTTGGATCTGTATGTGCGTTATAATTAATCGAAATTAGACGATTAATCAACTAAAAAAAATCGATTAATCGAACACGAAAATTTGAATCAGTAACAGCCCTAGTACTTACAGTATCTATAAAATCGGTACATTTTTAAATTTAACAACCTGTTGGCTTTAATTTGTGTTGCAACATTCTTTACAGATTTTTTGGCTGCATTCACTTGCTTACTCACTGGCATTCATTCATAATGTGTGTTTTCTATTCCTCAACTGTCTGGATTTCAGTAACATTTGCCATATTTGTAGTACAGCCATTGTTATATTTCTAGGAACTGAACATCAGGCAAACAGCTTAATTTACATGTGAAACACATACAGTATAAGAGAGCTGTATTTTGGTTCCGCCAGTGCTGTCTGGGGCAGGAGACCTGAATTTTCTCTGCTGCAGTTAGCTAAAGGCAAAACTTTATTTTCTTTTTACAACCATACAATACACACAATTACTGGTACAGGATAACATTAGTGACATACAGCATTGGTTGCTAAGGAACCGGTATAGCGTAATTTTGGGCTATGATTGTAATCCCTAATAATGAAAACGACGTCCCCACGAAGGACTACATGGCCGGGGGATGCCCCCATCTAAGACGAGGGATCATGCCAGCCATGAATTGCTCACAGTAGCTGGTCTTTGTGTTTGCATACACAGCCCTCAGGACCAATGACAGCCGAACAGCAGTCCCAGGCTGCTCCCCAAACTTTCAAAAGGTTTAATAAGTAGGAAGAAGAGAAAGAGGCAAGAAATGAAAGAAGAAAGGGAGGAAGGAAGAAGAAAAGAGGCAGCTAGCCTCTTATATGGCACTAAGAAGCTAGTCTCAGATCTGACGAGGCTGTCCCCGTCAGGTAGGTGATCCAGGGGTCCCAGGATTTTTTTTAAATCAGCAAAGCTTGTCCTGCAGGCCAAATTTTTTTATTTTTTATTTTGTAGTAAGGAAGTGTTATTTTTTTTTTATTAACAAATTTAAAAAAAAATTAACATTTCCAGGAAGGAAGTGTTATAATACCTATCAGTTTTCTTTTTTATCTGTGTCTCATTGGTGAGATGTCTCTTCACTTCCTGTCTCATAGCCAAAACAGAAAGTGATGCGGCGTACACGATCATTTTTTACAACCCAAAAAACAACATAGATTAAAATGTTGTTAAAAAATGCAGCAGAGGGAGTTGTGGTGGCTCAACGTGATTGGCACTGCACTGACAATCCGTTCACCTCTGCAGCCAAGGGTTCGGATCCCGGTCTCGGCTACATGTGAATTGAGTTTGGTGGTCTCAGCCCGGCTCCCGGTGGGTGTGTTATGCAAGGTACGCCTGTGCTTAGTACGCCCACCCCCTCCCCCCTCCACAAAAACCACCACACTTGCACGCACACGAAATTGGTTTAATACACATGCACTTTGGCCATGCGGTCTCCTAAATAAAGAGAGGCGAAGGACCTACAGGCTGGCTGGGTGGGCTAGACCCCCTCACTCCCTCATAGGGGGAGTCCCTCTGCCCCATTGGGGTCCCGGTGGGCCCCAGTTGGGCTCCCAAGTGGAGCAGGTAGGGGGGGGTGAGTGGGAGGCCCCCCCTCACACCCGCCATTGCCACCGGGGGCATGGAGAAGGATGGCGATGGCCTCTGGGGGGAGGGTCTGCCTACCCCTAACTCCTGCAGTCCGGCTCCTCTCTCTCGAGTTCACGCACAAAAATACACTTAAAAAAAAAAAAAATGCAGCATGTTCGAAAAAATAAATTGTTGTTTTCCAGAACCTGAAAAATGATGTGAAGCCCACACACGATCATTTTAAATGACATTTTTTAAAAACGCTGGGCCAGATTCAGAGAGCCATTACGCCTGTCTAACTGGTGTTAGACAGGAGTACTTTCAAATTACGCGCGCCGTATCACTAGTTTGAATCCTCAAACCATGATAAGGCGGCATTGGGCTTCGATCTGACAGGCTTACGTCTTCGTACGCCTTCGGATCTACGCTGCAATCTTTTTGCGGCCGCTGGGTGGAGTTTGCGTCGTTTTCAGCGTCGGGGTATGCAAATGAGCTTTTTCCGGCGATCCACGAAGTTACGAGCGTCGTTCGCAATCGCGTACGTCATTTTTTCGCTATGTAAAGTTAAACCAGCTATTAGCTGGTCTAACGTTACGCGGCCCATGTTAAGTATGGCCGTCGTTCCCGCGTCGACTTTCAATTTTTTTTTTTTTTTTTGCGTAAGTCGTCCGGGAATAGGAATGTCCGTAAACGACGCTACCCAAAAAAAAAATGACGTAACGACGTGATTTCGCGCAATGCACGGCGGGAAATTTCTGAACGGAGCATGCGCAGTTCGATCGCCGCGGGAACGCGCCTAATTTAAATGCCTCACGCCCCCTAATCGCGTATTTTGATTCCGCCGGGAGAAATACACTACGCCGCCGTACCTTACGGGCCAAAATCTCTCTGAATTCCTCCTAGAGCCAGGTAAAGTACGGCGGCGTAGAGTATCTCTGATACTCTGTGGGAATCTAATTCTTTCTGAATCTGGCCCCTTGTTTTTTCATGCCGAAAAATGATCGTGTGTACGCGGCATGAGAGGAAATCCCTGGTTTTCTTTAGAATCATCAGAACTAGTGTCCCCATTGGAGGGATTCCCCTCTATTCCTATTCTGGTGACAACACAAAAACAGGAATTTCACATTCAGTCATGTGAGGGTCGTTCTTGTTCGTCTGTATTTTACGCTCATGCGCAAGTAATGCTTCATCGATTTTTTAAAAGATAACCTTCATAACAATGTTTAGAAATTGTTCATTCACATGAACTACGACAACATTTTACCATCATGCTTCCTCAGTATTTTGAAATCAATATTGAATATTATAGCATGATCATCAACGGTTCGAAAATTGTGTGATCATTTGCAGATCGAACATTTTTGTTAGATATTCTAACCATGCATTCCTGCTATTAGACCTTTCCTAACCAAAATTATTGGCCAAGAAAAAGTAGGATTTATGCCAGGAATAGAAACAAGGGATGATATTATTAAAAAAGTTTTTTTTTTTTTTTCTCCAGATTTATAATTAGCTAGGTGGATGCAGCATCAGTCCCCCGCCGCTTCTTCACTGAGAACTGAGCCACCGGACACTGCCGATGGCTCACTTCTCTCACCTCCTCTAGAGGAGAGCTACTGCCTGTCAGTCAGCATCTCTCCTGCTCTGCTCCTCCATGCTAATTGAAGTGCTGAGCTGTGGAGGGGCGGGGAGTGGCCATTTTAGCCTCTCAGTGGCTCACTGAGAGGCTGAGACATCTATCAGTCCAGACATCTGGCGGATCCAGACTTCCGAAGTCGGGATGACGCGTTTCCTGGACTGATCCTGGTGATGTCAGCAGGATTGTGGCACCCTTTTTCATATATGGTGGTGTGGCAGGCGCAGCACTATGAAGTGCCTCATGCGCTGTGGCATTAGAAGAATTGTGATATCTCTGACTTTTCAGTCCAACAAGACTGTGTATTACTCTACAATTCCTCTAGCGCCATTTTATGGAAGCAGTAGGTTTAAAGAGCACACCAAATGCTTAAAATAACTTCTTTATTAACTTCACTTCTCTTTATATAGAATGCTGCTGCTTTGCGGCAGACAGTCCATGTACAAAAACACGTGATGAATAAAGTATAACAAAATGGTGCTTCAAATATTCAATCTTGTCATTTAACATAAGATGGTGGATATATTTCTTTCTTCAGTATTTATACTCTCTCTCTATCTCTCTCTCTCAGTAAGTTATCAAAGCATTATCTGATTTCTCTAAAGGGTATAACTCTGTTGTTTGAAACTTGGTTTGCAGGGTTACTTTTGCAGGGTTAGCTTAGTTGGATTTGGTATGTGAATTAGGTTAGGTGGAACTACAAGTGAACACACAACTAGATCAGTATACAGTTCTAACCACACTATTTACAATAAGAACATACATATAACTGTGTCACATACCTATTTTTAGCCCCTGGCTTCCATAAAACACAACTTTGGCCTTGTGTCTGTTCTGCTCTGTGTCTCTGTCTCCATGTGGCTTTCTGTCTCTGTGTGGAATAATCTAGCAGCACATGGAGTATTAGGAACCTCCCAGACAGAAATGGATGCAAATGAGACTGTGATAGGTCAAGACTCTGCTCAATGTGAGATTAGCTGTGATTGGGCAAGGCTACCAATGAGTCACAAAAGCTTAACTCTATGCTTGAATCTCTCTCTGGCATGAATTCAACTGTGTTATTCCTTACCTCCTGCTGCCATACAAACAAAATGACTCTCAAATGCATATTTTTTCTTTTGCTTCTGTGAACACAACATACAACTGTTATATGACATCCAAATATAAAATCACAGTGAATAACTCTGCTTTTGTCTCTCACATATATACATGTGCTCTACATTAGGTTCTTAGCAAGTTTAGCTGTATATACATGTAGGTTATATTAGCTACCTAGGACAGGTTCTAGCTGGCCAGCTACAGGTGGTACTGTCTATTTTTGGAAACGAGTAGGTTAATTATTTGTCAAGATTACTAAAGCATGGCTTGGCTTTTATCCAGAAAGTTATCTTCTTCATATATCTAGTACTCCTCTTTGTCAATATAAAAGTGTGTTACTTCTCCACCTACTTAACACTGCCAAAGCATTGATCCCATAACCTTGGAAGTCCACCACAGTTTCCTTGATCAGAGATACGTGAGCAATTGTGTTAGATTTAGCACCTTATTTATTTAAATTTGGTTCCAATGGTATGTATTCAAAGATTCAACTTAGTGGCGTGCATCCATAAAGGGCGCACGGGCACCATCCCCTCTCTCCTGCCACCCCTCTATCACCATAGATAGATTCATGCATTGCATGAATCTATCTATGGTCGCTGCTGCCATCCCCTATTCAGGTTCCCGGCCTTTTTCGGGGCCGGGCACCTGAATTACAGCGGTGGGGTATTTTTTGGAAGCACCTGAGCCATAGACTCTAATAGGCGTCCAAAAAGGTGAACAGCGGGCAGCATGCTGGGCACCTTACAGTTTACTCAGCATTGCGTTAGGAAATCAAATGAATATTCGCTTTCATAACACTGAACCTCTCAGCCAATCAGGTGCTCGGGTCTGTCACCTGATTGGCTGAAACGATAGGCGCTGTCATAAGGCATCCAATCATCGTAGAGGACAGGAAGAGAGAACGGGAGAACACATCGAGGAGCGTGGAGGATACAGCCACCGTGACCCGCTGCTCCACTAAAACAGGTAAGTGCCGGGCGGGCGGGGAATACACACTGGCAGCATTTGTTGGGCAGAGTAGCGGCAATTGATGAGCACACTGGCAGCAATTGATGGGCACAGTGTCCGCAATTGATGGGCACAGTGTCAGCAATTGATGGGCACACTGGCAACAATTGAGAGGGAACACTGGCAGCAATTTATGGGCACAGTGGTGTAAATTGATGGGCACACTGGCAGCAATTGATGGGTACAGTAGCTGCATTTGATGGCACAGTGACAGCCATTGATGGCACATGGGCTGCGTTTAGTGGGCACAGTGGCTGTGTTTGATGGGCACAGTGGCTGCATTTAATGGGCACAGTGGCTGCGTTTGATGGCACAGTGGTGGCAATTGATGGCCACAGTAGCTGCGTTTAATGGGCACAGTGGCTGCAATTTATTTATTTTTTTCAGTGTGTTTGTGCCCCCCAAAAATTTTAAGCACCAGCTGCCACTGATTCAACTACATAAAAAGCATCCCTGTTTAGTGTTTGAATGTTTATTCATTTCAATAACCAAAATAAATTTATATTCTGGCCAATAAAATGAAACACCTGAACACATCTAAACGCATCTAAACATGTTTTACAAATGTAGCCAGTTCACACCATAGAAATGTCCAGGTGCCTCCCAGATGCTTTTCTGTATGCATGTTTTGTACGCGTTCCAGTACTTTTTTGATGCAGTCCCCCCCCCCCTCTTTTCTTAAAGCGGAGGTTCACCCTAAATATAAGATCTCTCATGTGATCCAGCATACTGGCGTCAGCGCCAGTATGCTGGTTTTTTTTTTTTTAATCGCACACTTACTGTATTATAGTGGAATTCCTTTTTTGTCCCCCGCGGTGGACGGCTGTAGTATTGCTCGTCACATCTTCCTAAAATACCCGATATGGACTCGGGTAATCTCGGCGAAAATGCGGCGCCTGCGCACAGACCTAGGAGCTGACTGCGCAGGCGCCGTATTTCTCCGAGTCCTATTTCGGAGGGCGTGACGCGCCATAGCCGTAGGACTCGGAGAAATACGGCTCCTGCGCAGTCAGCTCCTAGGTCTGTGCGCAGGCGCCGCATTTTCGCCGAGATTACCCGAGTCCATATCGGGTATTTTAGGAAGATGTGACGCGCTATACTGGCGCCATCCACCACGGGGGACAAAAAAGGAATTCCACTATAATACAGTAAGTGTGCGATTAAAAAAAAAAAACCCAGCATACTGGCGCTGACGCCAGTATGCTGGATCGCATGGGAGATCTTATATTTAGGGTGAAATACCGCTTTAACCGTATGTTTTTAGTGTGTTTTACAATGTTCCAGTACAGTCCAATGCAGAAAAAAAATACAACATGTTCTTCTTTTTTTTTTCTGGAACTGGAACACACTGGAACTGCAAGCACTGGTGTGAACTATGCCATTGAAAACCATATAACCTACTTTTCATGCGTTTTTGATGCAGAAAAAAAACCGCACTGGACTGCATGTGGTGTGGACTGCCCCTTGGGCAGATTTTTTGTTTCAATAATGTTTATTAAAGATTTTCAACAGACAATACAAAAGTATCTCAGCGTGTTTTGTACTGTATTTAAAGTATTCAAGGACCCGTACATCAATCATGTAGGATAACATACTGTAGGTCACACCTGCATTGTCAACATTGTCAAATGAGCCTTTAAGGTGTAGACCAAACGGGCAAATTTTTAAAACTGTTTTTCTCTTGTCAGAATGAAAACATTTAGAGGAGCCTAGTGTGCATGAGGCCTAATGGTCTTTCTGGGGGGGGGGGGGGGGACATTCAGTGAACCCACAGCCACCCCCTGGTCAGGTCACCTGCAGCCACCCCCTTCCCCCATCAAGGTGGCTCATCTGCACCCAATGCACTGCCCCAGCTTGGCACTTACCCCATCTACAGCATGGGCAAATTAGTGGCGGCTTCCCCTTGTTTCTGCTCCTCTGCATCACAGGCTCTCCTCCCTCCTCTTAAGCCAATTGGAACGCTTCTCCTTTCTGGCAATCGGGAAACGAGTCGCGAGACCCGTTTCATGATTGACCACGAGGAGAATCATTGTGACAATAAAAAATATTAATTTACTATTGTCACACAACTGGGTGGGCTCAGGGCGCACTGCTTTGCGCCCCGAGCCCACCCTTTTTTGAAGCCTATTAGAGCCTCAGGTTAAAAAACTGATTGGAATCCATGCGTCCGGCGCCGCATGTAGATTAGGGGGCCAGACGCATTAATAGGGGGGCAGCCCCTGTGCGGGCTGCATTATGTGCTGACACTGTATTCCACAGTACACAGAACATGGAAATACAAATATTTTGGTAAATATAAACTGCTAAATATCTTTTCTCATCAACAGTATTAACCCCTTCCATACAGGGCATTTTCACCCCCTTCCTGCCCAGACCAATTTTTATTTTTCAGCGCTGTTGCATTTTGAATGACAATTGCGCGGTCAGGCAACACTGTGCCCAAATTAAATCGTTATGGTTTTTTCCCCACACAAATAGAGATTTCTTTTAGTGGTATTTGATCATCTCTGCGGTTTTTATTTTTTGCGCTATAAACAAAAGAATAGCGACAATTTAAAAAAAAAACACAATATTTTTTCCTTTTTATTTAATACATATCACAATATTTTTAAAAAAAAAAAAAATTTTCCCCTCAGTTTAGACCGATACGTATTCTACGTATTTTTGGTAAAAAAAAAAAAACGCAATAATCGTATATTGATTGGTTTGCGCAAAAGTTATAGCGTCTACAAAATAGGTGATAGATTTATGGCATTTTTTTTTTACTAGTAATGGCGGCGATCTGCGTTTTTTTTTTGTGACCGTGACGTTGCGGCGGACATATCGGACACTTTTGACACGTTTTTGGGACCATTCACATTTACACAGCGATTAGTGCTATAAAACTGCATGTGACTGGTAGGGAAGGGGTTAACACTAGGGGGCGCTGAAGGGGTTAAATGTGTCCTAAAGTATGTTCTAACTGTAGAGGAAGGGGGACTCACAGGGGGAGGAGATCGATGTGTGTTCCTCTGTACTGGGAACACACATCGATCTCCTCACCGCTGACAGGAGGTGGATCTGTGTGTTTGGGTGCCCAGCGGCAATCGCAGCCGTCGGGGACGCGCCCGGGATCGCGAGTGGTGCCGCGGGTGCGTGCGCGCCCTAGAACGCCGTGAAGACAGGACGTTGTGCAACGTCCAGTCTCATCGGCGAGGGGATGACCATAACGTCATTCCCCTATGGCCAGGTAAGGAAGGGGTTAAGCAGTCTTGTGACTTCTATCAGTGTACGGTTGAGCACTGGTAAAAGCTGCAAACTAAGCAAGTTCAGAGTGCCCCACGGCTCTGTAATGTCAGGAGATGGATTGGGGACTGTGGAAGAAGGGGAGGATCTGTGCATACAGGATCAAACAGTCTTTTTACACTATGGAGAGGATTGACCCCTTATGTTCCACAGTGAGTATAACAAGCATGCTTTACTGCATATACAGACTGATTTTAGGCCTCATACACACGATCAAATCTGTCCGCTGGAAACGGTCCGCCGGACCGTTTCAGCAGACAGATTCGATCGTGTGTACGGCCGAGCCGACGGATTTGGCCACCCGACAGATTTCAAAGCATGCTTTGAAATCTTTCGGGTGGGAATCCGTCCGCCCGACATGTCTGCTGGTTAGTACACTTACCAGCAGACATGTCGTCCCGCACCACCGCCGCACCGCCGCCGAATGGATTCGGCGCATGCGCGGAAGTGTTTTACTTCCTGGTGTGGTGACGTGGCGGCGTCAACGTCACCGCCACGTCACCGACACGTCAGCGCGCTCTCTGCTGGCGGGGATTTTGGTTTGCTCGTGTGTACACGCGAACAAACCAAAATCCCTGCAGACAGATTTGTTCAAATCTGTCGGACGAACAGATTTGAACAAATCTGTCCGCTCGTGTGTATGGGGCCTAACTGTTGTGGGTTTAGTAACACTTTTATTTTAAAGAGTACATAGTTAGTATTTTCTACTGATTTTTGTATTGCTTTGTGTAGCGGTACCCCCAAAGGAGCTGCTGAGAATTGACGGGATGGCACATTTACCTCATGGCTCCTTCCGAATGTCTAGAGGTGAATGGTGCATACGACAGCAGTAAAGGAATGTCCGCAAAGAAATTTATTTTTATGTGCTCTTTATTATGTGCTCTTTATTACCCAGCCGGGTAAAAACAGTGAACTGGTGATGAAAAGGACAGATGGAGGTTAAAAGGAGAACAGCAGATTTAGGCGTAGTATTTGGAGCAGTCCTGCTTCCAACGTGTAACACTTTCCACACCACACCACTCCTTCTTGAGTGGGATTAGCGTACCCGGATAGGCCTCTCTCACAGACCTAGCAGCCGAAGTATCACTCAAACCTTTTCAGGACAAAGTCTCTGCTACAGACCCTCCCGAATGAATGTCAGAGAAATGCCTCTGCCACAGGCCCTCCCTGATTGCAGATACGGAGGTAGTCCTCCTAAGTAAAGTTACGCCTGGATCTTCTTCTTAACGTCGCCCAGGAGTCTGTCCTTCAGTGTCCAGTTACCTTGATCCCCGGTGTTCCGTCGCAATCCTGTTGGAGCGCCAGCCTCTCATTGGCGCTCCTCAGATGGACTCCCCACCGAACAGCTACACTTGCTTGGGATCTTCAAAAGTGGGAACCCAGTCGACCACTTATTCCCAGTCCTGTTTGAATGTTCCAGACCAACATGGCCCTGAACCCAGGAACACTGCGTGGCACGCACGCCCCGGCCGGGTAGGCCGCAAAGCCGGGGCGCCGTGATGTGGTCACCCTGAAGGGGGGTGCCACACAGGAAGAAGACCCCGGGCCAATGGCGTCTGTTTCATAAGTACCCTCCCCCAGCATGCCCATTGGCCGCTGGGGAAGGACACCCAAACCTCAACTACACTGCTGCCACCTACCGCACCGGTATGAGACGAACACCCCAACGCAATAGCATGAGCCCACAGCACAGCTAAGCTGAAACAGAGACCCTAATAAACGATTGCAAATTGAAATCAGAGTCACTTACACTCTGATTATACTCTAAATTTTAATAGCACCGGTACTTAGAAGTAACCCGGCACTACATTTGCAACAGTAGGTATATGTAACTTTAATTTGTATAACATTCAAATTTCATGTTTCCTTGTACTATTTTTCCCCATCTCTTGCTTTAAAAAATAGTTATTGGACTATAAATATGTGAAGTTTGATGAATGGATGATGAATAATGAAATTTGGTTGATTTCATCCAAAACGTTTTTCTTTTTTTTTTAAACAAGCAAACTGCAATCACCATGAAAAATGCTCCCTTCGAGGCACAGCAAGCCTCATCAAAGGCCTTGGTGAGCCTTTAATAACTGTGTGACTCCATCTGCTTTGACAATCAGCCTTTGTGTCCAGCTAGCTGTCATTGTCACTGCCACAACACATACATGGCGGGAGATAAAAGTCACCATGTCAGGCGAGCATACAAATAGGCGTGACTATTTAAATTGTGCCTTTCAATAACTTTACAAGTCGTTATGAATAAATTCCTGACATGTCACAATATACAGTAACTATAATCAGAAAAGCTCCACTTTTATCATTTAAAAGCCGTCCTTGAGCTGCCATCCAGTTACTTTGCCTGGGCTGAGATGATGTCATCAGTCTGCTGCAAGCAGGAGGATTCATTTCCTCTATCTCAGAACATTGTAACTTTGTAGCAAGTCACAAAGTGATAGGCTGCAGCAGGGGACTGATCTGGGTCAGACATTGCACAGTTATTTGGATTTACACGACTGCCTCGTGTCTGAGCCGGCGTCCTGTCAAGAAGTGCCCCCCATCAAATAGTACCCACGCATGCGCAGGAAGGAGCGCTCAAACTGAGTTGCCGATCAGCTGGAGTGACGTGACCATGGCACAAGCGCACGTCGTAGGAGGTATCTCTCGATGGGAGATACGATTTCATGGGCACAATTGAAACCTATACAAACAGCGGGGGGAGACCGTAGTTCTCACATTGTGCCTCATTGTTGCAGTGTGGCTTTACAGTATGCTGATGGTCTGGTTTTGTCTGTGCTGCGGGCCGTGTTTGCTGTGTTGAATGGTCGGTTTTGCCTGTGTGAAAGGGCGGGTTGCAACACAGACAAAACTAGCCCTTTAACACAGCCACTAACCGCCCTCCAGCAGCAGCGAAGCACAATCTGAAAACTACAGTCTCCCCCCGCTGTTTGCACAGGTTTAAATTGTGCCTTTGAAATGGTATCTCCCATCGAGAGATACCTCCTACGATGTGCGCATGCACCATGGTTACAAAAGCCAAGCTGATCAGCAAATCAACTGTTTTGCTACGACATACGGCGCATGCGTAGTTCGTCCCGAGCACTATTTGATGGGGGAGGGCACTTCTCGACTGAACACCGGCATCTTAGTCCAGTTGTTGGTTACCTTTGAAAAGCTGTCCAAGTCTCATGGTGCAGTCTGTAGGAGGAAATAAGACTGCTACCTAGGATTGCCACCTGTCTGGGATTCACCCGGACAGTTTGGGTTTGGAATCATGCGTCCGGGTTTGAGACTGCCTGAAACCCGGACACATTATTCAGACTGGACTATGGCTTCCCAGCAGGGTTGCTGGCTGCAGTTGTCTAAGATGAGAGTGTCTGTTACACTCTTTCACACTGTCCAAAGCCAACCCTAACACCCTACCCCCCCAAACACACACACAGACAGGAGAGGAGAGAGGGCTCGATCTGCTCCTCTTCCTTCCGCCCCTACCCCTCTTTGTTTGCCCACACTCCAATTCCCGGTGCGGTGCCTCAGAAAAGGAAAGTGGGGGCAGGAAATTTGAAGTCCAGCAGCCTCAGATACATCTGGATGAGAGGTGCTGACTGCCAAGGGGTGAGTGAACTCACTGTCCATCCCTGTCTGGACTGAAGTCTCCCCTCTTCTCTCTCCTGCCTCTGAGTGAGTACACTAAGGTAAATCAGGGTTCTCAGAGCACCCCTTACACAGAGTTCCCCTTTATACTAGAGGCCACAGTGTTCCCCCTGACATCAGAGTCCTCTCTGTACATCAGAGTTCTCAGGGTTCCCTGAGCATCCCGTATGTTAGAGTCCCCAGAGTTCTCCCTTACATCAGAGTTTGCAGAGTCCCCCCTTACAGTGAAAGGGAATTCTGCCAGTTTAGATGTAAAAGAGGAACTCTATGAACTCTGATGTAAAAGGGGAACTCTGTGGACTCTGATGTAAAGGGGACTCTTGTTATTAACTTGTAGCGCCTTTGTATCTCTCATCCAGGTGATTTGCACAAATTCAGCTTCCGTTTTAGCTGGGCTGTGCTGTCAGTTCATTCTGTGTTCCTGAGGTGCCTTTCCACCCTGGGGCGGCAGGTAGTGGCAGTGGAGTTCAGGTCAGAGCGCCTTCTTGCCAGCAGCCAATGAGAGGGGTTTTTCCTGGGGGAGGGTACTTCTTGAGCGTACGCCTTTTGGCAGGGAGTTTGTGACTGCATCCGGGTGCGGCACCCACATTCAGGGTGTTCGCACATCATGGGCCCTGGCGATATGGCCTACCAGGTCGGGGGGGGGGGGGGGGTGTCACGCGCTGTTCTTGGTTCCGGGACCATGTTGGCCCTGAGCAACTGAAGCTGTGATGGGGCCCAGTGACTTATTGGGTCCCCTATCTCTGAGGGGAAGATCCCAAGCGAGTTGTGCTGTTCGGTGGGGAGTCAGTCTGAGGAAAGCCCGGAGGAAGGCAATCCAATAGGGCCTAGACGAGCCATCGGGGATCGAGGTGACCGGACACTGGGAGTTTGTCTAATGGCAACCTGTCAGTCGGTGACTATTTGACGAAGACTACCTGAGGGAGATTCAGGCCTCAATAATCTTGAGAAGGATTCACCTCACAAATTGTGTTCTACAGCAAAGGGCCTGTGGCAGAGGTCCCACTCCTATTTCTATTTCCAGTCAAGTCTGTGTCAGTGACTTGTTTTCCTTCTCAAGTGATATTCTGGCTGCCAGTTCTGTGAGAGAGACTGTCCAGGTACGCTGTACCCACTCCGGCTGTAGTGCCGATGAAGTTTAAGTCCCATTGGAAGCAGGATTGTTTCCGTCGTTCTTAGGCCTGAATCTGCAAATTCTCCTTTTCACCCATCTTTATTCTGTCTACCTCAAGTTCACTGTTTTGCCGTGTTTGGCAAGAATAAAAGCACAGAAAGGCACCGGCTGTTTGGACCTTCCGTCATTGTTCTCATCATCATCATCATCATCATCATCATACCCCTAGACATTCATACAGGTAACAGACAGACCCAAATCTATCCAGCGTCTCCTGCGGGGGTAGCACTGCAAACTTCATATATTAGAAATTTTATTTATTAGCAAAATATATGTATAAAAAAAAAAAATTGCTGTGCCCCGCGTGCGTACCCTACTGCTCCCTCACAGTTAGATAATTGCAAACTTTACATAGAAGACATGGACACACATTGATAGGATTAGTCACAATTCTTTAATCACATGTTTATCTTAAAAAAACGATACCAGATTCAGAGTTCCTTAATGGACCCCAGTATGCATTATGTAAGAGCACAGAGACAAGGCTGTTACACAGAATAAAAACATCTACTGAGCACATGGCATGGGAAACAGCCACCTCCTCCTCGTCATCTTCTGCTTTTAATTCTGTGTACATAATCTTGTTTACAGCCCTCCTGCCTGTCCTCAGCTCACGGGTGGTCCTAGAACCCGCTCCCACTGCCGGAACAGCATCTGCCATACAGACATGCGTTGTGATCATTAAAGAGATGCTCCGGGCAAATGAGCAATCAGTAATACTATTCAGAAAACACTGCAACTTTGCTAAAGTAAAAAAAAAAAAAGCCTGCTGAGTTCGCTGAGTTCAATAGGATCCACCAAAGCTAGAGTCAGCAGGGTTTTTACAGTGCTTCTGGCAGTAAATGGCACTTTCATCTTTTCATCTATCTTGTATTGTTGTGACTGTTTGAGCTGATAATGCTTGTAATATACACACTTGGAAACATTGTAATGTCTTATATATCTTGGCTGCCCTATGGAATGTTGTTCCAACGAGTCAGTAAATGACACTGTTATCCCGGGGATAATATTGTCATTCTTGTTTGTTTTTAGATATGGTCTCAGAGTCGGTTCACACTGTGGCGGCACGACTTCGGGGGCGACTCTGCAAGTCGTCCTAAGGACGACTTCAGAGGCGACCAGCAAAAAGACTTCTGTATAGATATCAATGCAGGTTGCCCGGAGCCGCCCCGAAGTCGTGCAAGAACCTTTTTCTAAGTCGGAGCGACTTGCGTTGCTTCTATTAGAACGGTTCCATTGCATTAAATGGGACACCTGACGAGTCGCCCCAGTGTGAACGGGCTCTCACAGTGAAACTATGAGCTAAATTAAAAATTACATATATCATGAAGCTGGTCCTTAAAGGGGTTGTAAAGGTAAAAGTTTTTTTACCTTAATGCATCCCCCCCCCCGAGTCCCCGTTTTACTTACCTTATCGTTTGAAACTCCCGGGCGCGTTTGCGTCATCCTCTTCGGTTCCCAGCCTGGCCGTTGATTGGCTAGGCTGGGCGGATTGATAGCAGCGCAGCCATTGGCTGGCGCTGCTGTCAATCACAGCGGATGACGCGGCGCGCCGGGGGGCGGAGCCGAGTGATACAGTCGGTGACTATGGCCGCCGCTGTATCACGGGAGCGCGCTCGTAAAAGCTTTCCACCGTGTGAGCGCCCTCGCATGAAGATGGAAAGCTTTTGCGAGGAGGAACCCAGACAGCCGCCGAGGGACCCCAGAAGACAGCTTTCCGGGCCACTCTGTGCAAAACGAACTGCACAGTGGAGGTAAGTATAACATGTTTGTTATTTTAAAAACAAAAAAATCCTGAGTTTAGTGTCCCTTTAAAGTGGAGTTCCACCCAAAAATGGAATTTCCGCTTTTAGTGGTGGTGACCCCCTGACATGCCACATTTGGCATGTCATTTTTTTTGGGGGGGGGGCATACCCTCTTTTTAGTTGCACCCAGCTCCCACTTCCTCCCGTGTTCTCTGTGGCGCCAGAAGTCACAGGTCCCAGAAGATTTTCCGACCAATCACAGCGTGCAGCGCAGCTCGCGCACACACACAGTGTGTGCCCAGCTGTGCCCACAGTCAGAATGGCGACGCTACAGAGGGGAGCGGGGCTTCGTTCGCCCACATCGCTGGACCGTGGGACAGGTAAGTGTCCGATTATTAACTACTTGCCGACCAGTCGTCGCAGTTATACGGCGGCAGGTCGGCTCCCCTGCGCAAGCTCACGTAGATCTACGTCACCTCGCGAATCAGCCACTAGGGGCGCTCGCCTCTGATCACCGCCGGGCACCCGCGATCGCTCATTACAGAGCGAGAACCGGGAGCTGTGTGTGTAAACACACAGCTCCCGGTCCTGTCAGGGGGGAAATCACCTATCATCTGTTCATACAATGTATGAACAGCGATTTGTCATTTCCCCATGTCAGTCCTACCCCCCCTTCAGTTAGAACACACCCATGGAACATGATTATCCCCTTCCTCGCCCCCCAGTGTTGACCCCTTCACTGCCAGTGGCATTTTTATAGTAATCAATGCATTTTTATAGCACTAATCGCTATAAAAATGCCAATGGTCCCAAAAATGTGTCAAAAGTGTCCGAAGTGTCCGCCATAATGTCGCAGTACCGATAAAAATCGCTGATCGCCGCCATTACTAGTAAAAAAAAATATTAATAAAAATGCCATAAAACAATCCCCTATTTTGTAAACGCTATAACTTTTGCGCAAACCAATCAATAAAGGCTTATTGCGATTTTTATGTAGAATAAAATGTATCGGCCTGAGGAAAAAAAAATTTTTTTATATATTTTTGGGGGATATTTATTATAGCAAAAAGTAAAAAATATTATTTTTAAAAAAAATTCTTGCCAAATTTTTGTTTATAGCACAAAAACTAAAAACCGCAGAGGTGATCAAATACCACCAAAAGAAAGCTCTATTTGTGGGAAAAAAAGGACTTCATCATTAAAAACAATGTTGCCCACACACCATCGTTTTTGAAAAATTATGAACAAAACGCGGTGACGTACAACACGTATGACGGCATTCTAAAGGGGAAGTTCAATTCGCCTTTTGGCTGCTTATCACTGATTACTTGCTAGTAAAAGACGATTCGCGCTTTTTTGTCTGTTACAAAAAAGCCCACACACGATCATTTTTTACATTGCGAAAAACAAATTTTTTTAAAACGACGTGAAAAAATGCAGCATGTTCGATTTTTTTTTTTTTTTCGCTTTTCAGAAGATGAAAAACGATGTGAAGCCCACACACGATCATTTTAAATGATGTTTTTAAAAACGTTGTTTTTTTTCATGCCGAAAAACGATCGTGTGTACGTGGCATTAGTCTTCTTCGCCACTCCAGCCGGAGTGGGTATAGTGTACCTGGACAGGCCTCTCTCAGTGACCTGGCAGCCAGAGTATCACTCGGAACTTAGAGGAAAAGTCTCTGCCACAGACCCTCCTTAGGATTGAAGTAGCAGAGATAACTCTCCTCAAAAGACTTTGCCTGGATCTCATTCAGGTAGTTTGTAGGTTATCGACTGATAGGTGACCAACATCCAACCTCTCAGTACCCGGTTACCTTGATCCCCGGTGGATTGTCGAGAACCTATTGGATCGCCAGCCTCTCTTGGCTCTCCTCAGATTGACTCCCCACCGAACAGCTTCCTCTCACTAGGAACACGCTTGGGATC
Source organism: Rana kukunoris (assembly GCA_029574335.1). Classification (NCBI taxonomy): domain Eukaryota; kingdom Metazoa; phylum Chordata; class Amphibia; order Anura; family Ranidae; genus Rana; species Rana kukunoris. Next base: position 410,047,742 of record CM056051.1, read on the forward strand.
TTCTCAGGATTGGGGACCCAGTCGATTACTGGGGCCCAGCCACAGATTTAAATGTTCCGGACCAACGTGGTCCTGGAACCAGGAACACCGCGTGGCACACGCACCCCGGCCTGGAAGGCCATTTCGCTGGGGCGCTGTGATGCAGTCACCCTGAAGGTGGGTGCCGCACTCGAAGAGTAAAGGGGGGATGAACACAAAAACACGCCACGCATTTCACATACAGTATTTATTTGTAAAAAAAATTGAAAACCATTTATCATTTTCTTTCCACCTCACAATTATGTGCCACTTTGTGTTGGTCTATCATATAAAATCTCAATAAAATACATTTATGTTTTTGGTTGCAACATGACAAAATGTGGAAAATTTCAAGGCATATGAATACTTTTTCAAGGCACTGTATGTTTCTTAGACATCAGGATTGGGTATTTGCGTGCCATGCTCTCTCTCCGCTTTGTGCGCTTCCTTAGGTTATTGTTTTCCTAATGAAATCACACTGTTCAATTTCCTCATTACATGATAATTAGTAATTAATTGACGGTTTCTCAGCGACACGGGCCTGTCCCAGTAAACACACCAATATTAATTGATGCTCTGTCTTTTCATGGTGTCAACAGCGCTATCAGTAGCTGAAGACTGTAAATAAAACAAACACGTTGCAGCAAGTCATAACAAAATGTATAATACTCCAGCCAACTGTTATTAATAAAGCTAATTATTATTATTGCACAGAGGAGGCTGGACTGCATCCTGCAGTCTCGCACAGTTGTACAAGCTCTTCAGCTGGATTGAAATTGCTTACTCTTTTTTCACTGCACACTGTGAGCTTCTCACAGCGTGCATTTGCAGCTACAGCAAGTCAGATAGCACACCCCTCATTTCCTGTCTGGAGGACATCCAGTGTCATCAAACCCTTTTCCTGATTATCCCTGGTTGACCCCTTTTATTCACTAGATTTCAGTACTGATAATGGAGGCTCAGCAACGCATGTGAGCATTACGTAGTGTGGTCTGAATGCAAATACAGCCTGCCTAGGAATGACCACTCCTCTAGATTAACATCCTTCCGGCTGGGTTCACACTAAACATGGATGCGGCTGACAGCAGGGGTCCGGTGCGTCCCTGTTCTCCATTTCAGGGATGAAACAGAGCCAAAGACGCATAGGACCCCTGTGCTATCTGCTATCCATTATCTGCATTCTTTGCATAGAGGAGCACAGAGAATCAGTGATGTTATCACCAAGATTAACCACTTCCCGCCCATGGACGTCATATGACGTCCTGGAATTTCAGTGGGGATATCTGAATGATCCCTGCAGCTACAAGCATCATTCAGGTATCACTGTTTTCTGCTGGCGATTCTGTGCACCAAAAGAACGATCATAGCGGCTTTGGCCAATTATGGCTCAGGGGGTTTAGTACACATCCCACACTATATAAGGCAGCCTGGAAGTCGGCCTTGTGTAGTGTATTGCGGTGTTTAAGAGAGAGACAGAGAGAGTGTGTCATTTTTTTGAGTTAGATAGAGCAGGCAGGCAGGTTAGTCAGTTAGAATGATAGTGTGTAGAGGATATATATGCATCCCAGGTATTGTATATATATTTATACACTGTATTGAGTTTAGCTAGATCAGCTCTTCCTAATATACCGACAGGCAGGCAAGTGATTGTGCTAGCTACAGTATTTTCACTTGGTGTACTGTGTCCTCTGCACAGTGTGCACCTAAAGCTACGTGAATACAATTGCTGCTGTTCTCATATTGATAACACAGGCAGTAGCTGATCAGCAAGTATTCTCACTTGGTGTACTGTGTCCTCTGCACCTAAAGTCACGTGAATACAATTGCTGTTGTTGTCATATTAATACCACAGGCAATGGCTGATCAGCAAGTATTTTCACTTGGTGTACTGTGTCCTCTGCACAGTGTGCACCTAAAGCTATGTCAAAACATTTGCTGGTGTTCTCATATTAATACCACAGGCAGTGACTGATCAGCAAGTATTTTTACTTGGTGTACTGTGTCCTCTGCACAGTGTGCACCTAAAGCTATGTGAATACATCTTCTGGTGTTCTCCTATTAATACCACAGAGTATTAGCTCCAACTAGAGTATCTGTGAGGGGTCGCAGTGTTGTGGCACCAACACCAGTGTCTAAGGCCCAATTTTCTGCCCCTGTGTAACAGGGGCGTGTAATTACAATTTTTGATGCAATACTTTGCAGCAGGGCTCATTCCTACTCTCCAACTAGAGTATCTGTGAGGGGTTGCTGTGTTGTGGAACCAGTGCCTAAGGCCCAATTTTTCTGCCCCTGTTCAACAAGGGCATGTAATAACAATTATTGATCTAATATTTACCAGCAGGGCCCATTCCTGCACCCACCAAGAGTAAATGTGAGGACTTGTAGTGTTGTGGCACCAGCGCCAGTACCAGCACCAAAGGCCCAATTTTTCTACCACTGTTCAAAAATGGCATGTAATTACAATATAATAGTTCACAGCAGGGCGTTCCTGCGCCCACCAAGACTAACTGTGAGGGCTTACAGTGTTGTGGCAACACCAATACCTAGGGCCCAAATTTATGCCGAGTATATACGGCAGGCCCCTACTTTCAAACATCCAACTTACAAATGACTCCTACTTGCAAACGGAAGGAGACAACAGGAAGTGAGAGGAAATATACCCCTAGGAAGGGAAATTTTCTTCTGTAAGAGGTGTCTCCTGTCCACTGATGCTTTATCACCAATCCTTGTTTCACTAAAAAACCTACATTTTCAAAAAAACATTTGTCATTGGGACAGAGAGGTGAGGTGCAATCTTCTGAACAGATGCGCACAGACAGCAAAACAAATGTTAGAGGGGTGATAACTCTTCTCTATGTTTTGCAAAAAGCTTAAAAATAAATATTTTGGCTGGATCTACATTTAAAAAAAGTACTAGTTCAAAATTACAAACAGATTCTACTTGACAACAAACCTACAGTCCTGATCTTGTTTGCACCACCTGTATACTGCTGTTCAAAGTATATAGGGCCAAACATCTGGTAATGACCTGGGAGGAGGGAGGGAAAACCATGCTATTTTTCTCAATGATTTTCATCCATATTGCAGGGACCAGACATTACATTAAAGCCGCAAGCAGTTTTAAATGACTTTATTCTTATAGTAATGTAATTTTGTGCAGGGACAGTTCTAAACACGTGCCACTTTACAGGCATACTATAGACACCCAGCAGGTACGATATTTAAAGGAATTTTTCTAAAAAAAAAAAAAATTCACTTTAAACATCATTAACCACTTGCCGACCAGCCGCCGCAGTTATACGGCGGCAGGTCGGCACTCCTACGCGAGAGCCCGTAGCTCTACGTCGGGACTTTCGCGGCCACTAGGGGGCGCGTGCGCGCCGCCGGCGGACCGCGCGCGCCCCCCGCTCGCCCCCGAGTCCCGCGCACGTGCCCGGCGGGCGCGATCGCCGCCGGGCACGCGCGCTCGTTCGTTACAGAGCGGGGAACGGGAGCTGTGCGTGTAAACACACAGCTCTCGTTCCTGTCAGCGGGGGAAACGCTGATCTTCCGTTCATACAATGTATGAACGGAAGATCAATGATTCCCCCTAGTGAGTCCACCCCCCCCACACAGTAAGAACACAAATAGGAACACACTTAACCCCTTCCCCGCCCCCTAGTGTTAACCCCTTCACTGCCAATGGCATTTTTATAGTAATCCAATGCATTTTTATAGCATTGATCGCTATAAAAATGCCAATGGTCCCAAAAATGTGTCAAAAGTGTCCGATGTGTCCGCCATAATATCGCAGTACCGAAAAAAAAACGCTGATCGCCGCCATTACTAGTAAAAAAAAAATATTAATAAAAATGCCTTAAAACTACCCCCTTTTTTGTAAACGCTATAAATTTTGCCAATCAATAAACGCTAATTGCGATTTTTTTTTACGAAAAATATGTAGAAGAATACGTATCGGCCTAAACTGAGGAAAAATAATGTTTTTTTAAATCTTTTTTGGGGATATTTATTATAGCAAAATGTAAAAAATATTGCATTTTTTTCAAAATAGTCGCTCTATTTTTGTTTATAGCGCAAAAAATAAAAACCGCAGAGATGATCAAATACCACCAAAAGAAAGCTCTATTTGTGGGAAAAAAAGGACGTCAATTTTGTTTGGGAGCCACTTCGCATGACCGCGCAATTGTCAGTTAAAGCGACGTAGTGCCGAATCACAAAAAGTGCTCTGGTCTTTGGACAGCAATATGGTCCGGGGCTAAAGTGGTTAAAATCGCTGCTCCTGAAAAAATTCCAGTTTTTCAAAACTTTTTTTCCATTGATACATGTTCCCTGGGGCAAGACCCGGGTCCCCAAACCTGTTTTACGACGATAACTTGCATATTAGCCTTTAAAATGAGTCCCATAGACTTCAATGGTATTCTTACGTTTGCACGAATGATCGGTCCGTTCAAAGGTTTTGGTGCGAACCGAACAGGGGGGGTGTTCAGCTCATCCCTACTCCTAACTCCCTGCAGAACGAAGATGCACAAAACATGAGAAAAGGTGGAGCAGTTTCACTTGGCTAGGTAGAAATCTTACAGCACCAACATTCTGGTCAACAGATATATTGTACTATATATGGACATATATATATATATATATATATATATATATATAATAATATAATATCCCACATAAATCGGCTAACATATTACAACATACAGTGGGGATCAAAAGTTTGGGCACCCCATATAAAAATTTGTATTAATGTGCATAATGAAGCCAGCGAAAAATGGAAAAATCTCCAAAAGGCATCAAATTACAGATTAGACATTCTTATATGTCAAATAAAATTAGATTTTATTTCCATCGTTTACACTTTCAAAATTACAGAAAACAAAAAAATGGTGTCTGCAAAAGTTTGGGCACCCTGCAGAATTTATAGCATGCACACTCCCTTTGCAAAGCTGAGACCTGCCATTGTCATGGATTGTTCTCAACAGACATGTGCACAGAAACATTTTTCTTTTTTTCATCAATTTGCATTCTGTGTATCTTGAATGCTTTTCTTTTGTTAGTGTCCGTTGTATGTTCATTGTTCAATGACATCTATAACAAAATAATTTTTTTATGTATATTGAATGAATTCCTTTTTCTGTTCGTATTGTGTATTCAAAATACTGAATGCAAATCTTTTGTTATAGGTGTCATATCAACATACCAAAATAAAAGGAAAAGGATTCAAATGCAAATCTTTTGTTTATCGTTTTTTTGAATGGCCAGAGAGTTAGGCTGGCCATACATGGTACAATTTTCTTTAGATTTACCTTCAACTATGTAGTGCAAGGGCCTGCCTGATTGCATACAATTGAAAGTGTTGTTTAGTTTGACCTCATATTATATGGTTTTTGGTAAATCTATAAGAAAATTGTACAAGAAAATTGAACATGTATGGCCAGCCTCAGTGACTGAAAGCAGCTTCTCTTTTGTGCTGAGTACACTAGTACAGTAAAGCCAAATAAACTTTTCTGTGGATTTTCATCTGAAGGGAGATCAGTTGGCCAGATCTCCCTGAAAATATGAACAGAAAAAAGGATTTTCGTCATTTTGTACTTTCCTAAATATAGATATATGGAAAGGCTCCTGCGCTACCAAGGGGGATGGGTGAGGTGAAGTGGACTGGGGATACTGCAGCATACCCCTAACACTCTGTCCTGGGCAGAGAGAAAATAGCATATAAAAAGGGAGGGGGTGGTGTCTGCGCTGAAATAGTGAAAGGGGGAAGGGGGAATAGGTGAATATGTGTGGGAATGGGGCAGGTGACTGGTGGAATTGCGCTATGGTCTGTTTCTTTTTCATCATGTATGCTACCTGAGAGGTCCATTGCTTTGAGTGACTATTTGGCCATCTTAGAAGAGGGTACCTGCTACTTGATCAAGAACGAACTCGCTGTTCGTGGGAGATAGGCCCATCATCCATCACCCTGTGGTGAGTGGATGTATGAGTGACACAAGCTGTCCACATAGACGTTTTTGTATTGTCACTCACCCGCTTCTACCTGCTTCATTTTTTTACTGCTGAGGAGTGCTTCTGCTGCTTGCCCTGCTGAGGGATCACTGTCCTCCACCGGGAGGTGCTGTTGTAGGCTATCCGTGCAATAGCCTTGAGGTGAGGAGCTGGGGACCACCCGAGGTGTTTTCTGTTGTCACCCTTTCCTGGCACCACTATTTCACTCTGGACTTTCCAGGACTTTTTGGTTTTTTCACCAGAGACTTTATTTATTCATTTATTCATTTTTTTTTGTGTATCCAGAGGCATTCCTCCATGGATTTTTCTCTGGTCTTATAGTCTGTTTGGATCTAGTATTGTGTTTTATTTAAGGCTCTTTTGGTTTCACACTGCACCGGATAGTTTTTTTCCCTTTGTTGTCACAATACTTATTGGTAATCACCCTTAATGTGTATAACCATTCACATTGTTCATTGTATAATGTTGGTTATTATGTTGTCCTAAATTCACCTTCATTCACCATCTATTCCACCAGTCATCTGCCCCATTCCCACACATATTTACCTATTCCCCCCTCCCCCTTTCACTATTTCAGCGCAGACACCACCCCCTCCCTTTTTATATGCTACTTTCCTAAATATATTGCGGGATTTGTGGCACTTTTAACACGCGGCTCATCCATATTAACTATTGTTAAGCCCCATACACTTGGTCAGACTGTTTTAACAACAAACATAAAAACGATCGTTTAACGATCGTTCTCAGAAAATTTGTTCGTTTTTAAACTGCATCAGAAAACCATTTTTGGGTTCAAAAGTCTGGCCAACTGAACTCCCTTCAGATGAAAATCCACAGAAAAGTTTATTTGGCTTTACTGTACTAGTGTACTCACTACTCAGCACAAAAGAGAAGCTGCTTTCAGATTGAAAAATACCTGTCCCCTGATTTCATTTAAAAAATCTGGTCACCTTAAGTAGTATAGTCCAAAAAACAAACACTCTGGTTTACCTTTCCTCAATAAAACTGTTGTGACTATAGTGGGAATAGTAGAGTGAGCGTTCCTTGGGGGTGGGATCTATGCAAACTGCCACTATATTTAGAAAAAGGCCATAGAATTTGTTACTACTTGATCATGAGGCTTTAGAATTTTTCCAATACTGAAGGAAAATGAAACCAGTGGACACAGAAGATGTGAAATCCCCTGACTTTATGAAATCATACAATAAGAAGAAATTGCTATTGATAACACAGATGACTCATGATTGAGAATCAAAGTGCACACTGCTGGCCAGACGGGCATATGCTGCACTGCATGGCCGATGGCAGACAATGGCACAACCACGCCCTGTGTCTTACATCTCCCAGACCTGAAACTTTTATTCACTGAGCAAACAATGTTCCAGGTGTGCCAACTATTTTCAGCTATTCATTATTCTGCAAACTGCATAAGAACACAGTGGAATGAGGGGGAGGGGTCCTGAGAAGCCTAGCAGTGCCATCTGCTTGTGATCTCTGGAGAAATGCTGGGGACATGAACTGGTGACAAGGTGGAAAAAGCCATCTTCATGACAACAACATCCTGTCCCCTCACTAATTACTACAACATGCCACCACAGACCTTTCCTACTGGACCTCCAACATGCAGATGAAAAGACACTTGTGTATATAAACTCACACAAAGATTTAGCCGAAATACTAAACTGTGTTAAACGTACACAGCATTAAGAAACAAAGATTGGCTGCACCCCCATGCAATTAGGATTTATTGGAAAAGTAAAAAAATCAGCACATAATGGTACATAGGCAGGAGACACGGGAGACGCATTAAACATGACTTGCCTCATCGTGTATGGGAGTGTGGCCATCCTTCGTTTCTTCACACAGATTCTGTTGCAGTGGCAGGGCGTGAACCCCTACCTACGGCCTGTTTAACTTGGAGCCTTGCCTACACACCTGAAATAGCTGTTTTCGCTTAAAGGTGCACAACACTTTGGGCTGTAGACTAACTCAGGGGCACAGTGATTTTTAATTCTAGTCCTGGCACTGACCAATTCACGCACTGCCCTCTCAGTGTTGCCCATGCCTACTGGAGCATAAGAGGGAGGTTGTACAGACAAGCAACTGTTGGTAAATTAGCAACTGCTAGGGAGGAGGATCAGCGCTCAGTCTGAGACACTCATTGGCAGAGCTCCAGTCCCCCTCCATTATTTCAAAGTCAGCAGCTTTAAATACTGTAGCTGCTGACTTTTAATATTAGGACACATACTTGTCCAGGGATTTTTCAATCGGCTCTCGGTTGCCACCATTCCTTGTAAGGGAAGCCGGCAGTGAAGCCTTGCGGCTTCACAGTCAGTTCCCTACTGTGCATGTGAGGAGCACGCTGCGCTTTCTGAATGGCCCGGTGGGAAGAAGGAGGGTTGGCGCACTCCTCTGTGAGGTTTTCTGGAAGTGGGGACAGGTACCTGCCAAAAACAGGTACCCCCCTCGCCAAATATGGTGAGAAGAGGAAGCAAACAAGCAGCGCTTCCCCTTTAGGGTGGAGCTCTGCTTAAATGTCCAGCTCCCTAAGCCCCATCTACCTTTTCCAATGGCACCAGTCATGTGGCTGGTTGCCAGCCCTGTTTTTTTGTAAGAAGGGTATATTGCACCTGTTTTCAGAATTTTTTGGGTTTAACAGAGCACTATTTTTTGGAGGGGTTAATTGTTTCAGGTATAGAAAAGAAGACACTGCAAAATGTTTCAATCATTATTATTTGTTTTGAAAAGAACAAAGAGAAAAGATCACTTGGCAGAGTAGCAAATAATCCTTGCATGCTCTGTACATGTAACAAAAATGATAGGGGGGTAGGGGACAAAAGAAGACCATAACAATCACGTTAGGTCGGCCCCATGTAAACACATATAGAAAAGAAAAACAAGTATCTGGTTATAAACTGCATGTGAAGTGTTGAGAACATTGTGAACTCTAATGCTGCGTGTACACGCTTGGAATTTCCAACAATAAAAGTTCGATGTGAGCTTTTGGTTGGAAATTCCGACTGTGTGTAAGCCCCATCGGACATAAAATTTGAGAGCTGGTTCTCAATTTTTCCGACAAAAAAAATAATTCTCGTAAATTCCAAACGTAGACAATTCCGACGCACAAAATTCCACGCATGCTCTGAATCAAGTACGAGACGGAAGCGATCAGTCTGGCAAAACTAGCGTTCGTAATGCACATTTGTCTCACTGTAACGAACTGAAAAGCACGAGGCTGAAAAGCGCGAATCGTCTCTCATCAAACTTCTACTAACACGACTGATATTGAACTTCCCTTTTCTAGTGGCGTCGTACGTGTTGTACGTGACCGCGTTCTTGGCGATCCGAATTTCCGACAACATTTGTGCGGCCGTGTGTATGCAAGACACATCCAACATCCGTCGGAAAAAAAAAACACAGTTTGGTTGTCGAAATGTCCGATTGTCTGTACACAGCATAACTCTAATGCCGCGTACACACGGTCATTTTTTGTCTTGTAAAAAAACGCTATTTTTTCTCATGAAAAAAATGAAGTTTTTCAAACTTCATTTTAAAAAACTACGTTGCCTACACACCATCGTTTTCTGAAAATGCTCTTTCAAAGCGCGGTTACATACAACATGTACGACGGCACTCTGTTCCATTCAAGCTAACGTCATAACTTGCTTCTGAGCATGCGTGGGTTTAAAAACATTGTTTTAAACGTCGTTTTAGCGTACACACGATCAGTTTTTATGACACAAAAAAACGACATTTTGAAAAACGACATAAAAAATTGAAGCAGGTTCGAATTTTTTTTGGGTTGTTTTTCAGAAGGCAAAAAACAACATAGTTTTTTGTGTCATAAAAAATTATCGTGTGTACGCTAAAACGACATTTAAAACAACATTTTTAAACCCGCGCATGCTCAGAAGTAAGTTATGACGCAAAGGGAGCTGTGGTGGCTCAACGTGATTGGCACTGCGCTGACAAGCCATTCACCTCTGCAGCCAAGGGTTCGGATCCCGGTCTCGGCTACATGTGAATTGAGTTTGGTGGTCTCAGCCCGGCTCCCGGTGGGTGTGCTATGCAAGGTACGCCTGTGCTTAGTACGCCCACCCCCCCCCCCCCCACAAAAACCACCACACTTGCACGCACACAAAATTGGTTTAAAACACATGCACTTTGGCCATGCGGTCTCTTAAAATAAAGAGAGGCGAAGGACCTACGGGGCTGGCTGGGTGGGCTAGGCCCCCTCACTCCCTCATAGGGGGAGTCCCTCTGCCCCATTGGGGTCCTGTTGGGCCCCAGTTGGGCTCCCAAGAGGAGCAGGTAGGGCGGGGTGAGTGGGAGGCCCCCCTTCACACCCGCCATTGCCACCAGGGGCATGGAGAAGGATGGCGATTGCCTCCGGGGGGAGGGTCTGCCTACTCCCAACTCCTGCAGTCCGGCTCCTCTCTCTCGAGTTCACGCACAAAAATACACTTTAAAAAAAACAAAAAAAACAAAGAAAAAAAAAAAAAAAAAAGAAGTAAGTTATGACGCGAGCTTGAATGGAACAGAGTGCCATCGTACGTGTTGTACGTAACCGCGCTTTGCAAGAGCATTTTCAGAAAACGATGGTGTGTAGGCAACGTCGTTTTTTAAAATTAAGTTTGAAAAACATATTTTTTTTTCATGAGTGCCCGGCCGCTTCATATACACGATTTGCGTAAGGCTTACATCCGGCGTAAAGTTACCCCTCATATAGCAGGCGCAGGTAATGCAAAGGTATGGGCCAGGGAACGACGCCGTTGAATTTTACGTTGCATACGCCGTTTACGTAGTACTACGTGAAAAGGGCTGTGCGTAGGTTACGTTAATGTCGTAGGCAGTGTTCAACGTATCTTAGGCAGCTATTTCGACGTAACTATGAGCAACGCGCACTGGGATGCGTCCAAGAGACGACGCATGCGCAGTTCGTTTTTTGAAGCTGTGGCCATCATTTGCATGGGGTCAAGCTTCATTTAAATATATCACGCCCACTTCCAGCCCACTTCCACCTACTTTGACTTACGTCGGCTTACGCCGACAACTATACACTACGCCGGCGCAACGTGGAGCGCATATTCTTTGTGAATAGCATGCTTGCTTCTCTACGTTGTGCCGGCGTAGCGTAAAGACGATACGCTGCGCCGGCATAAATATATGCCGCTCTACGTGAACCTGGGCCATAACGTTTATTAAGGTCTGGGTGTGTCGCAAAACATTTTCAACTGGCTTATTCAATTGGGCGATACTTGCCTCTTTTTTACTGATATTAACCATCTTGACTGAAAATATAAATGAATGAACCCTCATCCAAAAGTGACGAGCCTTAGGGCACGTCCACCACACATGCATCGGCGCACCTGTCTGGCCACAACCCCTGAAACAAGAAGAACTGATTTCCCCTTTTCCATTTTTAACAGACACTCCAGTACTAAATACCATCTGGCATGTACTTTATATCCAGCTTCAAACACTGCAAGCATTTCTATACCTGAAACAGTCATTTTATTTTGGTGGAGAGATTTTAACACATTTACAAAAAAATGCAAATGAAATGGTTTAAATTATATTGGTTTTGATTAAAAAATTTGAACAAATCTAGAACATGAGTGGAAGTTTGAAGCACAGAGAGGCTCTCCTATTAAGAGCGAAAATTACCCTTCTAGTAAATCACTCTCTCTGTGCAAATATTGCACTGGCAGTGCTCCGGCGAGAGTCAACCTGTGACCCCACGAGCTGGCATTCCACGAGAGGAGGCGGGATTTTTATGGTTCTGTTTACACATAATTTTCTAATCTATGTCATGTAATGTTTTACTGAGATGTCATAAAATCACTTTGTGAATGATTAAAAGGAAAGAAAATCTAATCAGAAAAAGTGACATTTGCAAAAGTCTAAAAATCGCACTCTACCCTGCAAAGTATTGATCCCGAGGAAATAGTGTTTGGACATGCAGCAGTTTACTAGTGTTTCAGTATCCAGATTCATATTACAATGTAAAATTCATTCAAAACTGAAGTTTAATCTGCTTAGATGTAACCCTGACACTACCTGCCTAGAATTTTCATGTTCTCCCTGTGCCTGCGTGGGTTTCTTCTGGGTACTCCAGTTTCTTCCCACACTCCAAAGACATGCTGGCAGGTTGATTGGCTCCTGTCTAAATTGTCCCTAGTGTGTGTATGTATGAATGTGAGTTTAGGGACCTTAGATTGTAAGTTCATTGAGGGCAAGGACTGATTTGAATGTACCAGTGGCGACCCGTTCATTAGGGCTGCCTGCGCGCTGCCCCCTCTCTCCAGACCACCCCCTATATGCAATGGATAGATTCATGCATTGCATGAGTCTATCCATAGCCGGCGCGGCCACCCCCTATTCTGGGCACATGAATTACAGCAGCCAGTTTTTTTTTTAAGCACCTGATTAGAGACGGGGCTCTAATAGGCTTCAAAATAGTGTGGGCTTGTGTTGCAGAGCATGCGACCAGAGCCCACCCTGGTGTGTTACAACAGTGATCCTCAATCCGGCCAATCAGAAGCGGGTGTGAGACCCGTTTTACGATTGCCCCAGAAAAAAGAAGACTCCCGTTCGGCTGCCGAGGAGGAGGGAGGAAACGGAAGCTTCCGCCGGCATTGTCGTGATGACCCATGGAGAGCAGGAGAATGGAAGGCCGCCGAGAAGGGGAAGCCGGCGGTGATGGGGTAAGTGCTACTGACTGACCAACCAACCGGGGGGGTTTATACTGTTGCCGCTACCCAAAGAAAAAATCCACCGCCCGCCACTGCAATGTACTATTTATTTACTGTGTATGTGAAGCACTATGTAAATTGACAGCATGCCAGCACAATATAAATCTGTAATAAATAAATAAAGCTATGGCTCATTGCTTACAAGCAACTTTCCCTTTCCCTTCCTGAAGCTGAAAAGACCAACGGTGAAGTGAAAGGAAGATACTACTGTGAAGGTCTGCAATGCAATGTTTCAGGAAGAAGCATTTTCAGAAACAGCTTAACACCTAGATAGGTTAAATAAAAAATTCCCCTACGTGCAGTTTTCATTGCAATACTTACCTTTAACCACTTCCATACCGGCCTATAGGGGTATCACGTCATGGTGATCCCCTTGCCGATGAGACAGGACGTTGCACAACGTCCTGTCTTCACGGCGTTCTAGGGCGCGCGCCCGCGGCACCACCCGCGATCCCGCGCGCGTGCCCGACGGCCGTGATTGCCGCCGGGCACCCGCGATTTCCAGAAATCAGGGCAGGAGTGTGGATCTGTATGTGTAAACACACAGATCCACCTCCTGTCAGCGGTGAGGAGACTGATGTGTGTTCCCAGTACAGAGGAACACACATCGATCTCCTCCCCCTGTGAGTCCCCCTCCCCCTACAGTTAGAACATACTTTAGGACACATTTTAACCCCTTCAGCGCCCCCTAGTGTTAACCCCTTCCCTGCCAGTCACATTTACACAGTAATTAGTGCAGTTTTATAGCAATAATCGCTGTGTAAATGTGAACGGTCCCAAAAACTTGTCAAAAGTGTCCGATATGTCCGCCGCAACGTCACGGTCACAAAAAAAAAAACGCAGATCCCCGCCATTACTAGTAAAAAAAATTAAATAAAAATGCCATAAATCTATCACCTATTTTGTAGACGCTATAACTTTTGCGCAAACCAATCAATATACGATTATTGCGTTTTTTTTTTACCAAAAATACGTAAAATACGTATTGGTCTAAACTGAGGGGAAAAAAAGTTTTTTTTTAAAAAAATATTGTGAGATGTATTAAATAAAAAGGAAAAAATATTGTGTTTTTTTTAAAATTGTCGCTCTTCTTTTGTTTATAGCGCAAAAAATAAAAACCGCAGAGATGATCAAATACCACCAAACGAAAGCTCTATTTGTGTGGGGAAAAAAACATAATGATTTAATTTGGGTACAGTATTGCCTGACCGCGCAATTGTCATTCAAAGTGCAACAGCGCTGAAAACTAAAAATTGGTCTGGGCAGGAAGGGGGTGAAAATGCCCTGTATGGAAGGGGTTAATCAGACGCTGTCCCCCACAGTAATTTTTGTTTGCCACAAGATGTCCTCTGTATTTTGGGTTGAATGACACCCAACATCACTCATCCAGAGGACTAAGATTAGATTGTGAGTGTAGGGTTTCATGGACCCACCTCCAGAGGGGATGTCACATATTGTAATCACATCAGTACCGCTTTCTGCATCACAAAGGACCACTTAACCACAGGTAAAGACTTAGTGCAGTGGTTCTCAACCTGGGGGGCGTGACCCCCTTCGGGGGTCGAATGACGATTTGCCAGGGGTCACCAAATTCTGGGCTCTACCTGAAGCACTGCTCCCAGCCTTTTCGTGGTCGCGTAGCAGGGCTGTCTCTAGAGCCTGTGGCCGCCCAGCTGGGCTGTTCCAGGAGCCCGTGGCCACCCACTCAGCTTCTTTGCAGCCTCCCATTAAGTTCAAGACATTGCTGGAGGGCATAGAGGCCAGCTGACTCGTGAGGAATGTGAAGTGGAAGGAGCTGATTTCTCCTAATTTTGGCCTGGGTATCACTGCTATGAGACACCACAAAGTCGGAGAATTACACTACAGTTCTCAGATCAGCAGACGACCTTGATCAAGAGCACCCAAGTTGGATGATCAGAACTCCCCCAGCCCTGCCACTGATCCCACCCTCCACCAGCACTGCCACTCATCCCAACTCCCCGCCAACCCCATACCCCATACCTCCAACATTTCAAAAATCCATTGCGGGACATTCTTGGGGGGGGGGTTCCGCGGATCAAAGTTGTTGAGCGCGCGGGGGGGGGGGGGGGGGGGGGTTGCCGTGGACCAAAGTTGTTGAGCGGGGGAGTGATTGCCGCGGATGTAAGTTGTTGACCGGGGAGGGGGGGGGGGGAGTGTGGTGGGGTGTCTCCTCTGTATTGACTCCTATAGTCCATCCCGGGGCTCCCCCTAAGACTACAAGTCCCAACGCTAGCTACGGTCTGCAGGTCGAGACACACTTCTAATTGGGAATCAGCAACACGCTGCCGCTTTATGGGCGTGACAAACCTAAGTCAATAGCCTATTAGCAAAGGGCATCGATCTTCATGTGCGGGAAAATTAACCCCTTCGCGGAACTGCGGGAAGATGCAGTCTGTGCTGGAAGTTCCCGCAGAATCCGTGCGGGTCGGGAGGTATGGCCAACCCCCAGGTTCAGAACCACTGCTCCAGGGCATGGAGTTCACAGGTTGCCACTGGAGTCTTCTTCCACTCCTCCTTGACGATATCACGGAGCTGTACCATAAGGGGTTTTAATACTGTACGAGTGGAAGGGACTCAAGGAGCGCTAAATATCCATGGGTTAGGGGCGCAAATTACTTGTCTTGCCTTGGGTGCTGACAACCCACGCTACAAAAATAATTTTACCGTTCGGGGTCTCCACAACTTGAAATTTTTTATCAGGGGGGTCATGGCACTAGAAAGGTTGAGAACCACTGACTTAGAGGGAAGAGGCATTAAGTGACTGGCCTGAAGAAAAGGTGAAAAAATACTGCTAGGGACGAGGGGATGGGTTGGGTTCAGGCCCGTTGCGACAGGACAGGCAAACCAAGCAATTGCTTGGGGCCCCGAGCTGGCCTGGGGCCCCCACCTCTCCACTCGATGCATGGGAGTAGGAAGGACCCTGCCCCCACTTTTCAAATTGAATAAACTCAGCAGCACAACACCCCCGCTTCTCAAATTGAATACTTGAATGAACCCCCCCGCTTCTCAACTAGAAAAACTCAGCAGCCCCCCCCCCCCACTTCTCAACTCTTGAAAATAACCCCCCCCCCCGCTTCTCAACGTGAAAACAAATGTTGTTGTCCATTTTGCTTGGGGCCCCCAAATTCCTTCAAACGGCCCTGGTTGGGTTTAAGATTGGGGAGGGGGTGCAATGGGGGGTGGAGCAGGAGGGTTGAGCCTGGGGTTGGGCTACATTGTGTTCAAAAGCATTGACTCAAAAGCATTCCAATACAGCCGTTGTGGATCTGAGATCTTCACCACACACTCACAGAGGCTGCCTATGGACACCATATAACAAATGCACAGCTTATAAAATCTTGTCTGATCATTTTATTTATTTTTGGTCATATTTTTAAATCTTTTTTTTTTTTTTTAAAGGTTACCTACAACATTAATGCTTATCAAGTCTGTGCTGATCTTCTGTTAGAAAAAAAAAATACATTTTTAAAATGTATTTTTAATCATTGTGAACACAGGTTCACCTTGTTTACTAAAATTCACTCTGCCAAATGAACAGCCTCTAGTACTTTAGTAAATCAGGCCCAGAATGTGCAGAGGGAATGTTTGTAACTCATGTATGACACCCTATGGAATATATAACACTTTTTCTTATGTAGTGTTCCCTTATAGAAAGATGGTAATACAGTGCCATCTACTGGTCAATGTCATATGTATATTATTGTTACAGTAAAACCTTGGTTTGAGAGTAACTTGGTTTGAGAGCGTTTTGCAAGACGAGCAAACATTTTTAATAAATTGTGACTTGATATATAAGCGATGTCTTGATATAAGAGCAGTGTCATGTCACAACTGAGTATAAAAGAGAAGAGAGGCGCCTCTAAGTGTAGCAATATGGTTACATTTAATGAAGGTTTAACATTTAGCAACTCACACGGTTGATTATTAAAACTAGGGTTGTCCCGATACCACATTTTTAGGACCGAGTACAAGTACCGATACTTTTTTTAAATGTGTCCCCCAAATGCAGACATGCCCCCCATATATGCAGCCATGTCCCCCACATATGCAGCCATGTCCCCCACAAATGCAGCCATGTCCCCCACAAATGCAGCCATGTCCCCCACATATGCAACCATGTCCCTCCAGCCATGTCCCTCCAGCCATGTCCCCCACATATGCAGACCATGTCCCTCCAGCCATGTCCCCCACATATGCAGCCATGTCCCTCCAGCCATGTCCCTCCAGCCATGTCCCCCACATATGCAGCCATGTCACTCCAGCCATGTCCCCCACATATGCAGCCATGTCCCTCCAGCCATGTCCCTCACATATGCAGCCATGTCCCTCCAGCCATGTCCCTCCAGCCATGTCCCCCACATATGCAGCCATGTCACTCCAGCCATGTCCCCCACATATGCAGCCATGTCACTCCAGTCATGTCCCCCGCATATGCAGCCATGTCACTCCAGCCATGTCCCCCACATATGCAGCCATGTCACTCCAGCCATGTCCCCCACATATGCAGCCATGTCCCTCCAGCCATGTCCCCCACATATGCAGCCATGTCCCTCCAGCCATGTCCCCCACATATGCAGCCATGTCCCTCCAGCCATGTCCCCCACAGATGCAGCCATGTCCCTCCAGCCATGTCCCTCCAGCCATGTCCCTTCAGCCATGTCCCTCTAACCATGTCCCTTCAGCCATGTCCCTTCAGTCAGGTCCCTCCAGCCATGTCCCTCTAGCCATGTCCCTTCAGCCATTTCCCTCTAGCCATGTCCCTTCAGCCATGTCCCTCTAGTCGCCGAAAGCCGCCGCACAGAGATCATCACAGCATTCATTTGAATAGCTATTTTGCCCGTGTGTATAGACACTCCCCCTTGCTCGGGATCGGTATCGGGACAACCCTAATTAAAACAGGCATATCTAAATATGCAGACATCCGGGGTAAAGCCATCTACGCAGAGCATCCTCCTCATTACCATTGACGTCATCCCTTCCATGAGCACATTAAGCCTTGCTTTCAGATCGCCCTACTGCAGGGTAGTCTTCCTGGTCATGATTGCAGACTGACAGCGGTGAGAGCCGGCGGTGCGGGGGGATGGTCTATGTAGACAGCTTTACCCCAGATGCCTGCAAACTTAAGCAACCATGCGAGTTGCTGAATGTTGTACCGTCATTAAATCTAATCATATTGCTACACTTAGAGGCGCCACTCTTAATTTTTATACTGATTTTGCTTCTAATCCCCTTGTGGAGGCTTCCATTTGTGGATGGACATTTTATGGTTACACAACCTATCACATTGTTATAATCATTGTATATGGACTATAAACTGAGGGCCTATAATTGAATGGTAGTGGAACAAATCATTTAAGTTTCCATTATTTCTTATGGGGAAATTTGCTTTCATATACAAGTGCTTTGGATTTCAAGCATGTTTCTGGAACAAATTGTTCTTGCAATCCAAGGTTTTACTGTATTATTAATACAAGGGTTACACCAGTATTGGTGCCAATACAAAGTATTGGCACGTGCAAATGCTTCAATACCTAAAACTGATATATTTGCAGTGCAATTTGAGCCTATAAAAAATGATTAAGCTCAAATCATACTTTGTGCAAAGAATCACATTTTATTTGAAAGGGAATGTGGTGCGATTCCTCTCTGAATCACATGCAGTTTCCCACACTGCTCCTGTGGAACCCAGGCTTGTCATAGGGATTTCAGCTTGGGTTTACACAGGAGTGGTGTGGGAAACTGCATATGATTCCAGCGGGAATTGCACCCCATTTCTGTTTAAATGACATGCGATCCTTTGCAGTGCGATTTGAGACCATTCATTTTGTAAGGGCTAAAAATCGCACCGCAAAGGTATTGGTAATTGATATCGGCGAGTGCTTGAGCACAAGTATTGGTACCCCCTATTTAGTCCTATTATTATTGTTATACAGGCTTTATATAGCACCAACAGTTTGCACAGCACTTTACAACATGGGGGCAAAACAGTATAGTTACAACACAATACAGGAGGAATCAGAGGGCCCTGCTCGTTAGAGCTTACAGTCTAGAAGGGAGGGTCAAATGGTAGAAAAGGTAATAGCTGTGGGGGATGATTAGATGGAGAAAATTAAAATAAAGTTGTTAGGAGTGGGTAAGATAGGCTTCTCTGAGGAGGGTTCACAGGGATCATCTAAAAGCTAATCAAAGGTGTGCGCACAGGGTGTGCCAGGTGTGCCCAGGCACACCCTAATCACACTGTGCAGCACAAATTCCCCCTACTGCCCTGATTCCCCCCGTCCTTCTTCTCGCAGTGCTTCCAGCTTCCCTACTCTCCTCTCCCTCCGGCTGTTGCTGCAGAGATGTTTTAAGTTGAGTGGGGGAAGGGGTCGGTAAATATGTAACCGGCTTCTTCCCTTTCATCGTGAGTGATCGGTAGTATGTGTTTTAACTTTGGGGTGCACACCCTAATGCAATAGGCTGCACACACCTATAAAGCTAATAGAGTAGGAGATAAATCGGACAGATTGGGGTATGGAGTTCCATAGGATTGGAGAGACTCTGGAAAAGTCCCAGAAGCGAGCATAGGAGGAGGTGATGAGGGAGCTAAAGAGCAAGGAGTTCTTAAGAAAATAGTAATAAATAAGTAGTAATAAAAAAAAAATACTGACACATGTGCCACTGTCACATGACATAAAAAAGTATTGGTAATCGGTATCAGCGAGTACTTGAAAAAAAGTATTGGTACTTGTACTTGTCTTAAAAAAGTGGTATTGGGACAACCCTACTGGACATACTTTTATAAACACAGTTTTCTATCTGTATCAAAGCTTTATAATTATATATAATCCAAAAAAGACTAAAAGCACTATTGCAGCTAGTACATGTATATACCATATACCAAATAAGTGGAATAGCTGCTTGGTTCTGTCCACAAAGGTATGTGTACTATGTGGGGGTGTAGCGATTAGTTCCCCCATATAACATCTATAGTGGGAATGCCTTTACCAAGACAACAGTAAATCCTTCTGTGCCATGTTTTGTGAAAGCGACTTCATACATAATCTGTGTCATATAGAAAAGGGTCAGTATCTCATATATAGTGTTTTACTATGTATAATTGCCTGTGACACTCCAGCTAATGATGACCTCTTTATTGTAGAACTGTTACACTCTGCACGTCTGTACCCCTGAGGAAGAATGTAAAATAATTATTATTCCAAACACGTTGGTTACCTCTGTCTTCATACTGTAGTACACAGACGTTTGTGGACAGAACCAAGCAGCTATTGCACTTATGTAACTTTGGTATATGGTATAAACAGTGCCGTGACAAAGTATTCATACCCCTTTACAGCCAAAAATGTAAATGTATTTTATTGGGATTTTATGTGATAGACCAACAGAAAGTGGCACATAATTGTGAAGTGGAAGGAAAATTATAAATGCTTTTCAAATTTTTTATATGCAAAAAGTGTGGGGTGCATTTGTATTCAGCCCCCCTGAGCCAATACTTTGTAGAACCTCCTTTCGCTGCAATTACAGTTGCAAGCCTTGAGGATGTTTTTTACCAGCTTTGCACAGCTAGAAAGTGACATTTTTGCCCATTCTTCTTTGCAAAATAGCTCAAACATTGTCAGATTGGATGGAGAGCGTCTGTGAACAGCAATTTTCAAGCCTTGCCACAGATTCTCAATTGCATTTAGGTCTGGACTTTGACTGGGCCATTCTAACACATGAATATGCTTTGATCCAAACCATTTTATTGTAGTTCTGGCCGTAAGTGTAGAACCCTTTCACACTGAGGCACTTTACAGGCGCTATAGAATCTGCAAAGCGTATGTAAAACGCCTCTCCTCTCCCTCGGACTTTCACACTGGAGAGGTGTGCTGGCAGGACGCTAAAAAAAGACCTGCAAGCAGCATCTTTGAGGCACTGTAGGAGCAGTGTATACATCACTCCTAAAGCAACCCTGCCTATTTGAAATAAATGGGCATAGCCGCCGAATCGCCGGCAAAGCGTTGCTGCAGCTCTGCAGCGGCACTTTGCTGGCGCTTTTAACCTCTTTTTGCCCACTAGCGGGGGTTAAAAGCTAAAAATACCAGCACTTTACCGACGACGCCCCCGACACCCCAGTGTGAAAGGGCTCTTAAGGTCGTTGTCCTGCTGGATGGTGAACCTCCACCCCAGTCTTGAGTCTTTTGCAGACTCATAGACCACTTTCGCACTGAGGCAGCTTTCAATCGCTTTCACGCTACAAAAAGCACCTGAAAGCTCATGAAAATCTATTTCCATTAAAATCAATAATTGCTTTCACACAGGGGCAGTGCACTAGCAGGGCAGTGGAAAAACTCCCCTCTCCATTGAAATGAATGGAAATCTCCTCAAAAGTGCCTAGTGTTTTACTGGCAGTTTAGAAGCGCCTCAGTCTGAAAAGGGCCTAAACAGGTTATCTTCTAAGGCCTCGTACACACGATCAAATCTGTCTGCTGGAAACGGTCTGCTAGACCGTTTCAGCAGACAGATTCGATAGTGTGTACGGGCAAACAGACGGATTTGGCCACCCGACAGATTTCAAAGCATGCTTTGAAATCTGTCGGCTGGGAACCCGTCCGCCCGACATGTCTGCTGGTTAGTACGCTAACCAGCAGACATGTCTTCTCGCACACGCGCCGAATGGTTTGGACGCATGCGCGGAAGTGTTTTACTTCCTTGTGCGGTGACGTGGCGGCGTCAACGTCACCGCCACGTCACCGACACGTCAGCGCGCTGTCTGCTGGCGGGGATTTTGGTTTGCTCGTGTGTACACGCGAGCAAACCAAAATGCCAGCAGACAGATTTGTTCAAATCGGTCGGACAGACCGTTTTGAACAAATATAGTTAATCGTGTGTACGAGGCCTAAGGCTTAGGTGTTAGGCCCCGTTCACACTATCAAATCTATCTGTTCAAATCGGTCGGTCCGCTGGCATTTTGGTTTGCTCGCGTGTACACACGAGCAAACCAAAATCCCCGCCAGCAGACAGCGCGCTGACGTGTCGGTGACGTGGCGGTGACGTTGACGCCGCCACGTCACCGCACCAGGAAGTAAAACACTTCCGCGCATGAGTCGAAACCATTCGGCGCGTGTGCGAGAAGACATGTCTGCTGGTTAGCGTACTAACCAGCAGACATGTCGGGCGGACGGGTTCCCAGCCGACAGATTTCAAAGCATGCTTTGAAATCTGTCGGGTGGCCAAATCCGTCTGTTTGCCCGTACACACTATCGAATCTGTCTGCTGAAACGGTCTAGCAGACCGTTTCCAGCAGACAGATTTGATCGTGTGTACGAGGCCTTAGG
Organism: Rana kukunoris; assembly: GCA_029574335.1. NCBI lineage: Eukaryota > Metazoa > Chordata > Amphibia > Anura > Ranidae > Rana > Rana kukunoris. The sequence continues at coordinate 410,069,859 of CM056051.1, forward strand.
GCAAGGTGCTTAGTGTTAGGTTTTTGGGTGTCCCTATTATTATTATCATAATAAGATCTGATGAGCCACAAACTGTGTGGCGGGAATGGAGGAGTCATACTTAACACAGTGCCACCATTATTTCGATACTAAAAATGATCTGCTTTAAAGCTCAGCTTAAGACAGCCACAAAGCAGATCAGCTAAAAAGTAGTACACCTCATTAAGCGCTTGACTTTTAAAGATGAAGTAAACCCTCTCTTCCAAAAAAAATAAAAAAGACAACCTGCAAGACAAAGGCATAATGAGCTAGTAGTATGCATAGCATACTAGCTCATTATGAATTACTTACCTGAGATCGAAGCCCCCGCAGCGGCCCTCGTTCGCCTCTTCCGACGCCGCCATAATACCCGGGTATCGCTGCTCTGGCGCTGTGACTGGCCCCGGAGCAGTGATGGCCTCACTCCTGCGGAAGTGCGCCCGATGTCCGCTATTTTTTGCAAATATCTCCTTAACCTTTTAGGTTTGGGAGATATTTCTTGCCTTGAAGGGGTTGTAAAGGTAAATGTTTTTTCAGCTTAATGCATCCTATGCATTAAGGTGAAAAAACATCCGACGGTACCGCCCCCCCCCCCCAACCCCTGTTTTACTTACCTGACCCCTCGAAAGTCCCGTGCGCGTCCCCGTGATCCTCTTTGGTTCCCAGCCTGGCCGTTGATTGGCTAGGCTGGACGGATTTATAGCAGCGCAGCCATTGGCTGGCACTGCTGTCAATCACAGCGGATGAGGCGGCGCGCCGGGGGGTGGGGCCGAGTGATACAGTCGGCGGCTACGCCGCTGTATCATGGGAGCGTGCTCGCAAAAGCTTTTCACCATGCAAGCTCGCTCACATGAAGGTGGAAAGCTCTTGCGAGGAGGAGCCGAGACAGCCACGAGGAACCCCAGAAGATAATTCAAATTTCTGAAGTGGGGGCGTGATTCATGTAAATGAATCATGACCCCACATAATTGAAGTTTTTTTTGGACGGCGCATGCGCCGTCCGTGGACGTTCCCAGTGCGCATGCGCGAAATTACGTTGCTTTTTTCTCAATGTAAACGATGTGAGCGTAACTGACGTTGAGCCCCATTCCCGAACGATTTACGCAAACGACGTAACCGACGTTCAATTCGACGCGGTCCCGACATCCATACTTAATATTGGCTGCACCTGCTATAGCAGGGGTAACCTTACGCCGGTCTCACGCTTACGCAAACGTTAAATACGACGCGCCGTCGCAAGTACGCTTGTGAATCTGCGTAAGTAGCTCATTTGCATAATTTTCGCGAAGCGCCACCTAGTGGCCAGCGTAAATATGCAACTTAAGATACGACGGTGTAAGCAAATTACGACGCTAGTATCTTAGAAGAAAGCCGGCGTGTCTTCTTTTCTGAATAGGAAAGAAAGATACGCCGGCTATTCTTAGTATTTACGCAGCGTATCTATAGATACGCTGGTATAAATGCTTTCTGAATCTGGCCTCATAACTTCAATGCAACAACGTATCAGATCAGTGAGCTAGAGGTACTGATAGGATACGTGTATGCACAAATAAATAGTGGAACAGTTTGTACAGATGTTAAGAGAAAAGTGACACTATGCAATGAGATCATTTACTGTCCTTAGTGTACAAAGTGTCAATTATGATAAGAATTTATTACTGGAGATCAAATGGAATTTAATATCGTCACTGACATCTGAATTATCCTCCTTCACCTGGTGAGAGGATCAGAGATAGAAGAAGAACTTCCAGAAAACTTTTCACAGCAGCTGCAGCTCAGGTGAGATGTCGGCCGAGGACATACAGGGGCCACAGACCCATCTGCCAGAGACGCTGCCAGGTAAATCGCAATATCAGAAATTAGAGCTTAGAGGAAATGCCAGTCATAATATATTTGTGCTACGCATCTATAAGATACAGTATAAAATAATAGGTAGCCTATCATGTTAGTTCAATGAAAGCTTAATTTATTTAGGTGTTATTAACTATACGATCCAAATAGGGGGAGATTTAATAAAATGTTAGTGATGCAATTAGACACAAATGGAACTGTCTCCTTTAGCAAAGTTGCAACAGGGTTTCTTTGCACTTATGATCCCTGTGCCTTACCGTCTACAAGATGGTAAGTCTGAGACAGATTTTCAGTTATGCAACAGATTAAGCACAGAAGATAAAATACTTTCCCAACAAACAGACTCAGGATGATAAGTTGGTTGGGGCAGGTTTTGTTTTTTGCACAGCCTAGAAAGGAATTTATGAATGAAGCAAAACCCCTATAATAAATCAGTGTCAGTATCTAACAGCCCCTGGTTACCATTACCCTGTTGTGTGAAATAATTGGCAAATGCCCCCTAGTGTGTTTTATATTATTTACCTTTGTGGTAACTTTGGCCCTTACAGATCCATCTTTGACGAGCCGTGTACTGTGGCCCCATTTGTCACAAACAAAGAGGATCCCAGATAGATACCAAGTTTAAAAATTACTTGCTAAGCTATTGCTAGACTTGCCAGGCTTCACAAGTTTGTTGCACAATTGCAGCAAGTCCGCATTGCATGTCTCCAGATCAATTTTTTTTGCAAACATTCTGCAAGTCTGCTGCAAGTTCTGGATCATTTATGTCAACGTTTTTCAACCAGTGTGCCGCGGCAAAATGACCCCAAATATTGGCAGCTATGGCTGCTATCTAATGTAACACTACTGCAGGGCACTTCGTTATCATTTGACTTTACAGCGGTGTTGGTCCGCAGTGTAAAACTCATTTCCCGGCACTCAGGAAGCTGTGCTGGCTGTGCGGGCCTCCCGACCGCGTCTTGCCAACCAAATACGTCATCAGTTGCTATGGGAGGGTCGGACGCACACACTGCTTCTGTGACGTGAGAGCCGCGGGTACTGTCCTGAGCTCTGCCTGGCACGCTTTTCCCTGAGGGGGATTAAGAAAGAGTAGAGTCACCGTAACCAACACTGCTCCCCTGCCCGCAGACATTGTCACCCGCTCAGAGAGGGTGAAGGCCCTAAAGCTGAATGAGCAGCACCAGGCCATCCTGTCTCGTATGCTGAGGGAGGAGGACAAGTACTGCAGTGCAGCCCCATTATCCCTGGGTATACCTGGGTATACCTCCAGCTGCAGCTACAGCATGTTTACACCCCCAGCTGTTGCCTCTGCAGCTAAAGGGGCAAAAGTTGGGGGTGTTAAGAACAGCTCAACCATGTGGTTTTACTGCCCCTCCAGCCTGACATGTGAACAAGCTCCTGGTTCTGTGTGGATGTGTGCTGCGTGTAGGGCAGCCCATTCATTTCCCTACCCGCAGTAATGCGGGGAAAGAAGTTCCCGACCCTTTTTTTTTTAATTGTACCATAACAAAAGCAAACCATGTTTGCCAATGGATGTAGCACCATTAACAATTAATGGCACCCTTAAAGAGCAGAGCATTTGTCTGTGTGTCAAGAACGAGCGCGATTTTGAACGTGTTCCGCAACACACATCGACGTGAACCAAGTCTTGGACAGGGGTGCCTCAAGACTGAAAATACTTTTCAAGGGCGCCCCAACTGGAAAAAGGTTGAGAAACACTGATTTATGTTGTGCAATAGTCATCCCACCACAGAGAAGAATTTTCATGCTGTAGACTTGCAGAGCTCTTGTTGTAGACTCACCACTGCAACTTTCCTCTTGCTAGAGACTTGCCACGCAAATTTGCTACAAAATGGAAAAGTGTCAACTAGAACTTGTGCTTCCAGTGCTCTGCAAGTGTACAACTTGCTGGTGAAAATATGCAGCAAGTTAACAGACTTACAATTCAACACTGTCACAAATTTGTGGCAAGTTATTCTTGCTATCTGGGATACTACCACACCCCCAAATAATTATTAAACCTTGCCAACTTATAAACCTCATGCACGTTTGGTGCCAAAGGTGGAGTCTCACAGCTGTGTCATCAGCAGGCTGAGTGAAGACTACTGACTCCTCTATCCCCTGGTGTCTAAGCCATTAGGGGGTCCTGCCGTAAGTGATGCCAATGGCTGGAGCCGATGGTGCCGGACATGATGGCGCAGCCGGAAACGGAAACACCGCTGCCGCTAATAGGGTATTATACCTGGTATATAACAAGTTAACGGTACATATCCATATTCCCTTATACTGTATATTACTTTATTCTAACTAAAAGATTATCCCAGAACTGCAACAAGTTAGCTGTATCTATCTACCTAAGGGTATCCCTTTCTATATTATCTGTCTATGTAATCTCTACTAACCTTTGCAGGCATATCTTTCTATTCCACATGTCCACATCTCAGGGCATCCCTGGAAGCAACACACTAAGGCCGCGTACACACTATCAGACCGGTCAGATATAACTGGTCTGCAGACCAGTTTCATCAGACCAATTTGATGGTGTGTACGGCCTATCGGACCGTTGTCCGTCGGACCAAAGTTTTAAAACATGCTTTAAAATCTGTCCGACGGACACCTGTCCGTCGGACAGATTCGATGGTTAGTACGCCAAAGCATCGGACCAAAAACCCGCTCATGCTCAGAATCCATTCGACGCATGCTTGGAAGCATTGAACTTCGTTTTTTCAGCACGTCGGTGTGTTCTACGTCACCGCGTTCTGGTCTGATCGGATTTTTGGTCCGATGGTGTGTACACACATCAGACTCTCAGACCACTTCAGCCTGGTCCGATGAAAACGGTTCGTCGGACCAGCTTCATCGGACCGGTCTGATCGTGTGTACGTGGCCTTACACCCAAAAGAATGGTGAATGGTCACTTAGTTTTAATTCCACATTTTTTAGTCTTAAATACAGTATGTAACAGGATATTATGATATTGTGTTTTCATTCTATATACGTATTCTATATATAATGAACAACATAACCATGCATAACAGGAAAAGGTACTTTATATTAATAGTCAACAAGAAATGATTAACCATAGGTCTTTGGGTAAAGGAAACACATGTGTATGCAACAGGAAAATAAAACTCAGGAATGCAACTTAAAATATATGTCGGTATAAACTTGACTTAAAGCATAACCCTAACAGCCGCCGTATTGGAAACTGGTAGCTGAATGGAAAAAGACAGCACAGACACGCATAATAAACAGGGAGTTGGGGCTCTGTATTCCCTGTAGGGCATGACAAAGTCCAGAGACTGGACCCTTATCACACCCAAAGTAGCCCCCCTGGTGGTGACCAAGGGGGACTATATGTGCCGGGTGCAAGGGGCACACAAGGATGGCTGGGAGGAGGCAAGAAAAAATGGGAAAGGACAAAGTGAGGGCAGGAAGGAGAAAAAGGAAAAACCAAGAGAAAAAAAAGAATGCAACATCCCCTGTCCCGACAGAAGTCCAGAATTTAAAAGGAATAATGCTGTGTCATTGCAAAAATAGAGATAAAACATAAATCTGTGTGGAACAACATACAACTGGACAAGGGGAAAAAATATATATTTTAGGATTCATTCTTTTTAACAATATGTTTTTGTTTGATAGTTCCCAATTTCTCCAGGTACAGGGCGTAGTGATGGAGACATGTTGTCCCCCATCCTATGCCAAAGTGTACCTGGGGGAGGGAATTTTTGCTTTTCGAGGAGTTTTCCAAGTTTTCCAAATACATCCCATTATTGTTGTGTTATATTGATGACGTATTTTTTGTTTCAGTCGTTTTTATTACAATTTTTAAAACATCATACAGAAGTTTATGCTCAAATAATTGTCAAAAAATTGTCAAAACAAGGCTGCATTATTCAATTTTATCAGTGACCCTGACCAATTAAACATAAACAAAACATAAAAAAATAGCATACCGGTAGTTCGGGAGACTTTACTGTCCCTCAACCGCATCCTACCAAAAATTATTATTATGGTATAATAAAACCAATAACAGGAAAAGTGAAAAATTTAAAAGAATGTGAAAAGAAAAATCATAAAAGGAGTAGAGTAGGGTAGGTCCCCTCAACCTGGGCCTCCCCTCACAAAATAGCTCAGTATTCAGAGAGCCTGAAGAAGATGAACAATCCAGGGATTCCACACTTTTTCAAACCTAGCTTGCTTATCTTTGAATACTGGCCAATTTTTTATTGATCATAATCGAGGATATTTCGTATTTCACCAGCGTAACATTGATTACAGGTGATTTCCATGCATGTGCTATGGTTATTTTAGCCACTAAAAGAATTAAAAATATGAGAGTTCATAGATATCTGGTGATCTCATCTGGCAGGTCAGTAAACGGCCCCGTTTTGGCTCCTCTAGGTACATATTGTCCCGTTGTTGAGTATATCAGGTTGAACATCTTGATCCAGAAGACTCAGACCTTCGGGCAAGACCACCAGACATGATACATATGACCTACATATGACCTTCCTGTCCGCATCCCCAAAAACACAGGGTATAATTTTGATAGCCTTATAGGGACAAGGTGCCAGCGCGATAGCACTTTGTAATTTGCTTCCACCAATGAGGTGTTGAGTATGCCCTTGCGCACCATAGTCGACTATTTCGTCCACACCTCCTCCTCAACTGTCATCCCTAGGTCCGATTCCCATGCCATTTGGTAGGAAGGTTTGTTACCCTGATTGTTGAACAGGGTAAATAACTCTGTAATCCCTCCCTGTGATTCTGGCCCTTGTATGCACCTGTTCTCAAACAGGGTCCTAGTGGTTATATCAACCTGATCCCTCATTAAGGTTTGCATGAAGTGGATAATTTGGCATAGATGATAAGTCTCTGTAAAGACTCTTGTAAACCCACCATGTGAATTGGTTAGTCTGTTGGCATGGGAGGAAATGAGGATTGTTGAAAAGTGGGACCAATGGTGAGTGGGGTACAACTTACATGCTGTGTCCCACAAACACAAGGAGTGGGATAAAAAAGGGCTCATCATCGCCCAATGCCGCAGGGATCCACATTTTGGAGATTCAGGGGAATGGTTGGGCTTGCCTGCACCCAAGTGGACCCAATCGGGCCTATATTTTTCAGCGTCAATTTAGTATAACTTGACCAATTGTGCTGCCCTATAGTATCGCAGGAAATGCGGGACTCCCAGCCCCCCCCTTGCCATTTGGACCTATACAGGGTAGAGCGGGCCATCCGGCAAGCCCCCTTGTTCCAGATACATTTAAGGATCATGGACTGTGACTGCCAAAATTGATGACATATTTTTATTATGGGATGGTCTGATGGAGCTGTTAAATAAATGTCTCCACCATAAATTCCAATGATTATAATCTCAGTAGGAGAGGCGTCTAATTTTTTCATGGAGTAGGAGAGGGTTAAATTAATGTCTGTATCTCACTGGGACCTGGAAGATTTCCCCTCTATTGCAGTGACAGCTTCAATATTTTGGGTTTCCCATCAGAGATCTGAAATTTTGCAGTGATCATTACAATTTGAGTACCGTAGTAATAGCCAGGGCTATTCGATTATGAAAATTGTTGTCAACTATTGAGTACACCATCCATACATGTCAATAAGTGCCTGAGAACTTGTGAATGTGAATTTGTGAGGAGCAATGCATCATAGGACATGTAGTCCTGGGCAGGAAGTGAGTGGTTCCAAAGGCAGACTTTTTTTTACCTTGCTCTATATTATACTGTACTTTTCTGTTTTCTATTGAGGCATTCTATAGTATACTTTGCAGCTTGCTACAGGAACACTCTGAATGCAGGAGGACGGAGCCAGAAGTGTCAGTGGGGGGGGGGGGGAGCCTAGAATGGGAGAATCAGGGCTGCTCTGTGCAAACCCATTACACGGAACAGGTAAGTATAACATGTAAATTACTTTAAAGACTCTGCAGGGAAGATCAGCATCTGAACCAAGAGATGGTGGATGCTTATAGTCTGGAGGAAATAGAAGGCATTACAATTACATTTAATTGGAAAATTATATGACATAAAATAAAACTTCAAAAAAGGGTGAAAATTTGTCCGTTGTGTGACAGATCTGTATAGTGAAGCCATCCACCCCCCTAGACCTTATCAAATTTAAGATATGTGGCTTCGTAAAAGAGCAGAGTCTTATTCACTAAAGTCTTCCAGGACTCTACAGAGTCCAGACAGGGGCGTAGTGCTCCTCCAAGACAAAACAATGCATTTCCTAGTGAGAATTTTTTTTTTTTCCTAGCGTAAAAAAATAAAAAAGAATAAAGTGAGCAAGTTCTGTATAGTCGTAGGAGGGGCCAGATCATCAACCATGCAAAAAAATAGATTATATCACTCAAGGAAACTCTAAAGAACAGAGTGTCCCTGGGGATATAAGAGGCTACTATAGGCTGCAAAGGACAATAATCAGGGCATCTATATAGAAAAATATATATTAATTTATTATATCAAATGCTCAGGTAATAAAATACAATATAGCGCTGTGAATAGAAAATCACAAAAAACAAGCTACTAAATGCCGGCAATTGTTGCACCAACAAACAAAAGTTTATTGTGTATGTGCAGACAAAAGAAACACACAAAGACATAGACAAACATAAAAACAAATAAACAAATGCAGTCCGGACGCCTAAATATCCGCATATGCTGGGCTCCCGAACGGTAAATCACTGTGTATATGTATTAAATAATAATAATATTATATAAAGCACCCAGCATGTGCGTCCCCCCACTGGGGATGGTGAGGATTAACGGCTGTGTAATAATGGGGCTAAAGATCAATGCCTAATAACTACCTGATGTGACGCCAAGGAGGTTAACCTAATAGAACAGTGACAGATCACACAGCGCTCTTCAATCCACCTACCATCCAGTAGATGTGCATCAAGACACCACACTATCCGGTGAAGGGGATACATCATCTCTCTGATGCGGAGGATAAGACCGTATGGTACGACCTCATGACAAGCGGAGGTGGTATGGTGGAATACATTTTACGTAATCTGGCTGTTATTTGATTACAAATGAACTGCTTAACGTATCGCCACAGGGATCCTTGATGGACACTTACTTCTAATAGGCAAATAGACTGACCTGGAGGGTACTTGCCATTAGCGGTGATACTGAATGACATACAATATAACAACTCAGCCAAGATAAGAGCCTCCATATAGAAGTGTTGCTGGCGAATCAGTGAATCAGTGCAAAAACGTATGCAAAAACGTATGCCAGGTATTGGAGAACTTGGAGCTAAACAGATAGAGGGATACCCCTGACCACTGTATTTATACAGACTCTTATTAATTTGGCCGTGGTCAGGAAAAGGTTGACATTTTTCCCTTCTGGCATTATTATAATCCAATAACTCAGTTTTTTTTTAATCAGGACTGCGGATATTGTCCACTGAACAGCATCTTCATACAAGATTTATCTATCAATGTGACTATTTGCAGCATTACAGAATAAGGACATCCATGAGTTTGTTTCTCTAATACATACCGTACCTGCTTGGCGTCACATCAGGTAGTTATTAGGCATTGATCTTTAGCCCCATTATTACACAGCCGTTAATCTTCACCATCCCCCGCGGGGACGCACATGCTGGCTGCACATACACAATAAACTTTTGTTTATTGGTGCAACAATTGCCGGCATTTAGTAGCTTGCTTTTTGAGATTTACAAGGTTATATACTTGTGGGGGTAGGTTCACCTCTTTTTGGGTTAGCAGATCATCTACCAACCCAAGATAGGGTCACCTCCTGCACACACATCAAAATATGCCTCCAATATTTCTGTATACCTGGACAATCCCAGAAGATATGCATAAAGTCAGCCCCCCTTGCAGAGCAACACCAGCACTGAACCAAAAATACTGCCTATCTTTACTGGGGTCATGTATATACGATGCAGAAATTTGTAGTGGATCAACTGGTCATAGGCATAAATTAGCCTGGTAAAGGGTGCATTTCATACATCCTCACAGTCTTCTGTGTCCAGATCAGGGACCACCAACTCCCACTTAGAATTACACACAGTTAAAAGTCGATTAGTCTCTGGGAAGAGGAATTTATAGATGGTAGATAAGGTTTTTTTTAAGGTCATCATGCCTCAACATGGATTCGATGGCAGACTCCGAGAAGGAAGCACTAACATGTTTAAATTGCCTCTGATATGCATGTCTTAACTGTATATAGTGAAAAAAAGTGGTAGGGAGGTTTCGGTTCGTCAAAAGTTTTTAGTTGTACATTTATGGAGCTTTTTCATTCCAAATTTCGTCCACACCACTGGATCTTCAAAAGCAAAGAAGTGGGGCAGGTTTAGGATTTCTCCACAGAGGGGCATGGGGTGATAGCGGGAAGGGACCCCCAAATTCCTCACCCTGAGCAACTATCTAGGCAAGGAGAACTGACCTTATTGAAGTGGTTAAAACATTGGGTGATCTGGGTCCTCTAAAAACCAAATGGACCAGCACTCCATAGGACTCCACCAACGCCACCTCTAGAGCAACTGGAGAGTCATCATATGGACCAGTAAGCCACCTATAAACCATCACCAGCTGTCCTGCCAGAAAATAATTGTAGAAATTTGGCACAGCTAGGCCCCCCTCCATCCTAGGCTGTTGTAAACACCCCACGTTTTAGTCTAGTCACCCTTCCCTGCCATAAGAATTCAGATATTAAACCATGTATTGATTTAAAGACTGATTTGGGGATACATATGGGCGATTTCCTCAATGTATACAGTAATAATGGTAACATCTTCATATTGAGTAGGTTCACCCTTCCAATCAAGGAGAGAGGCAAAAACTGCCAGGCACCAATTTTTTGCTTAAAATTAATAGAACTGGTGTCACATTCAGCTAGATGTAGTCCATAGCTGAATTAGTAATGTTAATCCCCAAATACTTAACTTTAGACATCCTCTGCAGAGGCATGGAGGCAAGGGCAGTTTGGCACACGTCCTTGCTCAGAGGAAGAATTGTGGATTTGTGCCAATTTACACGCAGCCCATAAAAGGTAAGCCGCGTACACACGGCAGAGAACCTCGACGGGCAGAACACATCGTTCCGCCCGTCGAGGTTCTCTCCCGGCCGTCGAATTCGGCGACCCGCCCGTCGGGAATGGCAACCAGCCATTCTTCCAGGCGGGCCGTCGAGGAAATAGAGAGCGTGCTCTCTATTTCGGCTCGACGGGCTTCCCGATGGGAAGCTCGCCGAGACCGTACACACGGCCGAGGTCCTCGCTGGAATGTGCATTCCAGCGAGGTTCTCGCTGGTTTTCAGCGAGAACCTCGGCCGTGTGTACGGCGCCGTAGATATATGATCTAAAATGGGCAAGGCCTGGGACAAAAACGTGGCAGGGTCATCTAGAAACAATACCACATTGTCGGCGTATAAAGCTGTCTTCTCCACCAAGCTGCCCACTGTTATACCCTTCACCAGAGAGGAGTCATGCAAAGCCACAGCAATCGGCTCCATCATAAGGACAAACAGCCAGGGCGAAAGTGGACAGGCATGCCTAGTCCCACAGCTAACGGGGAATGGCTCTGATAATCTACTGTTCAGTTTGATAGCAGCCGTAGGATCATATAATAACCTGACCCAGTGCAAAAAAAAATCACCAAAGCCCAGGTGTTGTAAAACTGCCGGTATATACTGCCAATTAACTGAATCAAATGCTTTTTCCAAATCTAGGAAAAGCAACACTCGTTCATCCGGGGCTTCTGGATGTAATTCAACATGGGTAAATACTCTCCGAAAAATTATATCAGTGGCCTTATGGGGCATGAAGACGATCTGGTCAGGGGAAACTAAATAATGGAGCACTTTCTGGACGCTTACATTTTAGTAAGAATCTTTAGGTCCATATTCAGTAGAGCAATGGGTCTATAAGAAGTACATAGGAGAGGTTCTTTGTCCTGTTTAGCAAATAGCATTACATTGGCCTCATAGAAGGACAGCGGAAAATAATTTGTGCTAAGACATTCATTGTACAGGGTTAGCAAATGCGGCGATAATTGCTTTATATAATACTGGTACCATTCCACAGGAAGACCATCGGGACCAGGGGACTTAGGACGCGTACACACGGGGAGACATGTCCGCTGAAACATGTCCGATGGACCGTTTCCAGCGGTCATGTCCCCTCGGATTTTGGTCCGATGGCGTGTACACACCATCGGACAAAAATCCCCTCGGACTGAGGACACGGTGACGCGGCGGTGACGTTAACGCCGCCACGTCACCACTCCAGGAAGTAAAATACTTCCACGCATGCGTTGAATCCATTCAACGCATGCGGGAGATTTATGTCCACTGGTTAGGCGTACTAACCAGCGGACATGTCCGACGGACAGGTTTCCAGCGGACAAATTTCAAAGCATGCTTTGAAATATGTCCGTTGGAAAAACCTGTCCGCTAGGTCGTACACACGATCGGATATGTCCGCTGAAACTGGTCGGCGGACCAGTTTCAGTGGACATGTTCGATTGTGTGTACGCGGCCTAACCGTTGTGAAAGGAGCCAATAGCTAAAGCAACCACCCCCCCCCAAGTGAAAGGCGACAACCTAGTTTCATCAGCTAGGGGAGACATATTCAAACCAAGCAATGCCGTGTTCACATATGGCGGTATGGGTGAATAAAGTGACTTATAAAAGTCAACAAAGGTTTGAAGCACTTCCTCTGCCGAGGATCTCAAAATTCCATCCGCACCATATACACAGGGCACCACAGTTGGCATATATGTGTCTGCAGTCAGCATTGCTAGCAATTTTCCATTCTTATCTCCAGCTTCAAATAGGGTTTCAGCCTTGCTTACGAGCCATACATTTAGTTTGATTACAATAATGGAGATTTAAATTCCTTTGCACCTTCTGGCCGCAAAGTCTCAAGAGAAAGAGCAGCCACGTGTGCCCTGGATGGGTTAGACGTGTCCAGGGAATAGTCAAGTACACTGTTGAAATCCCCCATAATAAGAATTTTGAGAGGCAAGTGGGAAGCAAACTTGTCATTTATGGAGTAGAGCACCGTAGCCTGGAAATGTGGTGGTACATACACATTAATCAATGACAATTTAAAGAAATCTATTTCCAGAACCACAGCGACATATCTCCCAGCAGGAACAGCGAACACTTGGCATACAATACAATGCAGGCTTTTGTGCAGAATAATAGAGACCGCCCTGGCAGAAGTAGAAAAAGTGGAGTGGAAAGCACATTGAATCCAGTTCCTTCCCAAAGACAAAATTCTATTACCCATGAGGTGGGTCTCCTGCAACAGCACCAAGTGTGGATTATGGGTCTTTATATATTGCAGAACTGTGGATTTTTTAAACTTTGAGTTCAATCCCCTGACATTCCAGGAGATAATGCGTAAGTTATTTACCATATTGCAATGAAGGGGTAGTTCAAATGACAAAGGAGTGAGATATAACAAGGAAATCTTGTGGTTCAGCGACAACAGCACAGGCAACAAAAACAGGGACTTGAGCCCCACCAAGTGGTATAAGAAAAAAATGCACTTTAAAATGGAAATTAAAAACAAAAGTTTTAGGAACAGTGCCACTGCCTTGAGAAAAACCTTCCCTGCTTTCTGACCAACAAACAGCTAACGGTTTCAGTAAAGCTTTATCACCCAAAACTTGAAGTAATCAGAGCTATTGCTCAAAATGTGTACGTAGCACCAACCGAAAAAAAAAAGGAGACAAAAAAATAGTACATGTGTCCCCAGAGTAAGGAGGTAGTCAATAGGGATGGTTCAGCAGGAGTAAAGCTCATCAAACCCAAGGAAACTGCACCGGCATCTATTTCTTAAGATTTCAGCATGCCCAGAATCAAGAAAGGGACTCAAGCCAGTCCATGGCCGCAACAGGTGTTTCAAGGTATTGAACGGACCAAATATGTTGGATTCTCAGCTTGCTGGGATACCATATGCTATATTGGAAGCACTTTTCCCACAGCTTCTTTCTCACCTCCATAAAAGATCTCCTGCCCTTCTGTAGCTCCGGCGAGAAATCTGGGAAAGAGTGCAGTACGGTGTTGTTATAGTGGACAGTTTCCCTGTCCCAAAAATTGAGGAGCCAAACAAGGAATGAGCGAGGAGAGGCACCAGGGATTCTAGCACCCTTTTCACTTGGTAGGCAGACGAGACCCTCTGCAGGTTCAGTACTTGCTTGAAGAGAGATTCTGAAAAGGTGGCAGTATTATCCCCGTCCACTCTTTCTGGCAGCCCCACTACCCGCACCTTATTGCGGTACAGCCTGTTTTCTGCGTCATCAGACTGCTCCATCAGGATCTTCGCTTGACACTGCAAATCAGTGAGGGTTCTATGATGGGTAGAGGTGGTATCCTCTACATCCTCTGCGGGGAGATGCTGTGTTCACTATGTCTCCTCGCAGGGATGTAGTTCCAAGGGAGGGGGCGAGCACGCTGACTAACCCCCAGCCAGAACGGCTCAGATGAATGGGGGCAAGCTTACTGAGGAGGAACAGGAAATGAGAAATTCACACAAAGAAAAAAAAACATTTAGAAGAAAAATCAAAGGAAAAGGTAAGTGAACCAACAATGCACTAGCTTAAAGGAACCTATTTAGAAAATAAAAAACAAACCTTTACAACCCCTTTAATGTCAAAGGAAACCGCACCACGTACAGACAGAATGGAATTAATAGAAGTCATGTAATCACTGAATACTACAAAGTGGCCAGGCTAACAACCACCTGGCACACTAAATATACCTGTAGCCCTGTTCTAGGGACAAGGGTGCTACACTATATATTACAGTTCTGTCTGAAAATCGGAAAAACAGCCTTTAATTTTTTTTTTCCTTTAAATAAAAAATTCGATCTGAGTCTGATGATATTTACCAGATCCACCTCGTATGCCGCCTACACACGATCAGGTTTCTGTTGGGATAGAATCCGATGGATTTTTTAATCAGAATTCTGATGAAGCTGACTTTCATCAGTCTTGCATACACACTATAAGACTAAATTCTGTCGGACAGATTCGATGGTTAGTACACAAAAGCATCGGACCAAAACCGATCAATCAAGTCGACGCATGCTTGGAAGCATTGAACTTTGTTTTTTCAGCACGTCGTTGTGTTCTACGTCACCGCGTTCTGGTCTGGTCGGATTTTTGGCCCGATGGTGTGTACACACATCAGACCTTCAGCGTGGTCCGATGAAAACGGTCCGTCGGACCAGTTTCATCGGACCGGTCTGATCGTGTGTACGTGGCCTCAGAGTGGATTCGAGATTTTGCTTCCTAACCATATAGTTGGTTATTTATATATAAATAATATAAATATTTTAGAATAAATTGCCTTTTTTTTACTTTACATATTAACTAAATGATACACCAGACTTTTTTTTAAAGGTTATTATCTGATTAATCGAAACAATAATCGGGTCAACTAATAGATTATGACAATAATCGTTAGTTGCAGCCATATATGCAGCTAACATTCAGTTTTATGTTTTTTCTTTTTGTTTACATGCTTGCTGCTCCATATTTTAATACTGTAACTGCCCATATTTGATAACTGCTCCATATTTTAATACTGTAACTGCTCATATTTGATAACTGCTCCATATTTTAATACTGTAACTGCCCATATTTAATAACTGCTCCATATTTTGATACTGTAACTGCCCATATTTGATAACTGCTCCATATTTTGATACTGTAAGTGCCCATATTTGATAACTGCTCCATACTTTAAAACTGCTAGATTTAAAGACTCTAATGATTACATATTAAGCAATAAGCATCCCTGCTAAATGACTGCCCCATAAAGAACCTGTTGGTTTCAGTGCATCTGAGCAAACTAAAGGTATATTTAAGCATGCATCTAAATCTCCCTTTTCTCTGAAGCCCGATCCATATTTGGATCTTGCTTCAGAAGCTACTGATAGGCAGTGAGGAAGTGATGTAACACCTCCAGTTTTAGTCACATTTTTGCCAACAAACGCTCCACAACCGCATGCAGTACACACAGTTGAAGGGCATTTGCGGAATTTCCCTCTTTGCTTGAATGTGTGTGGCTTGCCACTCACCAAGTGCTACATCTCGTTAAACTGTGTCGCTGGCGTGAAGCATCACGACCACGGTATGTAAGCACCCTCGTCCGATGCCTATTGTAGCCTAAAGGCCTGTACATACGATACGAAAATCAGATAGGAAAATTAGTAAGACTTTTCGTCAGACAAAAGCTGGCTGCGCAGGTTATAAAATTTTTTAAAGCGGAGGTTCACCCTAAATCTGAACTCGAGCTTATCCAGAACAACTTATTAAAGCGGAGTTCCACCCTTAAAACCACTTTCTTTCACCCCATCCAGCATACTGGCGTCAGCGCCAGTATGCTGTTTTTTTTTTTTTTTTTATCCATGTACTTACTTTATAATAGATCATTTAACTTTGGGCGCACCGCGGTGTATGTCGCCGCTATAAGGCGTCACGCCTTCCGGAAACAGCCGACTAGCGTTCGGCTCTTCTCGGCGCCTACGCACAGACCCAGAAGCTGACTGCGCAGGCGCCGTATATAGCCGCGTCATGCCCTCCGAAAAAAGCCGAACTATTTACGGCGCCTGCGCAGTCAGCTCCTGGGTCTGTGCGCAGGCGCCGAGAAGAGCCAAACGCTAGTCGGCTGTTTCCGGAAGGCGTGACGCCTTATAGCGGCGACATACACCGCGGTGCGCCCAAAGTTAAATGATCTATTATAAAGTAAGTACATGGATTAAAAAAAAAAAAAACAGCATACTGGCGCTGACGCCAGTATGCTGGATGGGATGAAAGAAAGTGGTTTTAAGGGTGGAACTCCGCTTTAAGTACATAGACATTTCGCTATCCATTATTTTTTCTAGCATATAAATACCTTGCATCTGCAGTTGATTGCAGACACTTACGGGTATCCCTCCCGTGGGAGTGGGCGTGTCTTACAATTCTCAGCGCCCCAGTGTTTGCTGGGACTAGTTCGCAATGTCTCCTGGGAGAACAGTGTCATGCTTCCTAGGAGACGATTCACACCGCCCAACGACGAAATCTCGCGGGATTTTACTCGCTTCCAGGAGGTATTTGCTTAAACACATGAGTACAAGCTTGCCTACATTAAAACAGTTAAATTAACATGAAAAAAAAAAAAAAACGACGGACCGCTGAACCCCCGCTTTAACTCAACGTCTGATTTTGGGATGGTCAGTACAGAAATCGTCACACAAATGTTAAAAGTACAAACACGCATGATCGCAATCAAGGAATGACCGCGAAGAGGTCGATCTTGTTAACTACCGCTCGTAATCTAGAATTAACATCCGTGACACGGCAATTGATGAAATGTCGAAATGCAGTGCACATTCTCATCTTCTAATAGGATAATAATAAAGCTGCTTTGCTGGTGATACTGATGTAGTTATGCCAAACGTATTTGAAAAGGCATTTGTTTTATAGTGATATAAATGATATTCATTTTATGGTTGTTGTTTGATTTTTTAAGATACAACTATGTTCATGACCCTTGTTAATTTTGTGTTGTTTTTAACCGCTTAAAGACCGCCTCCTGCACATTTACGTTGGCAGAATGACACGGCTGGGCACAAGCACGTACAGGTACGTCCTCTGTTAATGCCCGGTCCCAAGCTCCGGGATCACGGGACTCGCGGACTCGATCGCCGCTGGAGTCCCGCGATCGGTCCCCGGAGCTGAAGAACGGTGAGAGCTGTGTATAAACACAGCTTCCCCGTTCTTCACTGAGGCGCCCGCATTGATTGTGTGTTCCCTTATATAGGGAATCACAATCAATGACATCACACCTAGAGCCACACCCCCCTACAGTTAGAAAAACATATGAGGTCACACAGCTTCCCCGTTCTTCACTGTGGCGCCCGCATTGATTGTGTGTTCCCTTATATAGGGAATCACAATCAATGACATCACACCTACAGCCACACCCCCCTACAGTTAGAAAAACATATGAGGTCACACATAACCCCTTCAGCACCCCCTAGTGGTTAACTCCCAAACTGCAATTGTCATTTTCACAGTAAACAATGCATTTTTTGCTGTGAAAATGACAATGGTCCCAAAAATGTGTCAAAATTGTCTAAGGTGTCCTCCATAATGTCACAGTCACGAAAAAAATCGCTGATCGCTGCCATTGGTAGTAAAAAAAAATGCAATAAAATTATCCCCTATTTTGTAAACGCTATAAATTTTGCGCAAACCAACTGATAAACGTTTATTGCAATTTTTTTACCAAAAATAGGTAGAAGGGGGCGTGGCTTAGCTGGGAATGTAGACGGACGTGTTCCTGTGAAGCTCCGCCGGTTATCCGCACGTTTATCCTGACATCGGGTCCCTGCTGGTTCCGTTCCGGTCTCGTGGAGTGTGTCCTCGTTCCCCACTGCTTCGGCTGTACTCTGGGGGTCGGATTCTGCCTGTAAGAGATGTCCCGGCGGAATTCTGCAGCCCGTGCTGCTCCAGACCATGTGAGCCAAGATGGCGCCGCAGCCTCGCAGGCGGCTAAGGAACGATACAGGGCGGCTGCTACTAAGCTCTTCTCCCCGCTTGGCACCCGTGATATACCGGAGGTTGATGGGGACAGTGAGGGGACTCACAGCGGCTCTCACTCGGAGGCAGATGACACCATGCCTCTGGAGGATCCCTCGGCGCCTGTACTACCATGGGACGCAGTAAGTACTATCCCAAGGCCTTCTGAACAAGGGGCGGATGGGGCCTCGGGCTCGGACGACCCTGAACCCACCTTAAGAGACATATTTAGAGCCATCACAACTTGCAATGCCTCTGTGACACACCTGACAGCGGAGATTAAGGGAGTAAAGGCAGAAATGACATTTATGCGTCAGGATATGCAGAAGCTGCGGGACCGCACTTCTGCTGTGGAGGGGCGAGTTAGCGTGTTGGAGGATGATATGGGCCCCATGCAACGAGAATCTCACGCACAGCAATTGTTGGTCGCTAAACATGCCGCAAAACTCGATGAACTCGAAAATAGAATGACAATAGCAATAACGTTAGAGCTATTGGTATCCCAGAGAGGATGGAGGGAAAGAATCCTGTCGCTTTCATTGAGCAGTGGCTGACAGAGAAGTTTGGTAAAGACTCCTTCTCGCCTATGTTTGCAGTAGAGCGCGCACATCGTGTTCCTTTAAGGCCCTTGCCGCCGGGTAACCCCCCTAGAGCGTTTCTGTTTAAGATGCTCAACTATAAGGACAGAGACGCTATTTTGTTCAAGGCACGGTCCCTGGGAGATATTCTGGTGATGGATAATTCGAGAATCTCTTTGTTCCCTGATTTTTCCGCGGATGTGCAGAAACAGCGTGCGCAATTTAATGATGTTAAGAAAAGGCTACGCTCTCTGGAATTACAATATGCTATGCTTTATCCTGCCCGTCTGAGGGTGGTGGCCAGGGATGAGGTTCATTTCTTTGATAAACCTACGCAGGCCATGCAATGGCTGGACAGAGAGGAACGCTCCTTGCGCGAAGATCTGGGAAGGAGGCGAAGAAATGAGTAACTGATGCTGTTCCAATTGGTCCTATACTATGTTGCAGGTCTGTGGGATCGGAGGGCCTGATTGTCCCAGAATCCTTTATAGGCGGAAGACTATTACCGCAGGAACTGTCTACACTGATTTTTGTTGCTCCCCTTTTTTCTTTTTTGTTCTCTACTCTATAAAGGACCTGCTACCTACTGGTTCTCTGATGCCGGCTAGTGTTTCTAGCCCCCCGGAGATGAGTCCCTCGTGGATAGTACGGTGTTCTTCGTACAGTTTTTCCTTTTTTTCTTTTTTTCTTGTTTTTGTTGTTTTGTTTTGGTTTTGTTTGTCAGACAATTGTCCTGCTGGACCGTCCACCTGCAGTCTACTTACCCTTTACTTTTACAGGATCCGCCCATACCATCCGGACTTTGACATTAAGGAATGCTTCCCATTTACACTGTACCCTTTTAGTCACTGCTGGCTTGGGGAAATTGCTCTGGCTCCCTTTTATTTTCAAATGTGTATATTTGTTATGTTTGCAAAAAATTTTTACTTTTTGGCATTATGGCTACAAGACGTGTGGTATCTAGCTGGAATGTAAGGGGTTTAGGAGACAGAGTGAAACGCTTGGCGGTGGGACACATGCTCCGGCGACTAGATTCTTCTGTGGTATGCCTACAGGAGACACATATGTTACCTGGTCAGGTATCACCGTTCTCTACCAGACTATACAGTGCTCAGTTTCACTCTGCCTTCTCGTCCTATGCCAGGGGAGTTAGTATACTTATTAATACTAATGTTGCATTTACACTTACCTCCTCCCTTATTGATCCGGGGGGGGCGTTATATTTTTCTAGTTTGTACTCTGGACGATTTGCACTGTGTTCTAGTTAATATATATATTCCGCCTCCTTTTTCTGTGGAAGTACTTAAGACTTTGGCCACCTTCCTATCTCATCACCCGGGTGTCCCTGCCCTTATTGTGGGAGATTTTAATAATTTCTTGTGTGCAAATTTAGATAAATTTTCTCCTGGGGTGTCGGCGGGTACCCGGACAGGGAGCCCGACGTCCTTTGCTCGTATTTTACAGGAGCTGGGGCTTAGGGATGTTTGGAGGATCAGCCACCCACAGGAGAAATGTTACTCATGCCATTCGGCTTCTCATAGGGGCCTTTCTAGGATCGACCTTGGGTTGGGCAATAATGAGATGCTCCCTTTAATATCTTCCTCACGGTATGAAGCGAGAACTGTATCAGACCATTCCCCCTTATGTATTGAAATAATGACCTCCAGACTTACTAAGCGAACCTGCTGGAGACTTAATCCGTTCTGGCTATTACTGTTCCCCACTCCTGACCCCATTCATACTGACCTGGTTAATTTTATTAGAATCAATAAGCACTCTACAGGGAAGGGAATTTTTTTGGGATGCTCTTAAAGCTTATTTGAGGGGTCAGTTCATTAGATCTATTAATTCAATTAAATCTGGGACGAAGTCCTGGGAGCGGTTTGTGTTGCAGGAGGTAGAGAAGGCGGAGTCGGCGTTTGTCGAGTCTCCTTCTGTACAGACTGAGAGGGCATGGACTGAAGCTCAAACTATCGCTAAGCAGGTTGTTATGGCTAAAGCAGAAAATAAACGTTTTTTTCTTCAACAAAAATACTTTGAGGAAGGGAAAGCTACGGGCCATCTGCTAGCTATGATGGTGCGTTCACAAAGGGGCTCTGCTCATATTGAAGCGATCGTCACTCCCTCTGGAGCTTTGGCGACGTCTCATGCAGACATTTTATCCACATTCAGGGATTTTTATGCTGACGTATACTCTTCTAAAGTGTCGCCTGCGGCGGGTGAGATCTCCTCCTTCTTGGACCAATGTCAGCTCCCGCGTCTGTCGGCGGCGGATGTGGAGCAGTTGAATGCCCCGCTCACAGCAGATGAGATGTTGGACGCGCTGGCGCTCTCCTCTCATCCTTTAAGTATTTGGGAATTCAGGTAGCAGCTAACCCGCGGACGTACTTAGAGGACAATCTCTTACCCCTTTTTCATAGATTGCAAACAACCTGTAACACCTGGTGTAAACTCCCATTGTCCGTTATAGGTAGGATGAATTTAATTAAGATGGTGTGGGGCCCCCAACTGTTATACATTATGCATAATTCTCCTCAATGGATCCCCCGTAGATGGTTTGCTCGGATAGATACTCTGTTCAGATCATTAATTTGGAAGAAGAAATCTGCTCGTATCCGACTCTCCACATTACAGTATAGCAAGGATCAGGGAGGAGCGGCAGTTCCTAACCCTAAATTCTATTTTTTAGCCTCTCAATTGGAGCATCTGTGCGGGATGGGGCAAATCGAAGAACGTGATTCCATTGATACTTTATTACGTATGGGAGCTCAGGATGCGTCGGTTTTGGCATGTCTGGAGGCGGGATTTCCACACCTGCCACGGACAGCGCCTACTGTGATTCTCCTTAAGAAACTCTGGTCCCTGGTGAGGTCAACTCTAAATATTGCAGGTTTTCTGGCAGAAACCCCTCTATGGGACAATCCTAATTTGGCGGAAGTATATAAACTAGATGGTTTTCTGCTCTGGAGACAGGCTGGTATTCACCGTATTGCTCAACTTTATCAGCAAAACGTACTCAAATCTTTTCAGAATTTACAGGATGAATTTGATCTCCCTAGGTCTCAGTTCTATAGGTACCTGCAGCTCCGACACGCTTTACAGGCCCAGGGCCGGATTTCTGTGCTCCACTTGTCTAGCCACCGCTTGGTCAGGGATATATTCTTTGGCAAGGACAGGAAAGGCCTGATCTCTTATGCATACTCCACCCTTCTGCTGTCCATCCAAGACTCAGCAACTTTACCGTGTAGGAGAGGATGGATGGAGGACCTAGGTGATATTAATGGGGAAACTTGGGACATATGTCTACAGGCAGGACCTCTTACGTCAGTCTCACAGTCTCACAGGCTGTCTCATTTATTTTTGCTACATAGAGCATATCGCACGCCTATCCAGTTATTCCGTTGGGGTAGGAGGGATTCTTCCTTATGTCCAAAACGTTGTGGGGAGGAGGGTTCACTTGTTCACCTCATGTGGCGCTGTCCAAAACTGCATCGGTTCTGGGGTACTGTTACAGAGATTATTTCCTCTGTTTTCCAAGTTCGGGTCCCGTTGGACCCCCTAATATGTGTACTGGGTGCAGTGGAGGAAGAGGTCTACCCCCCTCCAGCTAATATTGCGGTGATTAGACTTCTATATATAGCCAGAAAACTCATAGCTAGATTTTGGTTGTCTCCACATGCCCCGACCAGGAAACAGTGGATTGAACAAGTCAATTTTATCCTTATCAGAGAGTACTATACCTATCAACATAGAAATGCTGCCCGGAAATTTGATTCTATTTGGGGACCCTGGTTGGGCACCCCGGGACTAGCACCCCCACAACTGGTGATGTCTAGGCTATTGCAGGTATAGGAAGCACCTCCGCGTTAAGAATAGTCTGTGCGGGTTCCAGGTATTAACTGCAACGTGTATCTTAGGCCCTGTATGTTGGTGGGTAGGAACGGGTTTGGATTCTCTAGGTAGACTGTGGGTGGTAAAGTTTTGGTTGAGGCCCGTTGGCCACATAGGTAGTTGTGCTGGGGGGTAGGGTTACGCCTGCCTACCCGGTAAAGACTAAATCCTAGTTGATGTATGTAAGTGCCTTGATTGTCATACCGCTTCCTATGATATACCATATGGACTGTGTATATTTCATTTTGTCTTCTTTTGAACCTTTATAATGTGTCTGTATGTCATGTTTCATTGTCTTGGTACAATAAATTATTTTTCTGATTTAAAAAAAAAAATAGGTAGAAGAATATGTATTGGCCTAAACTGAGGAAAGAAAAATGTTTATATATATTTTTGGGGGATATTTATTATAGCAAAATTAAAAAATATTGAATTTTTTTCAAAATTGTCGCTCTATTTTTGTTTATAGCGCAAAAAATAAAAACCGCAGAGGTAAACAAATACCACCAAAAGAAAGCTCTATTTGTGGGAAAAAAAGGGCGCCAATTTTGTTTGGAAGCCACGTAGCACGACCGCACAATTGTCAGTTAAAGCGTTGCAGTGCCGAATCGCAATAACTGTCCGGGTCCTTTAGCTGCCTAAAGGTCCGGGTCTTAAGTGGTTAATGTAACTGCCCTTCTCCCAAACTGTAATTTAAAGAAAAACACATAGCCTAGTATTATTCAACACAATTTTTTTATTGTGCAGAAAAAAAAACTGAAATTAAATTACAGATGCTATATGCCATCCAAATAAAAATAACTTAATAAAAAAGTGCGAATCAACGCTCACCAAACTTCTACTAACATGAAATTAGCAGAAGGGCCCAGAGGTTGGCGCTTAAGAAATTAACTTCCTCCTTATACTCTCGTAGTACGTCACTACATTCGTGTTTGTGGAACAACAATTTGCATAAGTTAGTATGCTATACAAAATCCTTTCGACAAAAATCAGATGCTCAGTCGTACAACAATCGAACCGTGTGTACGATTGAACGGTTGTACGGGGCTGTTGTTCCCCCAACCACGCATCTAGGGCAGCCAATAGACAGTGCAAGTTTCTTTCCTGTAACCATGAGTTGCAGGAAATACATTTGCACGATTCCCCCATCAACACAGTCAATGTTGACAGGGGAATCCCTCTTGCTAAACAATTGTGTTCTCCTGGCGGGGTGAGCCATCCTCGCTGGGAGAAGACAGTGATTATTGCTAGCGGCTATAGCAGCCACTTGGAATAATCTGAAGAGAATCCAGCAGGCTGGTTGTACCAATGTTGATCGATCGATCATTCGGTATATTTAGCTGCCCATTAATGGTTCAAATCTCTGCCAGTTCAGCAGGAGAGTGTATAAACACAGCTTCCCCGTTCTTCACTGTGGTGCCCGCATTGATTGTGTGTTCCCTTATATAGGGAATCACAACCAATGACATCACACCTACAGCCACACCCCCCTACAGTTAGAAAAACATATGAGGTCACACAAAACCCCTTCAGCACCCCCTAGTGGTTAATTCCCAAGCTGCAATTGTCATTTTCACAGTAAACAATGCATTTTTTGCTGTGAAAATGACAATGGTCCCAAAAATGTGTCAAAATTGTCTGAAGTGTCCGCCATAATGTCACAGTCACAAAAAAAAATCGCTGTTCGTTGATCGTTGTTCCCCCAACCACACATCTAGGGCAGCCCAAAGACAGTGCAAGTTTCTTTCCTGTAACCATGAGTTGCAGGAAATACATTTGCACGATTCCCCCATCAACACAGTTAATGTTGACAGGGGAATCCCTCTTGTTAAACAATTGTGTTCTCCTGGCGAGGTGAGCCATCCTCGCTGGGAGAAGACAGTGATTATTGCTAGCGGCTATAGCAGCCACTTGTAATAATCGGAAGAGAATCCAGCAGGCTGGTTGTACCAATGTTGATCGATCGATCATTCAGTATATTCAGCTGCCCATTAATGGTTCAAATCTCTGCCAGTTCAGCAGGAGAGATTCGAACTGTGTATGGCTGGCCTAAATGAAGCCTAACAGATAAGCAGTGAGTGAAAAGAACAGTTTAGAACAGTAGATTGATCAGAGTCCAGACTTTAATTGAATTTAATGAAAAAGCTGTCACTATGTTGTAATATTCTGAGATTTAAAGGCCATCTTTAACCACTTGCTTACTGGGCACATAAACCCCCTTCGTGCCCAGGCGAAATTTCAGCTTCCGGCACTGCGTCGCTTTAACTGACATTTGCGCGGTCGTGCGACGTGCCACCCAAACAAAATTGGCGTCCTTTTTTTCCCCCACAAATAGAGCTTTCTTTTGGTGGTATTTGATCGCCCCAATTTAAAAATATATATATATTTTTTACTTGTTGCTATAATAAATATCCCATTTTTATTTATTTTTTTATATATTTTTTTCTCAGTTAAGGCCGATACGTATTCTTCTACGTATTTTTGTAAAAAAAAAAAAAAATCACAATAAGTGACTGCTTTGCGCAAAAGTTATAGCACCTACAAAATAGGGGACATAATTATGATTTTTTTTTTTATATTTTTTTTTTACTAGTAATGGCGGCGATCTGCGATTTTTATTGGGACTGCGATATTGCGACGGACACATCGGACACTTTTGACACATTTTTGGCGCCATTCACATTTATACAGCGACCAGTGCTATAAAAATGCACTAATTACTGTATAAATGTGACTGGCATTGAAGGGGTTAACACTAGGGGGTGAGGAAGGGGTTAAATGTATTGCCTGGGTGTGTTCTAACTGTGTGGGGGGAGGGGGGTGACTGGGGGAGGTGACCGATGCTGTCTCCCTATGTACAAGAGAAACAGCATCTGTCACCTCACTGACAGGACGTGAAGCTCTGTGTTTACACTCAGAGCTCCACGTCCCTGCTCTCTCACCGACGATCGCGTGTACCTGACGGACATCGCGGCCGCCGGGTACACGCATCGGATCCTCGGTGATGCGTCAGGACTGTTTTTCCCCGCCGCGCGCCACCCTGTGGCGCGCGCGGGGAATTACAAGCAAATCACGTCCAAAGACGTGACCCCGGTGCCTCAGGTCCGCGCTGTTCACGTATTCTGTTAATAGCGCGGACCTGAAGAGGTTAATGGTCCATCTTTTGCAAAATGTAATAAATACACTAATAAAATAAGAAATTGCATATAATGTTATTTTATTGAATCATGTGTTGGGTTCCTACAGAGGTACAGACCTCCTGTTATGAGGCCGGAGGATTTAAACAATGGACTACAAGTGCGGTGCCAGCACGAGGTGTGAGTACCTCTGCTGAGGTGGCACATGGGATGTGTAGTCTTCCCATTCATAGATACCTGTATATGGATGACACGGCTGTGAGGGCAGACACACACAACCATGCTATGTTTAAAAGATTAACAGGATGCTTTAAGGAGGGAATCCCGCGGTTCAGGTAAGTGGGTTTGAAGAATGCGACATGTTTTATTTTACACCTTAATGCCGCTTACAAATGGTCAGAATTTCCAACAACAAATGTTCGATGTGAGCTTGTCGTCGGAAAATCCGACCGTGTGTATGCTCCATTGGACATTTGCTGTTGGAATCGCCGACAACAAAGGTTTGAGAGCTGGTTCTCAATTTTTTCCGACAACAAAAGTTCTCGTCGGAAAATCTGATCGCGTGTCGCCAATTCCGACGCACAAAATACCACGCATGCTCGGAATCAAACAGAAGAGCATCACTGCGTTCTTGACGGTCTGAATTTCCGACAACATTTGTGTGACCGTGTGTATGCAAGACAAGTTTGAGCGAACATCCGTCGAAAAAAAATCCACGGTTTTGTTGACGGAAAGTCCGATCGTGTGTACACAGCATAAGGGCTCATGCACACAGGACATTTTAAAAACGGCAGCGCTACAGCAGCGCTAATAACTTTTTTTCAGTGCTTAGCCACTTTTTTACATTAGCGCTTACCGTGTTTCTGGGCCTTTTTCATTAAAAACGCTTGCTATAATGTAAAAACGCCTTAAAACGTCAAAGGCAGTTAAGCGTGGATTTACACATTTGGGCCCCATACACACTATGGGCCAGATTCAGGTAGGAGAGCGAATCTTTATTTTGGAGTAACGTTTCTCATTTACGTTACTCCGCCGAAACTTTAGGAGCAAGTACTGTTATTCACAAAGCACTTGCTCCTAAAGTTGCGGCGGCGAAGCGAAAATGAGACGGCGGAATTCAAATTGGGCGGGTAGGGGGCGTGTATTATTTAAACTAGGCGCGATCCCGCGGCGAACGTACTGCACATGCGTCGACTGTCAGTGCGCATGCTCCAAATTCTGTCAGTGAACGTCAATCCCCATTCACGGACGTTTTACGCAAACGACGCGAAATTTTTTAAATTCAACGCGATGACGACGGCCATACTTAACATAGGATACTCCACCTAGGGGGCACATTTTTCTTTACGCCGCGTATCTCTTACGGAAACGTCGGAAAGTCACTGCGTCGGGCCCGAGTACGATCGTGAATTGCCGATTCTCGCTGATTAATCGCTGATTAATCTCTGCGTTAATCAGCGGGAACGCCCCGAGCGCCATTTTTTAAATTGCAGTTCCGATACGACGGCGAAATACAATTACGCTGCTCGTATAGGAACTCCAACCCGGCGTTTCTTGTTTTCTGCTTACAGAAAACAGAAACGCCGGCTCAAAGTGAGAGTTATGCTGGCGTATCACTGATACTCCAGCCTAACTCTACCTGAATCTGGCCCTATTAGATTTTCTGCAGATTTTTTTCTTCAGATTTACCAAAACCTATGTGGTCAAACCTTAGGAGTTTCAATTTGTATGTAATCGGTCAGGCCCTTACACTACATGGTTTTGGTAAATCTGAAGACAAAAATCTGCAGAAAATCTAATAGTGTGTATGAAGTTTTTTGTTTTTACAGCTCGTTTCTACTGCTCCTGGAAGCACAGGCTCTCGTTTTTTTCTCCTGCCCCTAAACGCTTATGCCTCTAAATGCCTCTGACAGTTTATGTGTGCATGGTCATATAGGCTAACATGGAGGGGCTTTTAGAGGCAGTTAAAAAATGTCCAACGCCCCTAACAGCAGCTGTAAAAACGTTCTGTGTGCATGACCTCTAAATAAGGACGTATCTTGAAACATGGTCCGAATGGAGGCCTACGGCCTGGAGCACTATTTTCATTTGCATTGAAGGTTACTTTGTCAGCATTTTTACTATAATTGTTCACATTTCCTGTCTGTAGAGTCATCAGATGGAGCTCTGCCCAGTCCTGAAGGAGACAAGCAACTGACACATACCGAGGATCAGGAGCTAAAATCTCGAGGGCAATGGGGGAGCAGGACGGAGTTCATTTTGTCCGTCGTGGGTGGAATCATCGGATTGGGGAACATCTGGAGGTTCCCATATCTGTGCTACAAAAATGGTGGAGGTGGGAGATTTATTGTATCTATTTTTTATATACAAACTAAGAAAAAGTTTCCACTGTCTATAAATTTCAAGATTGACATTGCCACCTGTAACCTGGCTTCTCCATGTGTTGACCCATATTACTCCTCTGAAAAATACACCCACGGGAAGATCCGGCCTAAATACAAAGTCAACCTTAGCAGTGCTTATTAACCTTTAAGTGTGCATTCACATCTGTGAATGCACCCAAACACAATCACACGTGAGAACCTCAGTGGGGGGTTCCTGGCCATTAGCTGCAGGAGTAGACAGCAAAGGAAAATCACTGCTCCAGGTAAGAGACTCATGGACAGTTGATAAGGACTGATTAACCCCTGACACAACTTCAGGGCAAAAACCCATTCTACCGTTGACTCAAATTATGAAAGCATGCAGAAAGCTAAGAGAGAGCTCTGCTTCTTTCGGTGTTCCAGCATCAGAGAGAGAGGGCTGGATATTTTGTATTGGTCTTTTATAAACAGAATGACATCACAAACATGAACACACTCATAGGTCAGTTCATATAGTCCATATATGGTGGCTTCTTTCACTTCCATCACACAGTGAATAGTGTAAGGCCACATACACATGATCAGACTGGTCCGATGAAACTGGTCCGACAGACCGTTTTCATCGGACCAGGCTAAAGTGGTCTGATGTACACACCATCGGACCAAAAATCCGATCAGACCAGAACGCGGTGACGTAGAACACACAGACATGCTGAAAAAAGGAAGTTCAATGTTTCCAAGCATGCGTCTAATGGATTCTGAGCATGCGCGGGTTTTTGGTCCGATGCTTTGGCGTACTAACCATCAAATCTGTCCGACAGACAGGTGTCCGTCGTACAGATTGTAAAGCATGTTTTAAAACTTTGGTCCGACGGACAACGGTCCGATAGGCCGTACACACCATCGAATTGGTCAGATCGTGTGTACGCGGCTTAAGACTCCTCACAGGGGTGCAAGCCCCGTCTCGCCTGCCATAGAAGACTGAATGAAAGAAGAAATTGGCTGCACACTGACGTGATTGAAGTCCATTTATTGAACATTCCATGCAAACAACAATAAGATGTTTGAATATTAACAGCGCTGGTGGAATATGAGTGCTAACACATAATACAATGTGAAAATATCCAGTGCTAATATAGTGGTATCGTGGTATAAAGTGCTAATAAATAATCGTATGTGGAAGCCTCTCTGAACCTGGATCCATGTATTAGATCTCCAAAAAGTTTACAAGCAATTTCTGACCCCTAGACTGCAAAGCTTTGGTGAGTAGAGTCATAACAGGGGAGAGTGATCTCTGGAATTCCTTTCAACCTAGAAACTTCAATTGCCGTTGGAAGCACTTAGCACTTTTTTGTGTGCGGGACCTACGCATACAGAACGTTTGCATTTGCGCATGAGCAAGAAGGGACAAGGGCACTTAAATTTTTCTTCTTTCATTTTATTTATTTATTTTTATATAGAATTATATTTTTCAAAACTGTCTCTTAATTTTTTTTTTATACATTTTATTGCCATCACAAGGAATAAAAAACACTTCTTTTGAAAGCATGAGCAGTGACAGGTACTCTTTACTGAGAGATCATCTGCCCTCTAAAGCACAAACCAAGATCGGTTTGATCAGATGCTTTACATGTAACCAAAAATCCCTGTAGCTTCTGGTTCCATACACCTTAGAGATGATCGGGGAATTGAGATTCCTCCATCTCTATGGTGTGCCTCCCCGACTGCCGGTTTTAGTAGGAAGGTACCAGAAGGCAACAGAGAGAAGGGGACCACGCTCTGACACATGTAAAAGTGATCTGGCAGCTTTATAGCCACTTGGATCACTTTTACATTATAGAGCATCGCTAGCTCTAAAAAAGATACCAGCTGCAGCCATGACCCTGGTAGAACCACTGAATCCCAAGGAAGTATGGGTACGTCCATTTGCAAGAAGTGGTTGATACACCATTAAATGTATTATTTAACTACTAGCAGTGTAGGCACTTGATTTGTTAGCAGCCTCTTGCAGTCTTTGTACAACAGAGCTCAGACTGGGAGAGGAAAAAGCAGCACAAGGAGCCAATTAGCTCATGTGCTGACAAAGAACATGCTGTTAGGAGGAGAAAGCAGAGTGACAAAAAGATGAGTTCATGACTATGCTGCTTGTCCCTCATTGTCCAGTCACAGCCTAGGGTTGAGCCAGTGATGCCTGAGTTCAGAGGAAAAGTGTTAAATTGTGCTGGTAATCGTTTAACCCTGAAGACTGGGGACATTTAAAAAAAAGTACACCTGGGGACAGCTCTGGACTGGAAATGAGTTTTGCAGAAAAGGCTGCCAATATGTTTTAGCTTTTATTGGTCCATTATTTATATTTTTTTATATTTTTAACAGTTCTGCTTTAAAGCATAAACTCTAAGCAGACAGCTAAATGCACACATTTAACACATGAATACAGTACAGTGGTGTCCTCCTACCATCCTGTAAAAGAGCAGTCGCAGACTTGTGAGGTTCACACTACTCTTAGCCACTCAACATATTCCTTGTCAGCATACAGTGTTTGCACGCAGCACACCTCATTAGCTTCCATCCCTGATCCACCCTCTCGCAGCCTGAGCTCTGCTGTACAAGAGATTGCAAGAGGCCAATACCAGGTCAAATTCAAGCACTTACACCACTCTCTTTTAAAAAAATAAGTTTATAGATAATATATATGTAGCGCCCATGTACGTCCATGTACTTCCAAGTACGGGTGCTAGTGATTAAGGTAAGGCTCTATGTCTCAGCTTGGCTGTGCTGTGGGCTCATTCTGTCATACCTGGGGTGTGGTTCCACCCCGAGTCAACAGGTGGCAGCAGTGGAGTTGGGATTTAGGTGCTTTTCCCAGCAGTCAATCGGGAGGCCTGAGCCTCGCTGGGCATGCTGGGAGAGGGTACTTATGGGACAGACGCCATCTTAGCTTGTCTTGGTTCCTGGAGTGTGGCACCCACATTTAGGGTGACCACATCACCGCGCCCCGAGTGTTATGGCCTACCTGGCCGGGGTGTGGGTGCTACGCGTTGTTCCTGGATCCTGGGCCATTCGGGCCTGGGACACTCACACAGGATGGGGACTCAGTGATCGACTGAGTTCCCGCATTGAAGATCCCAAGCGAGTTTAGCTGTTCGGTGGGGAGGTCCAGTTGAGGAGCGCCATTGAGAGGATGGTGGTCCAACAGTATTGAGATGAACCACCGGGGATCAAGGTACTGGACACTGAGGGATTGACTCCTCTCTCAGTCAGTACCCGGGCGACGTTAACAGAAGGATTCAGGCCAAACTTTACGAAGGAGGGGCACCTCCAAAACCGCAACCAGGGAAGGCCTGTGGCAGAGGCGCTGTGCTGAAGTTCACCCTGAAAGAGTCTGTGAGAGAGACCTGCTTTGAAGTTCCGAGTGATACTCTGGCTGCCAGGTCTGTGAGAGAGACTTGTCCAGGTACACTATACCCACTCAGGCTGGAGTGGTGAGAGAAGTTAGTTGTTCACGGAGACAGGACTGTTTCCCTATGCAAGGCCTGAATCTGCTATTCTTCTTCCAACCTTTACCTATCCATTTCCATCACCTGTTGCCTGTTTTTACCCAGCTGTGTAATAAAGAGCACATATTGCATTCATCGTTCACCCTAGACACTTCACCAGAGCCATGAGATAGAACGCCATCCCATCTCAACCAGCAGCTCCTTTGGGGGCAGTGCTACATGTGGGGCTCGTCCGGGATTGGCAGTTATCTCAATTTGTCAAGATTTGAAAGTTTATTTCATCGTGAAAAACAAAAAGGAATTGTCGTGTGTCAAAATGTGCTTGGTGAGGAAGGCGTTAACTTCGCCATTAAATTTGGGCGCACGTGCGGTGAAGAGCCACCCACCCCTGCGTGTGATGCAGGGTGAGTTTAGCGCCAAAGGACAGAGTGTTTGCCCGCCCATGAGAGAAGGTCGTGCCAACATGTCGGTGCCATCCACATCTTTTTCAAGGCTGAGACCCCCGTTGTCTAATCCAGGAGTCCCCGCAATGTCTGCTGCTGCTGGAATCCCCTTGACGGATACAGGGATCCGAATGCGGACCCAGGGGAAGTTCGTATTGTTCTCCAGTGGATGTGTGGAGGCCCTCGGACTGTCCTGCCCACGTTTCTCGGAGTTGGCAATCCGGATCCTGCCCTTTGCTCGGTGCAAAAAGTGTCGGGCCTATATGTTCCAGGTCGAGCCACCGACCAAAACTCCCCGGGAGTACAAGGTGGACTGGATTGCTGGGACTGTGACCGCGGAGGAGGAGGCCCCATGGCCGGAACCTTCCCCACCCACGGTGATCATCGATCCGGAGGTTGTGACAGTGTCGTCCACGCTGACCCTGCTATCGCCTACCTCTCCGACCAGATTACCGGAGGTAAGCGATGTGGACGTGAAAGAGTTGAGAGACTATGTGACCATTGTGACCAGTACACAAACCGGTTCTGTACCGGAGGCTACCACCGCTAATGTGGTCTCCATATGGCATGCCATTGCCAAAAAATAACCCTGCACCGGCTTCCTGCGGCTGTGGCCCGAGGCCTACCTATGGGCTCAAGTGTTTTGTCCAATGACCCTGCCCGGGGTCACAACTACCTGCCTGCAGAGGAATACAATACCTCTGATTTAGAGACATTGTCCAATGATGGGGACGACCATTGGTTCGAGCCAGATTTTCCTGAGTCTCAGCAGTTTGGAAGCTCCCGAACCAGAAAGTCCCGCAGACGCAAGAAGCGCTCTGGTCACACCAGTGGAGTTCCTCAGCTAGCTTGGGGGATCGGAGCTCCTAGCCTCCCTGTTCCGGAGCCTACCCCAGTACCCGCTGCATTGTCCGCATTAAAGAGGGCGCCTGATGCCGTTGTGAAGCCAGGGTTTGGAGACTCCCATAACCTGCCTAGACTCGCCCGTCTGCAGCGCATCTTCATGAAAAGGGTAGCCATGGACTACGAGTGGGAATACCCATATGTGCCTCTAGCTCTTATGTCCGTGATTGAGGGACAGCGGGAGGAATGGTACAAAGATGCCGCCTGGGAGTATCTGAAAGTCCCGAAGGCTGACCGCGGATCCGAATATGCATGTATTTGTGCAGGTCAGCGTTTCGAGAGCTGCCTGAAAGAGTGAAGCCCCGGTCGTTACATTTACAGCGACCGAGTGGTTCTCAAAAGTCCTGGGAGAGTGGATCAAGTTTTTTCCATTACCACCACTAACTCCAACGGGGACATTCTTTCTCTGCCAGATCCATGGTTCCACAGGTAGGCTGAATGCCTATGCTATTGACTATGGTGCTTTTAAAGAAGTTACGGACAAGAGTTGGTGCCCCTATCCAGTTTGAGTTTTCATCTCTCCGGATCCACATTTTGTTTTTGTGCAGAACTTTGGGGGGTTTGAACAGTTAGTTAGGATAGGATCTTGCGGGCTTCTTCACAGCACCACAGAGAAGAAAAGGAAGGAAAGAGGAGAAGATGCCATTGTTTTACATCTCCCTTTTTCTGTTAATCTTTTTGAACTAAACTATGAACTGCTAATGCTGGTAATACCAGTGCACTGGCCACTAGGGGTAGTGCTCCGCAACCCCTGCCACTGCAGCAGAGTACTTGTATATTATTTCCTTAAAGGATCTTGCACTGAGAGATTTTTGGTACTTGTTTTTTTTTCTCCTCAGCACTTACTTGATATTGTCTCTGTGGGAGGGAAAGGAGATTTCGCTTCTTCAGGCTTCGGTAGGTGCAGTCTCAGTTCTACCCATTGAGATGTTAGGTATACATGGCTGTGTATATCTATGTGTAAATATGTGTATTGTGTGTATGTTCTTCCATTTTATATTGCAGGTTGTTGACCTTCTAAAAAAAAAAACTGTCGGAGAATGGGGCAGAAGAGATAGTTAGGACAGTATAGTATTGTAATGCATCACTGTGAATTCTGTATAACATAATGTTTTATATTCTTAAAGTTTTATCTTTCCTATTTTTCCCTCTTCTTTACTCTTATGCAGATTCAGGTCAGGCATTCAGGCTTGAATGCCTTTACTAAGACACTAGGGACAGTGTCTATTCAAGCGGAGGAAGTGTGTAGCGCCCATGTACTTCCAAGTACGGGTGCTAGTGAAATTTAATGGGAATGATCAGAGTGTAAATGACTCTGATCTTAATTCTGATTAAGGTAAGGCTCTGTCTCAGCTTGGCTGTGCTGTGGATGTGGTTCTACCCCGAGTCAACAGGTGGCAGTAGTGGAGTCGGGATTTGGGTGCTTTTCCCAGCAGCCAATCGGGAGGCCTGAGCCTCGCTGGGCATGCTGGGAGAGGGTACTTATGGGACAGATGCCATCTTAGCTTGTCTTGGTTCCTGGAGTGTGGAACCCACCTTTAGGGTGACCACATCACCGCGCCCTGAGCCTTATGGCCTACCTGGCTGGGGCGTGGGTGCTACGTGCTGTTCCTGGATCCTGGGCCATTCGGGCCTGGGACACTCACACAGGATGGGGAATCAGTGATCGACTGAGTTCCCGCATTGAAGATCCCAAGCGAGTTTAGCTGTTCCGTGGGGAGGTCCAGTTGAGGAGCGCCATTGAGAGGCTGGCAGTCCAACAGTATTGAGACGAACCACCGGGGATCAAGGTACTGGACACTGAGGGATTGACTCCTCTCTCAGTCGGTACCTGGGCAACGTTAACGGAAGGATTCAGGCCAAACTTTACCAAAGAGGGGCACCTCCGAAACCGCAATCAGGGAAGGCCTGTGGCAGAGGCGCTTTGCTGAAGTTCACCCTGAAAGAGTCTGTGAGAGACCTCCTTTGAAGTTTCGAGTGATACTCTGGCTGCCAGGTCGGTGAGAGAGACCTGTCCAGGTACACTATACCCACTCAGGCTGGAGTGGTGAGAGAAGCTAGTTGTTCACGGAGACAGGACTGATACTCTATCCAAGGCCTGAATCTGCTATTCTCCTTCCAACCTTTACCTATCCATTTCCATGACCTGTCACCTGTTTTTACCCGGCTTGGTAATAAAGAGCACATATAAAGAGACTTCCTAATTGCGGAAATTCCTTTACTGCTATTGCATTCATCGTTCACCCTAGACACTTCACCAGAGCCACGAGATAGAACGCCATCCCATCTTAACCAACAGCTCCTTCGGGGGTAGTGCTACATATACTGTACATGAATTTAAAGCTGCGTTTATATCTGCCGGAGTATCAGCTAATTTAGCAGTTTATCAGTGAGTGTTCAGCCTTGTGAATATGCCATTCTGTGAATAGTTTGTGTATATCTATGCATAGCTCCCAACTGTCCCTGATTTCGAGGAACTGTCCCTGATTTGGAGCAATGTCCCTCATTCCTCCTCACTTGTCCCTCATTTTGATCTGATCTATATAGTTGTATATAAAATGCACTTTTTATCTTTCAAAAAGTGTTTCCCAGTGCTAAACCTTTCACGCAAATTCTAAATTGCCGCATTTGTATATTTTAAAACCCAAAATAAAGCAATAGTAGTGATAAAAAAAAGCCCTTGAGGATTTAGTGAACTTTTTGGGGGTTATTCTCCTTTAAAGGGGTGTGGCAGGGGCGTGACATGGGGTGTGTCCTATGCCTACATACATTTGCTAGTAGGTGTCCCTCATTTCCATCTCAAAATGTTGGGAGGTATGTCTATGCACAGCACAGCTATATGTTTTTAGCTTTTCTACAGACTTTGCTGTCTGTTCAGTACCACAGCTTTCTTACCAAAGCAAATCTGAGGGATGAAGTCAAATTTAAACATTTTGGATAATTCTGGAGCATATACTGTATGCAGGAAAACACGAATGATAATAAATCCAATTTTTTTTATAAAAATATAATCTAATCCTATTTCTACTCACTGTACAGTTTATAATGTGTATTGTATGTATTTTATATAGGGGCATTCCTTATCCCATATGTCATTTTCATGGTCACCTGTGGAATTCCCATGTTCTTTCTTGAGATTGCAGTGGGACAATATACTGCGCAAGGGCCAACCACTGCCTGGTTAAAAATATGTCCTCTCTTCTCTGGTAAGTACATGACAAATAAATCAATTTGAAAATATGCACTCAGATCAATATTCAAAAGTATTAACGCATAACTAAATCCATTTTTTAGAGGGGTAAAGAGGGGAGTAGAGAGGGGTGGGAAAACCTGTCAGATTCTTATTGTAGTCTGTGCCCCAAAAGGGAGTTTTACCCCCTCCATTTGTCCTGTTTACTATTATCGGCAAAAGTGAAAGAAAAACTCAAATTTTGGGTTGTCCCCAGAATAGTAATAGGGGAAAATGTTCCAATGTGGGCACTAGTTCTGGTGACACAATGGGATTCGCTCACTTTGGAAGGATTTTCACTTCCTGTTTTGGCTACAGGACAGGAAGTGAAGGGAAAACTCGCCAATGGGACACAGATGGCAAAAAAATCAAAAATTAAGTCCAAAACGAAAAAAAAAAACAGTTTCGTTTTACTTTCACCCCAATAGGCCAAAGAGATTATCAAATGGTCCACTGGGAAGATTTACAAGCCATACAGTGAAAGTGCCTGGCACTTAAAGGAGTTGTAAAGGAAAAAGGTTTGCAGTGCTTGTTCATGTAAGAACTACATTTCCCAGTATAAATTGCGGCATGCCCAGTAATTCACACCTCGTTGAAGTCTCTAAGGCCACGTACACACGATCAGACTGGTCCGATGAAACTGGTCCGACAGACCGTTTTCATCGGACCAGGCTGAAGTGGTCTGATGGTCTGATGTGTGTACACACCATCGGACCAAAAATCCAATCAGACCAGAACACGGTGATGTAGAACACACCGACGTGCTGAAAAAAG
The DNA here is from genome assembly GCA_029574335.1 of Rana kukunoris. Taxonomy (NCBI): domain Eukaryota; kingdom Metazoa; phylum Chordata; class Amphibia; order Anura; family Ranidae; genus Rana; species Rana kukunoris. The sequence goes on from CM056051.1 coordinate 410,107,118, forward strand.
GAAGTTCAATGCTTCTAAGCATGCGTCGACTTGATTCTGAGCATGCGCGGGTTTTTGGTCCGATGCTTTGGCATACTAACCATCGAATCTGTCCGACGGACAGGTGTCCGTCGGACAGATTTTGAAGCAAGTTTTAAAACTTTTGTCCGACGGACAACGGTCCGATGGGCCGTACACACCATGGAATTGGTCCGATCGTGTGTACGCGGCCTAACACGTAGAGAGCGTCCTGCCACACAGATGTAGTTCCCAGGAGGGGGCGAGCACGTCACTGACCACCGCAGTAAAGCCTCCCTTCATGGTGGTAAGTAACAATCAGACAAGCAGAAAGTGAACGGAACAGAGAAGAAATAGAGCAACTTCTGAGCAAAAACGAACAATGAGGAAGTGAAAAGAGGAATGTCTGCAGGTAAAGGATGCTTATTATGAAAAAAAAATTGAAAAATTCCTTTACAACCCCTTTAAATACTGTAACCAGAAGCTGCAAGTCTCACCCAGAAGAAAATGCAAGGGAGATTTTAAGTTGTAATGTTTTTTTTAAATAGTACCAAACTAAGTGAAGCACACGTGTTGTGTTTCCTGGACATAATGAACAGTTGAATGATTTTAATGTTACTTGGACTTGTGTTTTATTACGCAGAGTCTACAGTTTGGAAATAAACAAGCTCATCTCACCCCTTATATGATTGTTTAATACTTGGAAGAGAAAGCAAATAAACTTGTCAAACTGGATGTGGGGATTACTGTACTTGAATCCAGTGCATAGGAAATTGTTCCAGTCTGTTGCATAGCTGCCAATGTTTCGTAATAAGATAAATAACCTCTCCAAGTACAAAGCAGCAGTGCCTGTGGCCTATCTTATCGAATGCGGCCTTGGCAATAACTTGTAATTACTTATGATAATACAGCAAAGCATATATACATTTTGTGGACGATTGCTTTGTAGCACCCTAAATGTGTTATCATGCAGACTTGGTTATTTTTGGAATTCTGTGATGATCTAAATATACAGTACTTGACCTCCAATACCTTTGGTGTGGTCATACCTCCCAACTGTCCCTGATTTCGAGGGTCTGTCCCTGATTTGGAACAAAGTCTTCCTCATTTATCCCTCATTTTGGTCTATAGTTGTATATAAAATACACTATCTTTCAAGAAGTGTTTCCCAGTGCTAAACCTTTCATCCAATTTCTAAACTGCTGCATTTGTAAATTTTAAAAGACAATATAAAGGAATAGCAGTGGTTAAAAAAAAGGGTTTGTAAAGGATTTTTTTTTTATCTTAATAGCTTAATTTACCTTAATGCAGTGCTGTTTTCATGTCCTCATTGTTCGTTTTTTTGCTCTCAACTTGCTGTAATCCTTCTCTGATCTCCACACTTGCTGATTGTCTATTTCCTGATCACCACAGTTCTGGGAGCTTTCTCTCTGTGGTCACTAATCAAGGAGGTGTGATTACTGTGTGTCTAAAACCCCTCAGCACCAATCACCTTCGTTTTCCAAAACCATCACTGCCCTGTATTGGCTCTGTGGCTCTGTAAGGCAGAGAGGCAGGAAACATGCAAAAACAAAACTGAAACTGCAGGTACATTATATGATTGATTTTTATCTATTTTTAATTGTTTTTAAAAGGAATCAGTTAACTATTATGTCTCTATACCCTGTATAGTCATTTCAGCAAAAAAAAATGTTTCCGTTAAAACTCCTTTAACTAATCATTTTGTTTATATAATTCTCCTTTAAGGGGAGTGACAGGGGGTGTGTCCTATGCCTACTTATGTTTGCAAACAGGTGTCCCTCTTTCCCATCTCAAAAAGTCTGGAGGTATGGGTGTGGTGTACTTATTTGTGTACTCAGATTTGTATTAAGGGTGGGGTAAAAAATTATATACAGGTGAATGTGAGGAATGACATCACTAATGGAGCAAGGTAAGAGGTGGAATCCTTATGGGTATAGTTACAAAGGGAGGCAAGCAATGGGAAAATAGTACTAGGAGTATGCTATAGGCCCCCCTAACCTGAGGGAGGAGGGGGAGACAGATCTCCTATCACAGTTTGGAATGGCAGCAAGGATGGGACATGTCATTATAATGGGGGAATTTAATTATCCAGACATAGACTGGGCGGAAGGAACCGCTCATTCATCTAAGGCTCATCATTTTCATTAATCAGATGGTAAATGCACCAACAAGAAACAATGCGTTACTAGACCTACTGATTACTAACAATACAGACTTGATCGCGGATGTAGAAATAGGGTGCAAGTTAGGAAACAGCGATCACAGGTCAATTTGTTTCAAAGACACTGAATTTCAAAAGAGCCAACTTCCAGAAACTACACTCCTTGCTAGAAGATACTTAATGGGATAAAATCTTAGGCTGCGTACACACGATAGGTTAACCAGAGGACAACGGTCTGGTGGACCGTTTTCATCGGTCAAAACCGATCGTGTGTAGGCCCCATTGGTTACTTAACCTTCGGTTAAAAAAAAGACTACTTGATTTAAAATTTAACTGATGGATGCCTAACCGATAGGTCAAAACCGATCGTTAGTGCGCACGACCATCGGTTAAAAATCCACGCATGCTCAGAATCAAGTCGACGCATGCTTGGAAGCATTGAACTTAATTTTTTTTCAGCACGTCGTTGTGTTTTACGTCAACTTTGGACCGTTCTCATCGGATGGACTGATCATGTGTACGAGGCTTTAGGAACAAAGAACACAGAGGAAAAATGGGTGTGCTTTAGGAGCATATTAAATAAGGGTATTAGCCAGTGCATCCCAAAGGGTAATAAAAGAGCTAATAAAAGCCCTGGGTGGCTTAACGCCAACATAAAAAATAATATAAATGCAAATTAGAAGGCCTTCAGAAAATACAAGGCTGAGGGGACTTCATCAGCATTCCAACTGTACAAAGAATGCAATAAAAAATGTAAGGGTGTAATCAGAGTGGCTAAGATAGAACACAAAAGGCACATAGCAGAGGAGAGTAAGAAAAATTACAAGAAATTCTTTAAGTACATAAATAGTAAAAGAAGGGAGAACAGATCATATTGCCCCATAAATTATGATGAAGGAGTTCTGGTTACAAAGAATGGTGGGATGGCGAAAGTTTTAATGTATTCTTCTGCTTAGTCTTCACGGGGGAAACAGGGGGCATCAGTAACCAAAACTGTAATGTTTATCTTCATGACATGTCACAGGAAGCACTGCACCACCATGGTTAACAGAGGATAAAATCAGAAACAGACTTGAAAAACTTAACACAAATAAGTCACCAGTACCTGATGGCTTGCACCTGAGGGTCCTTAAGGAACTAAGTAATTGCCAGATCGTTGTTCCTAATTTTTACGAACAGTCTACTGACTGGAATGGTACCAGCTGATTGGAGAAAAGCCAATGTAGCACCAATCTTTAAAAAAGGACCAAGATACAGTATATCCCTGGGAACTACAGACCAGTTAGCCTAACATCAATAGTATGCAAGCTCTTTGAAGAGATGATAAGGGACTATATAAGAAATTAAAACTTTTTTTTATTATTAGCAGTATTCAGCATGGATTCATGAAAAATTGTTCTTGCCAAACTAATCTACTAAACTTCTATGAGGATAGCTGCCATCTAGATGAAGTAAGACCCATAGACGTAGTGTAGCTGGATTTTGCAAAGGCAATTGATACAGTTCCCCACAAACATTTACTATACAAGCTAAGGATTGAAAACTGTTTACAAGGGCGAGTTCAGAAGGTAATGATAATTGGGGATTACTCAGAATGGTCCAATGTGGAAAGTGGGGTCCCTCAGGGTTCTGTCCTGGGACCAATCCTATTTAATTTATTAATAAATGACCTAGAGGATGGGATAAACAGCTCAGTCTCAGTATTTGTGGATGATACTAAGCTAAGCAGGGCAATAGCTTCTCCGCAGGATGTGGAAACCTTGCAAGAAGATCTGAACAAATAAAGGGGTGGGCAACTACATGGCAAATGAGGTGTAATGTGGAGAAATGTAAAATAATGCATTTAGATGGCAAGAATATAAATGCAATCTACTCACTGGGGGGAAAACCTCTGGGCAATCTAGGATGGAAAATGACCTGGGGGTCACAGTAGATGACAAGCAATGCCAAGCTGCTGCAAGCAAAGCCAATAGGATATTGGCATGCATTAAAAAGGGAATTAACTCCAGAGATAAAACGGTAATTCTCTCTGGAGAAAAGACACTTGAGAGGGGATATGATTTCAATGTACAAATCCTGTACTGGTGACCCCTCAATAGGGATAAAACTGTTCCTCAAAAGGGCATGTACAAAGACTCATGGCCATTCACTGAAATTAGAGGAAAAGCAATTTAACCCGGAAACAGCATAGAGGGTTCTTTACGGTAAGAGCAGTAAGGCCTTGTACACACGAGGGAATATTTCCGCTGAACATGGTCCGACGGACCATTTCAGCCGAAAAATCTGCTCGTGTGTAGGGGCAAATGGACCGTTCTGGCTGGATTCCTCCGGCAGAAAAATTCCAAAGCATGCTTTGTAATTTTTTCCGCCGGAGAGCTGTCCGTCAGATATGTCCGCTGGTTAGTACGGCAAACCAGCGGACATTTCTGCCCGCACATGCGTCGTATCCTGTGAATGGATCCGACGCATGCGCGCGGAAGTGTTTACTTCCTGGTGCGGTGGCGTGGCGGTGACGTGGCGGCGTCAACGTCACCGCCGCGTCACCGCGCTGTCCGCCGGCGGGGAATTTGATCCGATGGTGTGTACAGCCATTGGATCAAAGCAATCCGGCGGACAGATCCGATGGGAACGGTCCGTCGGACCGTTCCCATCGGATATATTCCCTCGTGTGTACAAGGCCTAAGAATGTGGAATTCTCTTCGACAAGCTGTTGCTTCAGCAGGGAGCATAGATAATTAAAAAAAAATATATTAGATAGGCACCTAAACGACCACAACATACAGGGCTATGCAATGTAATATTGACATAAAAGCATGCGCACACACACAGGTTGGACTTGATGGACTTGTGTCTTTTTTCATGTAACTATGTAATGTATGCATGCTCAATGCTCCTAGAAGCATAGAGTAACTGCACAGCTCTGAATAAACCCAAAAAATCCCACAAAAAAATAAAAAGTATATCTAACTCCAATAATGCAACAGAGATAAATACAAAACAAGTGTAAGGGCCAGATTCAGGTAGATGGGAGCATCTTTGCTCTGGAGTAACGCTTCTCATTTACGTTACGCTGCCGAAATTTTAGAAGCAAGTGCTGTTATTCATGAAGCACTTGCTCCTAAAGTTGCGGCAGCGCATCGCAAATGAGTCGGCGGAATTCAAATTGGGCGGGTACGGGGCGTGTATTATTTAAACAAAGCGCGATCCCGCGGCGACCATACTGCGCATGCGTCGAGTGGCAATGCATCCCAGTGCGCATGCTCCAAATTCTGTCAGTGAACGTCAATGACGTCACATCCCCATTCATGAAATTTTTACGCAAACGACGCGATTTTTTTTTTCCCGACGCGATGACGACGCCTATACTTAACATAGGATACTCCACTAGGGGGCTGCTTTATCTTTACGCCGCGTATCTCTTACGGAAACGTCGGAAAGTCCCTGCGTCGCGCCCGAATACGATCGTGAATTGCCGATTCCCGCTGATTAACATATTTTTTCAGCGTAAATCAGCGGGAACGCCCCCGGCGCCATTTTTAAATTAAAGTTGCGATGCGATGGCGAAATTCAATTGCGCCGATCGCATCGGAACACCAACCCGGCGTTTCTTGTTTTCTGGTTACAGAAAACAGAAACGCCGGCTTAAAGTGACAGTTAGGCTGGAGTATCACAGATACTCCAGCCTAACTCTACCTGAATCTGGCCCTAAGTGTCAGGCACTGACTGCATAGTCTGTACACTTTGAAATTACAAATAAAGAATCAATTTCCATTTTTCCCACAGGTATCGGATATGCTATGATGGTTATGTGTTTCCTATCTAATATTTACTACATTGTGATCTTGGCTTGGGCATTCTTCTATCTGTTTAACTCCTTCACAGCCAGATTACCCTGGGCATCCTGCAATAACACCTGGAACACAGGTAACAGGGCAGAATTACTTGTTTCTGAGGGCGCCTTTTGAAGTTCATCTGCAACTTTTACTACTTAGAAGGTTTCTGTTGGTTTTGTGGCTAACCAATGTAACTTTTTTGGTGTTGGTGTTGTGGTCTAGATACAACTGTGATTTTGTATGTAATTTAATAACATTAATGAACTACAAATTTCTTAAAACTGAACTATGGCTCAGAACAAAATGGTGTGCAAAGGGTATGTAAAACCTATAAACAATAAACTCAAAATCCCATGACACTACACACTTGTTACCGATGTATGTTTTTGCATTCGGTGGCATATGCAGAGCCCTTGCCCCCTCCACCAGCCCAGCATACCTCTCAGTGGTGGCCGCTCCATTAGGGGCCCCTAATCTACATGGAGGGCGCCAGACTCATAGACCTGAATGTTTTTTTTTTTTTTAGCACCTGAAGCTCTAATTGGCTTCAAAAAAGGGTGCACCCTGAACCCACCCAGTTGTGTGACAATTTGACAATAGCAAATTAATATCTGCTATTGTCTTCCTGCTTCTCCTCCTGGTCAATCAGGAAGCTGATTGGCCAAGAGGAGATGCAACCGTATTGGCCAAGGAGGACATGCGGGGGGAAGCCAAGGCGGAGGAGAGGCAGGGGGAAGTGGTGGGTGAACAGGCAAGCAAAATGGGGATGTGGGTGGTTTGAGCAAGGGGGGGGGGGGGGTTGACTGTTCCAGGCACCTTCATTCCAGGACATGACAGTGTCCCAGAATGAAACTGACACAGCCATCCGATGAGAGAGCGGGGCTGGGAAGCCGGAGTCCCTAACAACTGATGAGTCTTCAGATGTCAATTGGCTTTCCCGCTGACAGCTAAATAAGAAATAAAGCTGCCAGTAAAAAAATAAAAGTAAAAAAAAAACATGGTGTGGGGTCCTCCTCCCTTAGTGTATTCCAGACCCTTTGGGGGCTTCCAGATTCGGATAACCCCCCTGCCTGCATGCCACCACAACCACCAGCCAGGGTAAGATGGGGATGTGATGCTTTGGGGTGGGGGGGGGTAGACTTGGGGCACTAGTTTTGTTTTGCTTTTTCTTTTTTTTCAATAGCTGGGTGCCAGCAATTGCAATCATGAGTCAATTTTAATGTGATGTGACTTTTTCTCGAAATTTCATTTTTGGTGCAGCATGTTTTTTACATGATACACATGCCCCACTTTACAGGCAGACTAAGGGGACCCCCCAGGCACTATATTTAGAGGAATTGTTCATTTTTTTTGTTGCACTTAAAGCATAATTAGAATCAACTGCTCCTGAAAATTTTTAAAATTGGCAATTTTTTGTGAAGGAGGGGGGTGTCCCTGAATGGCAGTTTGGAAATGTGGTCATCCTAGGTGCTATACAGTGTTTTTTTAAAAAAAAAAAAAAACTGAAAAAATAGCCAAACAAAAATCCTAGCCATGTCTTAGCTCTAACCTTACAAAAATACAGGCCCTAACTATCAGGCTAAGCAAGCCTACAGCTTGTCAGTTTCCACATAAACTGCCTTAATAGCTTTCACCAACCTTTTGCTCTCACAGACTGATGTTTGTCAGAGAGCACTGGCTGTCTGTCTCAGGTGAGTTTAAATGAATCTGGGGGAAAGGACCAAGATCCGAATTGGATCATGGATCAGAGATCCCTGAACATGTATGAGAGGTGCCTGGGAGACGTTTGAACCCCAAACAGGACTCTTTTCTCAGCTCTCTCTGGGGTGCACTGCTACAGTACCCACCACATATAAGTACTAGTAAGCTGCAACATATTTTTTTTCTTATGTTTAGATACACTTTAAATTGAATTGATATTTCACTCTTGTTACTTCCTGGCTGCAATGTATATTGCATAGATCTCATTATGTTTGGATAACCTAACCAATATCATATTACTTCTTCTGCAGAAAATTGTGTGGAGTTTGTTAACAAGACAGAAAACTGGGGCACAAATCAGACATTTCCAGGGAGCAGCATTCAGACAAGCCCAGAGGTGGAATTCTGGGAGTAAGTGAATGAGAAATGACCTATATTGTGTGTACAAATAAGAGGAGTCATTTATAGCTGCAGATTTACAGGAACCCTTTACATCATACTTACCATTAGTAGGATTAACCCTTTTAGTACTGTAAAAATTTGAGTTGTCACAAAAACAGAAATGGAGGAGAAATCTTCTTTTGGTGATACCAGCTTCGGTTGTCTAAGTGCCCGTTCACACCAGCAGTGTTGGAATGCCTTGGGCAGCATTGGCCAACACAATCCAAACGCAAAAACAAAGCCTTATGTCCTATGGCTTAAGTTCACACCAAGATTCCGCATACACACGGTCGGAATTTCAACAAATGTTCGATGTGAGCTTGATGTTGGAAAATCCGACCGTGTGTATGCTCCATCGGATATTTGTTGTCGGAATTTCTGACAAAAAATGCTTAAGAGCTGGTTCTCAATTTTTTCAAAAATTCTGTAGCCAATTACGAAGCACAAAAATCCTACGCATGCTCGGAATCAATTAGATGTATGCTCGGAATCATTTGACTTCATTTTTCTCGGCTCATCGTAGTGTTGTACGTGACCGCGTTCTTGATGTTCGGAATTTCCAACAACATTTGTGTGACCGTGTGTATGCAAGACAAGTTTGAGCGAACAAACCGTCGGAAAAAAATCCACGGTTTTGATGTCGGAATGTCCGATCGTGTGCATGCAGCAATGCAACACGTTGCATTTGGAAGCATGCCATCATATTGTAACGCATCTCAATTACATGCATTTTAAAAAAAGGGAAAAGGAAGCACTGCAGCATTCCCGATGCAAACATGTTATTGCACATTAGCACCTACTGTGTGGTGTTATTAAGCTCTAAAGGGGCATTTCACCAACACTTGATCGATTTCCTCCCATTTCCTGCTATGTCTACAGGACAGGGAGTAAAGTGATATATTCTCAATGAGACACAGATGGGAACTAAAACTAACCTATTCTATTTAAATTGAAAATAAGCATTGGCTTCAAATATTCTTTAGGTAAATATAAAAACCAAACTGAATAAAATATTTGTTTTCACCTTTTTATCATCCATTGCTGCATCATAGTGGGAACCAAACTCATGTTGATGTTGTACAACATGTGTCATTTTTAGGAGACGAACTCTGGGGATCTCAGAGGGTATCCACCATCTTGGATCTATCCGCTGGGAGCTGGCGCTGTGTCTCCTCCTTGCCTGGATCATATGCTATTTCTGTATCTGGAAGGGGGTCAAATCCACTGGGAAGGTGAGACCACACTATACGACCCTTTCTCTTACGCTTGGTACCCATTATCCGTTTTATTTAATTGAACCCAGTGGGCTGATTGGAAAAAAACGAGGGACCACGGAAGCTCGCTGTACTAATTATGCAACAATGGTACATTGATCTCCTCGCTGAGCTATTGTGTTCTGAGAGGGGGGCTGCCCCCCCCCCCGCCAGAACATGCCGGTCAGCAATTGCAGCCCTTGGCCGCCAGTGCTGATCGGGTGCCGATCTGATGTTGGATTTCCAGCATGCCTGTTTGGTCCCCCTAATTGTCCTGATTAAATGAATAGCTGCGATCAGTGGCTGCCACTGGTTGTAGCAATTTATTCAAAATGATGTTCTTTATCTTCCACCAAAAATCCTTCCCAATCTGTCCCATGCACAAAAAACAAAAAAAATGCAGCGCTGTGTGATACTGAACCTAAAAAATGCATAGATAGTGCCATAAACAATGAAAATCAATATTGCTAAAAAATGTAACTATGAACATAAAAAAAATTGTGTAACCAGCAACCTCACAGTGAAATTCATTTTGTATTATTCCTTAATATCAAGTATCCAAAAGAAAAAAAAAATGTCTCCCAATTTCTATCAATCCACAGAGACAAAAGTGTAAATTGGGGTATTATACGTATTACTGTCTAAAAAGTGACTCTAGTGATGAAAATCCTGATCAGAAGAGGGTTACTTCACATGTGTGAATGTGCTCACCTTCAACTTGTCTTCATCAGTATTATAGTGATAGTATTTTAAGATGACGTTTCATTATTTGTTAGAAAGAGATCTTTGATAATAGAACATCATCACTATATATTGACCTTCTGCTTTTAATGTCTGTGGACAGGTTGTATATTTCACGGCCACCTTTCCCTATGTTATGCTGATTATCCTGCTTGTTCGAGGGGTCACCCTCCCTGGAGCGTACGATGGGATAATGTACTATTTATACCCGGATACTTCTCGGCTTAAGGACCCCCAGGTGAGAAGCCAACACATCTCTATATGGAATTTACAGCCTTTTCAATTTCTTCAGCATGATGCAAATATCTAAATAGATTTTTTTAAATAATAACATGATTCTATGTATTAAAATGTATACATGTAAACAGGGCTCATATTATCTCAGTAAATGCTCAGGGTCTTCCTTATACTTTGCAGCACCACACAATGGTTGTGCTTTACTGCTGTCTCTTGTGTTACATGTGTATGAATTAGCTGACTTATTGAAAACAATGCACCCACCATGTGGCTGATATCTGATCTCAACAGCTGTTGAGAAGGAGACTGACCCAGTCTGCCCAGGCATTTTGGTCACCTGTTAACTTGGCACCATCCACAGTCAGCTTAACTCTTCAATAAGATGATATGAAGTTGAATACAATGCAATTTTATTTTGTCCTCCTTTTTTTCCCGCTGTTCTGCCTCAGGTTCCCTGTCCATGATTCCACAAAGTGTGTGCTTTAGCAGGAAGACTAGAGGCACAGTGTCACTGATGCATGCCTTGTTGCTGCTCACCATCCTTGTGGCCTCCTCAAATGGTGACAGGACAGTACATGCATCCTTGAACAGTAGCCACTGGCGTGATGAAAAGAAGCTAAGCTCTCCTGAGCCTATCCTGGTGCCATACTCACATAGGTACTCATTTATACTCTGGTGTGTGTGCAGCTGCTGCAGCATTGCCAACGCTGAGTTCCACCTGGTGGGCATGTCATAAATGAGGCGGTTGGTGAGGCGGTTGGTGGGCCGGTTGCATTCCCTTTGAATGTCAGCCAGCCAAGCACTGGCATTGTATGCTTGGTGGAAATGATCACAGACTTTTCTGGCCTGCGTCAGGAGATCTTGTAAGCCTGGGTACCCGGTCAAGAACTGCTGCACCACCAAATTCAGAACGTGTGCTAAACATGGGACATTGGTTAGGAGTCCCTGTCGGAGGATAGAGAGAAGGTTGCTGCCATTGTCGCATTCAACCATTCCTGGCTAAAGTTGGCATGGCATCAATCAACCTCTAAGCCTGCCCCTGCAGAACTGACAGAATCTCTGCTCGAGTGTGGCTCCTTCCTGTCCCCTAGGCAGACCAATAGATGCACCGCATGGCATCTTTTAGCCTAACTGCTTGCGTAGCCCCTTGAATGCTTAGGGAGCATTAACAATTCTGCAAAAGTGGCCATAGAGAAAGAAGAGGAGGGAGTAGAGCAGAGAGATGTGGCAGCATCACCACCAGCTTTTTGCCAGCTGCCAGCAAAGTTACCCAGTGCACCATGAAGGAAAGATAATGCCTGCTTGACCATGAGTCAGCAGTATTATGAACCTTGCTGCTGACCGCCCTGTCAAACTATTTTTGTTTTGGAACCTGCCACTGTGGTACACCACATTTCACAAATTCATGAAAGGGGGCAGAGTCTACCAGCTGTAAAGGCAGCATTTGCAGTGCTAGCAATTTGGCCAAGCTAGCATTTAGACGTTGAGCATGTGGATGGCTGGGACAGTATTTTTTTTTTTTTACGGTTTAGCAACTGGGGTAGTGAAATTAGCCTGCTGATATCAACTGGTGGTGTACTGCTAGAAGATTGGCTACAAGTATTTGTGCCACCTATTGCTATACCTTCATTTGTCTCAGTGCAGATTTTCGAGAGGACCGAAGGTATAGTAGGGGTTGAGATCACAGATGAGGAGCAAGGAGAAGTCCGCCTTTTTTTATTATGTGGGTCTTTCAGGTGCTGTTGCTAACGGACTGCATGTGGTGCCCAAGCGGGTGCTGTTCTGGCCACGCTTGATCCGCTTCTGACACAGTCTGCAAACGGCAATGATGTGATCTATTGCACGTGTCAAAAAAAGCCCACACCAATTAAATTTTGAAAGTCAGCGGGGAGTCAGCAGTGCCCTGCACCTGTGCTTTCTGGTGACTACTCCGTGCATGATGGTGGGGTTACGGAAGGAGTAACTGTGGACAAGGAGCCGGTGGAATAGGCCACTTTGGCAGCTGCGTTGGAAGGCAAACTAGTATGAGCCTGGGTGACAAAGGATGAGGACGGCTTAGTTATACGCTCCACCAACTCTTCTGCATGTTGTGGCTCAATAACATGGCCAGCAGCAGAAAAAAGGACACGCGTGAACTGCCTGCAGAGGATGAACTATTTCCGCCACCTAACCTTTCACTGTAGACACAGAGGCTGCTTGCCCTCCTTTATTGGCATGTAAGCGTTTGCCTCTCCTTGGTGGCCTTCCGGACATGATGGGGACTTTCTTTTCACACCACACTACACTGTATGGCCTCATACACACGATGAGATATGTCCGCTCAAACTTGTCCGACGGACAGTTTAGAGCGGACATGTCTCATCGGATTTCGGTCCGATGGCGTGTACACACCATCAGATCAAAATCCCCGCCGGCAGACAGCGTGGTTGACACCGCCACGTCACCGCTACGTCACCGCACCAGGAAGTAAACACTTCCGCGCGCATGCGTCGGATCCATTCACAGGATACGACGCATGTGCGGGAGGATATGTCCGCTGGTTTACCGTACTAACCAGCGGACATACCTGACGGACAGGTTTGTAGCGGAAAAATTTCAAAGCATGCTTTGAAATTTGTCCGATGGACAAATCTGTCCGCTAGCCCGTACACACGATCGGATTTGTCTGCTGAAACGGTCCATCGGACCGTTTTCAGTGGACAAATTCGATCGTGTGTACGCGGCCTATTATATACTATGTACACCGCCTGCACTGTTATGTACTGTACACCGGCTGCACTGTATTACATGCTTTGTACACTGCCTGAAGTGTATCAATGTATATATACTAGACTGTATATATATATATATATATATATATATATATGTGTGTGTGTATATATATATATATATATACATACACTGCTTGCACTGACTGTATATATAATCCACACTGAATGCACTGTATATATTGTTTACACTGAATGCAGAGTATATATACTGTATATATGAATATATATATATATATATATATATATATATACATACACTAGACTGAATATATATATTAATACACTGCCTGAAAGCCACTAACTGCCTAATCTAGCACAAGTTAACTCTAGTTCCGTCCACTCCAACACACTACATACGGCCACTGTGTAAGCAGCCTTTTATAGTATGGGGCATGCTTTAGGTCAATCATGGCTCTCGCAGCAGAGAGCGTTGTGATTGGCCAAAGCATGCAGGTCAGGTGCAGGTCAGGCATTCCGCGGAGCAAGAACTCAAACATCGGGACCATTCCTAGTCTTGATTGCTGTTGAACCTTGAACTCCTTGCTCTGCACTTCCTGTCATTAGATTATTGTGGTCTAATCCTTCATACTACTTGAGCTACTTCTATTGCTGTTTGGAAGCAACTTTTTTAGTGGCCCCCTAACTAAAAATCTCTCCTCCGGTATCAACCATGGCTTGTGACCTCGACTATGAAACTCTCCCCTGCACTGACCTTGGTTTGTGACCCCAACACTGATCATCTGTCTAGCAATTCAGACTTTCCCATTTCTCTCAGACCTGAGAACTGAGCTTGCCTGATGTTGTCGGCCATTGGTCTCCACGCATTACAGGAATTCTCCTAACACCTGGGTTCACAGGAAATGAGTTGAATGGCTGGCTATAATGGAACAAAACATACTGAGAGCTGTTTTTTGGGGGGGCAATTAAGCTTGAGTTCACACCTAAACGACTTTTAGCATGTAAGACGCTCAGCTCTGACGCTCCAAAACTCCCAACAAGCAAAAGCCAATTCATTTCAATGGCCCCTGTTTTACATATGAGCTTTCTGTCACCTGAAGCTCAAAAAAGTACATGAGCTTTTTAATGGCAGATTACTGTCAGAGTCTAAAGAACTTACCGAGGCCAAGATGCTGCGGACAGCTCACCCTTGCGAACCAGTGCTGACCGCCCTCTGGTGATGGAGACAGAGAGGTGACAGCACCGGGAGGCACCGGTACCGGAAACAGGAAACTGGGTCAAGGTGTAGATCAAGGAAGGCACCGGATCTGCAGACAGGCCGAGGAGACAGTCCGTGGCACCAACAGGAACAGAGGACCAAACAGGCAAAACTAGTTCAAGGTACTGGTTGTGGATCACGGGTCAGAGAGATCAAAGGAAGTCCAGTAATGCAAGCCGGGGTCAAAGGATCGGAGAGGTCAGCGGAAGTCCAAGGATACGAGCCGAGATCAGAGGATTGGAGAGGTTAGCAGAGTCCAGGAGTGCAAGCCGGGGTCAAGGGTTGGAGAGGTCAGCAGAGTCCAAGGCAGGCCGAGATCAGGATTCAAACAGGTAAGCCAGAAGGTTTTCAGGACAAACAGGTTCGCAGCAATGAGACACATACAGGAGCTGATGACAAACCAGCAACCTGCCATGTGTCAGAGGCAGGTTTAAATAGGGTGGTGAGCCCTGTGATTGGCTCCGACGGAATCGCGTGAGTTCGCGCCGCGCGTGCACCCCCGCACACGTCGCGCCGCCGGACCATGCCCGCGTACGTGCGCGCGCATGCGCTGAATAGAGACGTGCGGTCGTGTCGTTCTACTGCGCATGTGCGCGCGATCAAAGTCCGCAGAATTGGTGCCCTGACAATTACAAGTGTTTGTTTTTGGCCCCATAGACTTCAATAGAAACGCCTAACTTGAACAGAAAAACACTCATAAAATGCACGTAAAGCACTCAAATAGCATCTCTCCACCCCTAATTTCCTCTCCATAGTGCTGTCCATTTGCTGAAGCTGTAAATGCTGGTAATACACTTCTGAAATGCTTTAAAAACGGTTTGTTAAAAGCTTTAAAAACACGCCCGAAAATGCCAGTAGATCGAAACGCTCAGGCCGCGTACACACGACCGAGAAACTCGTCGAGTTTCACGATTAGCGGTCGAAAAGCTCGTTGAGCCAAATTTCCTCATTGAACGACGAGGAAATAGAGAACATGCTCTTTATTTTGGCTCGAAGAGCTTCCCGACGGTTTGCTCGTCGAAAGTGTACACACGACCGGTTTTCTCGGCAGAATATGTCTCGCAGCGAGCTTCTCACTGGATTCTGCCGAGAAACTCGGTCGTGTGTACGGGGCCTCAGGTGTGAATGAAGCCTTAAGTCTCATACACGCTCGGTTTTCTCGGCAAGAAAACTGCTGGCAGAGCTTTTTGCCGAGAAAACTGTTCGTGTGTATGGTTTCTCGTCAAGAAAACTGACGTGAATGTCGACGAGAAAAAAAGAGAACCTGCTAGACTCGTACACACGCTTGGTTTTCTCGGCAAGAACCAGCAAGAAAGCCAAGTGTGTGTACGAGGCTTTGAGGTTTCTCGTCAAGAAAACTGCCCAGAATCTAGAACCTGTTCTCTATTTTCTCATTGTGAGATTCTCGGCAGTGTTTTCCTGCCAAGAAACCCAAGCGTGTGTATACTTACCTCTCCATGAAAACCCGCACATGCTCGAAATGACTTTGACGCATGCGCGGTAGCTTACAAGACATAAGTAGGGTGTAGCAAGATGACGGCGATGGCATCGAATGTGACGAGCGCATGCTCGTCATAGTCGATGATGTCACCGCGTTCGTGCCATTCAAAAGAACGGCGGTTCTTTTCGATTCAACATTTTTATTGGTATTTCAGAATGAAGTACAACAACAAACATGTCAACAAGTAAGAACTCAATATACAACGAGGCAACATTGAAGTGTATATGGATATTACATTGAACAAGTATAAAGTCAAAATTAGAGGGAGCGAATCCATACTATATATAAAAATAATAGAACGGCGGTTCTTTTAAATGAAGTTTCTGTACACTCGACCGGCATGAGATTCTTGCCAAGAATCTCATCAGAAAAAACAAAGTTTTTTTCCTGACGAGATTCTGGGCCGTGTGTATAGAGCTGCTCTCTATTTTCTCGTCGGGAGTCTCAATTTTCTCGTTGTGATTCTCTTCGGCTGGTTTACGACGAGAAAAACGTTTAGGTTTATGTTTTTCCATGTCTTAAAAACCTGCGCATGGTCAGAATCAAGTATGAGACAGGAACGCACCTTATGGTAAAACTAGTGTTCGTAATGGAGATAGCACATTCGTCACGCTGTAACGGACTGAAAAGCCCGAAGATTGAAAAGCGCGAATTTTCTGTCACCAAACTGTTACCAACACGCAGTAACACGAGATTAGCAAAAGCCGCCCAAGGGGTGGCGCCATTGGAATCGAACTTCCCCATAATACTGCCGTTGTATGTGTTGTACGTCACCGCGTTTTAGAACAACGAGATTTTGGCTTGACAGTGTGTATGCAAGGAAAGCTGGACAAGAATCCTGTCAAGCTTGACAAGAATCCCATTGGGATTCTCGTCCGTGTGTACAGGGCTTTAGGGATAAAATGCTAAGCTTCTGCTTACTGAATTTTGTGTGTTTATCTGAAGTTTCATTTGCCTTTGAAGTTATACATAATCAGTATGCTAAGTTCTAGTAGGTGATTCTTTGAAGATAACATTTTTTTTCTCTCTAGGTGTGGATAGATGCTGGCACGCAAATCTTTTACTCCTATGCTATCGCAATGGGCTTTACTATCAGTCTCGGAAGTTATAATCCCTATAACTACAATTGTTACAGGTATAATCTAGGAGGGTGTGTGCAATTATTACCAGAAGTCCTAGAACCCACATACATTCATTACATATGCAGTAAAAAAAAATCTTAGTTCTTATTGCTCCTTAAAATTAAACCCATGGCAGTTTTTAAATCTCACTAGTTAATGTAGCTACGGTATGTATTTATTTAAAAATCAATTGCATTTTAAATGCAGCTAGTATATGTAGTGCCCATGTACTTCAAAGTATGGTTGCTAGTAAATTTAAGGGGAACGATCAGAGTGTAAAGTTACTCTAATCTCAATTGTGATTTGTTTAGGGCTCTCTGTTTCAGCTCGGCTGTGCTGTAGGCTCATTCTGCTGTGCCTGGGGTGTTGTTCACACCCGGGACAGCAGGTGGCAGCAGTGGAAGCTGAGGTTCGGGTGCTCTCTTCAAACAGCCTATCAGGAGGCCTGGGCATCGCTCGGCATGCTGGGAGAGGGTACTTATGGGGCAAACGCCATTTTGTCTGGGTCTTGTCTTCTGATTCCTGGTGCGGCACCCACCCTTTGGCCGGGGCGTTGGTGCTACGCGGAGTTCCTTGTTCTGGAGCCAAACTGATCCGGAAAACTTTGAGCACAATGGGGACCCAGTGACTGACTGGGTTCCGACCATCGGAAATCCCAAGCGAGTTGAGCTGTTCGGTGGGGAGTCCAGTTGAGGGACACCAATGAGAGGTTGGTGGCCAACACAGTACTGGAGGGAACCATCGGGGATTGAGGTACTGGACACTGAGGGATTGATTCCTCTCTCAGTCAGTACTCTGGCGACATTAAAGGAAGACTCAGGAAAACCTCTACTCAGGAGGAATACCTCCGTATTATACTCAGTCAAGGCCGGTGGCAGAGGCGCTTTCCTGACAGTCGTTTAAAAGAGTCTGTGGCAGAGACATCCTTCTCAAGTTTCGAGTGATACTCTGGCTGCCAGGTCTGTGAGAGAGACCTGTCCAGGTACACTATACCCACTCAAGTTGGAGTGGCGCAGAAAGACTTATTATTGTCAGAAGCAGGACTGTTTCCATATCCAAGGCCTGAGTCTGCTATCTTTCCTAAAACCTTTGTCTATCCTTCTCATCACCTGTTGACCGTTTTTACCTGGCTGGGTAATAAAGAGCACTTATAAAGAGACTTCCTATTTTTTTGCGGACATTCCTTTATTGCCACTGTATTCACCATTCACCGTAGACACTTTCCCGGAGCCATGAGGTAACATGCCATCCCAAATCTAACCAGCGGCTCCTGCAGGGGTAAGCGCTACATATAAATACCTGAATTTGATTTTATTTGAGATTATTAGTCTTCTCTGCATAATACTACTTAGATACAGAAGGGGCAGTATTCAGGGCCAATTAGGTGTCCTGTCTTAGGTGCTGATAAGGAACATGCTGACAGGAGGAGAGAGCAGAGAGATTACCTAACCTGTCTGGTGCTGCTACTCCTGGAGTGGAAACTGAACCAAGGCACCAAGCTCTGCAAGGTTACTTATCCATTGTGCTGCTCACAAGACAGAACCAAAGCTATGAGACAGCCCAGGAATGTACATAACACATATATAAGATGTACATCAATAAAATTGTCCATCAATTTCTCCACCCATGTTTACCTCTGCAGAGACTGCATCTGTTTGTGTTTCTTGGACAGTATAACCAGCTTCATTGGGGGATTTGCCATCTTCTCCGTCCTTGGGTTCATGGCACAGGAGCAAGGTGTGCACATCTCAATGGTGGCAGAGTCAGGTAGGTCATACATGGTGCCCTTCTCCAGTACTGACATGACTGTAGGAACAAGGCATCATTGGCTAATAAAATGTCATTTGATCTCAGTCATGAACTAATTGTTTAAAATAAATGTGTGGAAAAAGAACTGCAATATATATAAAATGTTAAAGTCTAGTGTTGCACTATGGTCTTAGGCCACGTACACACGATCGGTCCAAACCGATCTTGTGTAGGCCCCATCGGTCAGTTGTCCTTCGGTCCAAAAACAGAGTACTTGCTTTTAAATTGAACCGATGGATGCCTGACCGATGGGTCAAAACCGATCGTTAGTATGCAAAGGCATCGGTCAAAAGGCCGCGCATGCTCAGAATCAAGTCGACGCATGCTTGGAAGCATTGAACTTCGTTTTTTTCAGCAGGTCGTGTGTTTTACGTCACCGCGTTTTGGCACAATCTTTTTTTATCCGATGGTGTGTAGGCACATTAGACTGTCAGTCGGCTTCGTCGGTTAACCGATGAAAATGGTCCTTCGGACCGTTCTCGTCGGATGGACTGATTGTGTGCACGCGGCCTGAGAGTTCCAAGCCTCCCATTTGATCTGTACGTTACACTTTCTACACCAGTAACTGTGCAATACTGAAAATTGTGCACCAGGCAAGATCAGGCTCCCTTAAGGCCCCTTTCACACTTGTGTGACCTGAAAGTTGCGCAATCTTTTGCCACGATTTTGATGCAACCTTAAAGCGGAGTTCCACCCTCATTTTTCACTCCTCACCATGCAGCACTAATGTGCAAATTGGCATTTTTATTTTTATTTTCACTTACCTGATTTAAGCCTATATCTAATTTCACTTCTACTCTAGGGGGCCGCGGCCTCAGATGTCATTTCTGGTTTTGCATTGGCTCCTGGGAGATCTTGGTCAGCTTGGCATGGCACTGCTCCAATAACATTTAACATTGGCGTCTATGGAAAATCTTGGTCATCTTGGCATGACAAGCTGACCAAGATTGCACAGCACTGCACATGCGTGAGATTAGCAGCTGGGTAACCAGCATGCACGGAATCCAGGAAGAAGGACACTGTGGGGTAGATTCATGTAGAGATCCGACGGTGTATCTACTGATACACCGTCGGATCTGTGAGATCCGACGCTCGGATCTATGCGGCTGATTCCTCGACTCAGGTTCCGCATAGATCTCCCTTAGAGCCGACTGGTGTAAGTGAGTTACACTGTCGGTTCTTAGGCTGCATTCTCCCGCCGTCCGCTAGGTGGCGCTTCTTTTTTTCAACGCGACGAATATGCAAATGAGGAGAACCGCCGATTCAGAACCGAACGCCCGGCCGTCGCTTTTTTTTTACGTCGTTTGCGTTCGTCTTTTTCCGGCGGATCGTTACCCCTGCTATATGCGGGGTAAGTGCGGCGGATCCTATGTAAAGTATGGCCGTCGTTCCCGCGTCGAGTTTTGAATTTTTTACGTCGTTTACGTAAGTCGTCCGGGAATACGGCTATACGTTAATTGCGTTAACATCGAAAACAATGACGTCCTTGCGACGTCATTTAAAGCAATGCACGCTGGGAAATTTTGCCGGCGGCGCATGCGCAGTACGATCGGCGCGGTGACGCGCGTGATTTAAATAGTAAACTCCCCCTAGCCGCGGAATTTGCATTCCGCCGGGGGATTTACGATCCGCCAGGGCTAATTTCGAGGCAAGTGCTTTCCGAATACAGCACTTGCCTCAAAAACTGGCGCAGGCGGATCGTAAAAAAGATAGATCACGCGGATCAAAAGATCCGCTGATCTACATGAATCTACCCCTGTGGCTTCAGATATTCACACTGGAGATGGCCACGCTGTACAGAAACTTCACAAAGTAAGAAAACAATGCTGCACAGATAGAAAACTGGGTACAGTTTACAGCATACCTTTGTTACTTTTCACGAGGCATGAGTATTCTAGGGGTATTTTTATCTTAAAAGTCATATCTTGGTCGGAACTTCCGCTTAATCCATTCCTTGCCCCCTTACATGCCACATTTGGCATGTAATTTTTTTGGGGGGGGAGTGGGGACTTCAGGAGGAGTGGTACGATACGTCATATCGCCTTTTGGTGGCCCCTCCCTGTAGGCGATCGCCTGAGATACGTGACAGGTCCCAGGCGATTGCCTGTCCAATCAGTGAGTGCCCGGCCGTGAAGCCGAAAGCTGTCACGGCCGGGTGCCCACAGTAACAATGAGAACGCCAGTCGGAGAGGGGGGAGAGGAGCGGAGCGGACCATGGAGCAGGTGAGTGCATGTTTATTAAAAGCCAGAAGCTACACTTTTTGTAGCTGCTGACTTTTAATAAACATTAAAAATGCCTGGAACTCCCCTTTAACCACTTTAGCCCCGGACCATATTGCTGTCCAAAGACCAGAGCACTTTTTGTGATTCGGCACTGCGTCGCTTTAACTGACAATTGCGCGGTCGTGCGACGTGGCTCCCAAACAAAATTGGCGTCCTTTTTTTCCCACAAATAGAGCTTTCTTTTGGTGGTATTTGATCATCTCTGCGGTTTTTATTTTTTGCGCTATAAACAAAAATAGAGCGACTATTTTGAAAAAAATGCAATATTTTTTACATTTTGCTATAATAAATATCCCCAAAAAAGATATAAAAAAAACATTTTTTTTCCTCAGTTTAGGCCGATACGTATTCTTCTACATGTTTTTCGTTAAAAAAAATCGCAATTAGCGTTTATTGATTGGTTTGCGCAAAATTTATAGCGTTTACAAAAAAGGGGGTCGTTTTATGGCATTTTTATTATTATTTTTTTTTACTAGTAGTGGCGGCGATCAGCGTTTTTTTTTCGGTACTGCGATATTATGGCGGACACATCGGACACTTTTGACACATTTATGGGACCATTGGCATTTTTATAGCGATCAATGCTATAAAAATGCATTGGATTACTATAAAAATGCCATTGGCAGTGAAGGGGTTAACACTAGGGGGCAGGGAAGGGGTTAAGTGTGTTCCTGGGTGTGTTCTAACTGTATGGGGGGGTGGCCTCACTAGGGGAAATCACTGATCTTCCGTTCATACATTGTATGAGCAGAAAATCAGCGTTTCCCCCGCTGACAGGACCGAGAGCTATGTGTTTACACACACAGCTCCCGTTCTCCGCTCTGTAACGAGCAATCGTGGGTGCCTGGCGGCGATCGTACCCGCCTGGCACGCGCGCGGGACTCGGGGGGCCCTATTGAAAAACATGGGGAACGACTTGTCATGCAGCTTTGCATTCCCAAGTCGCACTACAAGTCGCACAAGTGTGAAAGGGGCCGTAAAAGTTGGCCTGTCTGTAACTTTACAAGTCTGAATGAATAAATAACTTCCTGACAGTATCACAATATACGCCAACAGTATATTTTTTTTAGAAAAGCTCAACCTTCTACAATTTAAAAAGTCCTTAAGCTCCAGTACAGACGTGGGCCGAAAGTTTTGAGAATGACACAAATATTGATTTCCACAAAGTCGGCTGCTTCAGTGTTTTTAGATCTTTTTGTCAGATGTTACTATGAAATACTGAAGTATAATTACAAGCATTTCATAAGTGTCAAAGGCTTTTATTAACAATTACATTAAAGGTGGATAGACATTGTACAATTTTTGTTGGTCAATTTTCTTTAGATTTACCTTCAACTATGTAGTGCGAGGGCCTGCCTGATTGCATACAATTTAAAAGTGTTTAGGTTTGACCTCATATTATAGGGTTTTGGTAAATCTAAAGGGAAGCTGTACAATAAAATTATATAAAAATTGTATAGTTTATGTTTATGATTAAGTTTATGCAAAGAGTCAATATGTTCAGTATTAAAGGGGTTGTAAAGGTTTGTTTTTTATTTTCTGAATAGGTTCCTTTAAGCTAGTGCATTGTTGGTTCACTTACCTTTTCCTTCGATTTCCCTTCTAAAATGTTTTTTTCTTTGTTTTCTTTGTCCGAATTTCTCACTTCCTGTTTCTCCTCAGTAAGCTGTTCTGGCTCACTAACCCCCATTGATGATGGGGGCAAAGCTTACTGAGGAGGAAGAGGAAGTGAGAAATTCAGACAAAGAAAAAAAACATAAGTGAACCAACAATGTACTAGCTTAAAGTGGAGGTTCACCCTCCAAAAAATTTCTAGCATGCCACGGAGCCCACCCACCCGATCGGCAGTATGCCGGTGTTTTTTTTTTCCTGTACATACCTTTTTACAGGCTCTCTTCCCCTCCGGCGATCCCACGTGACTGGGCGTTTCCAATCACAGGCTGTGATTGACGTCCCTCAGCCCGGCGCATACAGCGCGTCATGAGATGCCGAAGGAACCAGAACGTGGGTGCGGCCCTATACGGCGCCTGCTAGAATTTTTTTTTGGAGGGTGAACCTCCCCTTTAAAGAAACCTATTTAGAAAATAAAAAACAAACCTTTACAATCCATTTAGCTCTTTTTCAAGACCTCTGCAATTCGCCCTGGCATGCTGTCAATACACATCCTGACTGATGGCAGACTATTTTTGCATAATCAATGCTTGGAGTTAGTCAGAATTTGTGTTTCTTTTTTTGATCACCAGCCTCTTATGCAGGGGCATACCTAGAGCATTTGGCACCCGGGACTGATCCTATATGTGCCCCCACCCCAGGTGGACAGACGGCACACATGTGAAAGTCAAGTGCGGCCCGAAACCTAAAAGAATCCTCACCCTCTGCTCCCGATGCAAAAACAGCACCGACCCAAGCATTGTCATTGGGTGGCCAGGGCATGACAGAAATACATGTAACTTCCAGTGGTGTCACTAGGGTTGGTGTCACCCGGTGCAGTTAAAATAATGGTCTTGTTTTCTGAAAGTGTGCCAAAGATGCAGTATTGTGTCATTCTCAAAACTTTTGGCCACAGCTGTACATTGCCTTTGCCTAGGCTGAGATGATTTCATATATCTGCCTCAGACAGGAGGCAGCGATTCCTTAAGTCTCCTGTCTACCAGTAATCAGTATTGCAACTTTGCAGCAAGCCACAAAGTTAGGGGCTGAAGTAAGGGCCAATATGTGTCAGCCACAAACTGCAAAGGCACCAGGATTTACATGATTGTGTCATCTCTGAGCATCTCAGTCCAGAAAAAAATGATGACCCTGGATAATGCCTGAACATAGTGGAAAGAAAAGCAGATGATGGCATTGTCAGGGGTAGTACTGTGATCTCTGTGACAAGGGCGGATCCAGAGTCTAGTCTCGGGAGGGGCACTGCCAGAAAATAAGGTGTTGCTTACAGAACTCAATTAGGTGTCCGATGTGTCAGCTGCAATGTTGCAGTACTGCTAAAAAATCAATGATCCCCGCCATTACTAGTAAAAAATATTTAAATATGAATGCCATAAATCTATCCCATGGTTTGTAGATGATTGTCAGGGACTGCAGACGTGGTACAAGAGATGGTCAGAGACTGCAGACATGGTACAGGAGATGGTCAGAGACTGCAGACGTGGTACAAGGAAATGATTAGAGACTGCAGACATGGTACAAGAGATGGTCAGAGACTGCAGACATGGTACAAGAGATGGTCAGAGAATGCAGATATGGTACAAGAGATGGTCAGAGACTGCAGACGTGGTACAAGAGATGGTCAGAGACTGCAGACGTGGTACAAGAGATGGTCAGAGACTGCAGACGTGGTACAAGAGATGGTCAGAGACTGCAGACGTGGTACAAGAGATGGTGAGAGACTGCAGACGTGGTACAGGAGATGGTGAGAGACTGCAGACGTGGTACAAGGGATTGTCAGAGACTGCAGGCGTGGTACAAGGGATGGTCAGAGACTGCAGACGTGGTAGAGGAGATGGTCAGAGACTGCAGACGTGGTACAAGGAGATGGTCAGAGACTGCAGACATGGTACAGGAGATGGTCAGAGACTGCAGATGTGGTACAAGGAGATAGTCAGAGACTGCAGACGTGGTACAAGGAAATGGTCAGAGACTGCAGACATGGTACAAGAGATGGTCAGAGACTGCAGACATGGTACAAGAGATGGTCAGAAACTGCAGACATGGTACAAGAGATGGTCAGAAACTGCAGACGTGGTACAAGACATGGTCAGAAACTGCAGACGTGGTACAAGGGATGGTGAGAGACTGCAGACGTGGTACAAGGGATGGTCAGAGACTGCAGACGTGGTACAGGAGATGGTGAGAGACTGCAGACGTGGTACAGGAGATGGTGAGAGACTGCAGACGTGGTACAGGAGATGGTGAAAGACTGCAGACGTGGTACAGGAGATGGTGAGAGACTGCAGACGTGGTACAGGAGATGGTGAGAGACTGCAGACGTGGTACAGTAGATGGTGAGAGACTGCAGACGTGATACCAGAGATGGTCAGAGAATGGAGACATGGTACAAGAGATGGTCAGAAACTGCAGACATGGTACAAGAGATGGTCAGAGACTGCAGACATGGTACAAGAGATGGTCAGAAACTGCAGACGTGGTACAAGAGATGGTCAGGAAAACTGCAGACGTGGTACAAGGGATGGTCAGAGACTGCAGACGTGGTACAGGAGATGGTCAGAGACTGCATGCATGGTACAAGAGATGGTCAGAGACTGCAGACGTGGTACAAGGAGATGGTCAGAGACTGCAGACGTGGTACAAGAGATGGTCAGGAAAACTGCAGACGTGGTACAAGGGATGGTCAGAGACTGCAGACGTGGTACAGGAGATGGTGAGAGACTGCAGGCATGGTACAAGAGATGGTCAGAGACTGCAGACGTGGTACAAGGGATGGTCAGAGACTGCAGACGTGGTACAAGAGATGGTCAGAGACTGCAGACGTGGTACAAGGGATGGTCAGAGACTGAAGACATGGTACAAGAGATCATTACAGCCTCACTGTGTATATGAACGCAGCCCCACCTTTGTATATCAATGCAGTCCCACTTTTGTATATCAATGCAACCCCACTTTTGCATATCAATGCATCCCCACTTTTGCAATGCAATGCATCCCCACTTTTGTATATCAATGCATCCCCACTTTTGTCTATCAATGCAGTCCCACTTTTGTCTATCAATGCAGCCCCGCTTTTGTCTATCAATGCAGCCACACTGTGCACGGCACTCACCATGGCATTGCCTCGATCACACACAGCAGGCATCTCCTCTCCCGACGTGTGTCATGGAACAAACAGGAGCTGAAGGTCTGTGTTCGGTAGGCCAGTGTGCTCTAGCAAGGTCCCCCCCTAGACAGGCTTGTGTGATAGACAAAACACTGATTGTCAGGAAAGGTCCCCCCGCTGGTGATTCTGCCTGTTATTTGGGCTGCAGTACTGGCCTCCACCAGCGGGGAGTTCTTGGCAGTATGGAGCACACAGCCCTTCCTGCGTTCAGGTGTGACCTGAATGCAATCAGCACACCTCTATAATACCTGGCGTGTGTAATCACTCCTCGCCCTGGTATCTGCCTACTAACCTGATCCTAAGATCTGATATCTGACCCTGAGCCTGCTGTCCCCTTTCTTGACTTCTGATCTGATCCGACCTGACCTGATCCCTCTCCTGGACATTCCCTTCCTGCCCATTCCCTGTCTGCAGCTTCTTCTGTGATCTTCTCCTATATGACCTTGGCTTGGCTTTTGGTTTATGATTACGGCATTTCCCCTTCACTTATATACAGTGCGGAAAATAAGTATTTGAACACCCTGCTATTTTGCAAGTTCTCCCACTTGGAAATCATGGAGGGGTCTGAAATTGTCATCGTAGGTGCATGTCCACTGTGAGAGACATAATCAAAAAAAAAAAATTCCAGAAATCACAATTTATGAATTTTTTAACTATTTATTTGTATGATACAGCTGCAAATAAGTATTTGAACACCTGAGAAAATCAATGTTAATATTTGGTACAGTAGCCTTTGTTTGCAATTACAGAGGTCAAACGTTTCTTGTAGTTTTTCACCAGGTTTGCACACACTGGAGGAGGGATTTTGGCCCACTCCTCCACACAGATCTTCTCTAGATCAGTCAGGTTTCTGGGCTGTCGCTGAGAAACATGGAGTTTGAGCTCCCTCCAAAGATTCTCTATTGGGTTTAGGTCTGGAAACTGGCTAGGCCACGCCAGAACCTTGATATGCTTCTTACAGAGCCACTCCTTGGTTATCCTGGCTGTGTGCTTCGGGTCATTGTCATGTTGGAAGACCCAGCCTCGACCCATCTTCAAAGCTCTAACTGAGGGAAGGAGGTTGTTGCCCAAAATCTTGCAATACATGGCCCCGGTCATCCTCTCCTCAATACAGTGCAGTCGCCCTGTCCCATGTGCAGAAAAACACCCCCAAAGCATGATGCTACCACCCCCATGCTTCACAGTAGGGATGGTGTTCTTGGGATGGTACTCATCATTCTTCTTCCTCCAAACACGGTTAGTGGAATTATGACCAAAAAGTTCTATTTTGGTCTCATCTGACCACATGACTTTCTCCCGTGACTCCTCTGGATCATCCAAATGTTCATTGGCAAACTTAAGACGGGCCTTGACATGTGCTGGTTTAAGCAGGGGAACCTTTCGTGCCATGCATAATTTCAAACCATGACGACTTAGTGTATTACCAACAGTAACCTTGGAAACGGTGGTCCCAGCTCTTTTCAGGTCATTGACCAGCTCCTCCCGTGTAGTCCAGGGCTGATTTCTCACCTTTCTTAGGATCATTGAGACCCCACGAGGTGAGATTTTGCATGGAGCCCCAGTCCGAGGGAGATTGACAGTCATGTTTAGCTTCTTCCATTTTCTAATGATTGCTCCAACAGTGGACCTTTTTTCACCAAGCTGCTTGGCAATTTCCCCGTAGCCCTTTCCAGCCTTGTGGAGGTGTACAATTTTGTCTCTAGTGTCTTTGGACAGCTCTTTGGTCTTGGCCATGTTAGCAGTTGGATTCTTACTGATTGTATGGGGTGGACAGGTGTCTTTATGCAGCTAATGACCTCAAACAGGTGCATCTAATTTAGGATAATAAATGGAGTGGAGGTGGACATTTTAAAGGCAGACTAACAGGTCTTTGAGGGTCAGAATTCTAGCTGATAGACAGGTGTTCAAATACTTATTTGCAGCTGTATTATACAAATAAATAGTTTAAAAAAATCATAAATTGTGATTTCTGGAATTTTTTTTTTTTGATTATGTCTCTCACAGTGGACATGCACCTACGATGACAATTTCAGACCCCTCCATGATTTCCAAGTGGGAGAACTTGCAAAATAGCAGGGTGTTCAAATACTTATTTTCCGCACTGTATGCTTTGTTGTTATTTGTGCACTGTTTGTCTTCACCTGTTTTGTTCACCTTGTAAATAAACACCTTTTATTTCACTGCATACAGTGTTGGTCTCCTCTGTGTAGGCACACAGTACTGGTCTATTTGGAATCCCTGACACTGATTCAATCAGTGTTCCATCCCCATCTACTATCACACGAGCAGGTCTAGCACAGGCAGCACAGCCGAACACAGATCCAGCTCACACACAGCCAGAGATGCCCGATGTCAGCAGGAGAGAGGGGAGTGCTGCAGTCAGCAACAGCTCAAAGCAGCCTCAGGACAGGCAGCCTACCAGCCTACCAGCCCTGGTGATGAGAGAGAGAGAGTGACAGACTCGGCAGCAGCAGCTGCAGGCACCGCAAAGCAGTTTAAAAAAAAAATGATAAAAAAAAAGTTATACAAAATAAATAAAACAATATATAAAAAAAATAAAAAAAAACATTTATTAAAAAAAGGGGGTTTGACACATGGGGCCCTGGGGACCTCTGAGCCCTTTAATAAAAATATATCTATATATAAAAAAAGATAAAAAAATAAATAAATAAAATATAAATTTTTTTTTAAAAAAATTATAAAAAAAAGGAGGGTTGTCCTGCGGGGACCCCTGTGCCCTTTAATAATAATACTAACAATAATAATAATAATAATTTTATATATATATATATATATATATATATACAAATTTAATAAAAAAAGGGGGGTGGTCATCTGGGGCCCTGGGGATCTATGGGCCCCTGAGGACCTCCAGACCCCTAAAAAAATAAAAAAATGTCCCTTTAATAAAAAAAATAAAATAAAAAAATATATATTTTTTATTAAAATAAATAAAAAAAGGGGGGGTTGCCATACGGGGCCCTGGCGGCCTCCGGGACCCTGGGGACCTCCGGACTTCTAAAAAAAAATAAAAGAAAAAAAATTGGCCCTTTAATAAAAAATAAAAGAAAAATATGTTAAAAAAATATTTTTTTTTATAAAAAAAAAAATAAAAAAAGAGAGGTTTGCCATCTGGGGCCCTGGTGGCCTCCGGGCCCCTGGGGACCTCCGGACCCCTAAAAAAAAAAAAAAAGCCAATGTGACATGATTGCCTCGGGGGGGGGGGGCAATTGCCCCGTTGCCCCCCCCCCCCCCCCCTGGATCCGCCGTTGCTCTGTGAGAGGTAGTAAATACCTTAAGTGTTACACTGACACATTTCCTAGCAAGCTACATGAAAAAATATATCCAATGGCATATAAAAAAATAATTGCCTTTTTTATTACCAGTTTCTCTCATTTGGCTCTCCGCTTTAACGCCCTACATTTCTGCAATTTGTGAATAAACTGGAGAAAAATCAGGCTTTTAATGATGAAATAAGGAACTGTGCAGAGGAACAAAAAATTATATTTTGATGACTTTATTAGATACCCTGATACTGAACTTTTGTGTCTCTGCCCCCAGGACCTGGATTGGCTTTTATCGCATACCCCAAGGCAGTGACTATGATGCCCGTCTCACAGCTCTGGTCCTGCCTTTTTTTCATCATGATCATCCTGCTTGGTCTGGACAGTCAGGTATGACATTGCCCAATCTGACTATAAACCTGACAACCGAAGAATACGTGTTTGACCAACAACATTCATAAACATGCACAGCATTTTCTAGAATGGGTTAGAAGAGTTTTATTTAATAAATTAGCTTTGCTCAACTTTTTGAGGTAGCTTACCTTCCTCTTTTTGTGCAGTTCATTTACATTGAAGCACTGTGCTTGTCCATCACCGATATGTACCCAACTGTTCTGCGCAAGGGCTACCGGAGAGAGTTGCTGGTTCTGGCTACGTCCATCATCTGCTTCTTATTGGGCCTGCTAATTGTGACTCAGGTAAGTAAATAGAGATAAAGTGAGAGTTAGCACTGGCGAGTTAGCATATACTGCCCAGCTATAATGATTAGAATTGAGCTTTTTCCATCTGGGGGTTGTTGCTCAGCACTGCAGCTAAGGTCTCTGCAGTGCACACCTGTCCTAATCAAGGAAGTGCTTAAGAAGACTGCTTGACATTCAGAACCTGCCTGACAAACAAGTAAAGCTGGATACACACTATACAATTTTTCTTTTGTTTGATTTCTTTTAAATTAACTTCAACTATATAGTGCAATAGTCTGCCTGATTGCATACAAATTAAAAAATGTTTAGGTTTGAACTCATACTATATGGTTTTGGTAAATCTAAAGGAAAAAAATCTAAAGAAAAGTGTATGGTATGTATCCAGCTTTAGTCTGTCTGATTGTTTATGCCTTGATTTCTTCTCTACCTGATTTTTGTCTGTTTGATCTGTGAGCTGTATGAGAGCTGCAGGCTGCCATACAATTTTTTTCTTGAGATAATATCAATAGTTTCCCCCATCCACACAAACAGCTAAAGTATGCATATAGTATTCAGGCAGCTGTGGCACAGCTGCCTGAATACCTGAACAGCAACTGCGTCTGACCATTTTTCACTTATCTAAGTCAATTTTTACATAGACTTTTGCTAAGGTGAATGGTGTTTACTGGGCCACTCATTGCCCTAAATTCCGCAAGGACCAAAGAATTGGCTGAAATTTGAGTTACCTATGCAGATGTTTAATACAACATCATATCAATATCACAACATCACATCATGAACCGCTGGTTGGGATCACTGCTGAAATTAAACTGTCTTAACAATTTGGAATTTACTGAATGGAAAACTAATTTGACAGCCTAAAGTGGGTGGTTCCAAACTTTCTTTATTTATATACAGTAAAACCTTGGTTTGAGAGTAACTTGGTTTGAGAGCATTTTGCAAGACAAGCAAATTGTATTAATACATTTTGCCTTCATATACAAGCGATGTCTTGATATAACAGTAGCGTCATGTTACAACTGAGTATTAAAAAGAAGAGAGGAGCCTATAATTGTAGCAATATGGTTACATTTAATGAAGGTACAATATTTAGCAACTTATTGCTACACTTAGAGGCCCCTCTCTTCTCTTGTATTCCCTGTAAAAAAAAAATGCTTTGATATACAAGTGCTTTGGATTACAAGCATTTCTGGAACGAATTATGCTCGCAATCCAAGGTTTTACTGTTTACTGTAGATATTAATTACTTTACAAAGGCAAATGTTTAATGTTGATTGTTAGAATGTTGATTGTTCATGCATGTTTTGCTTTAACCAGCCACCTTTTGTTTAATCTGCAGGGAGGAATGTATATCTTCCAGTTATTCGATTATTACTCCACCAGTGGAATTTGTCTTCTCTTTGTGGGGATATTTGAGTGTATCTGCATTGGCTGGGTATATGGTGATTATCATTACTGTTTTTGGGTCAATAATATATCAATAAGCATAACCCACAGCACCCAATCAGCAATTATCCGACTTTGTTCTAATTGCCTCAGCTGAAAAAAAAAATGCTTAAATCCTATTGGTTACAGAGGGGTACTGTACAAATGTCTTCTGTCTTTTTACATCAAATTTAATATGATATTGACTCACTAATATCTATGGATTGTAATTTCTTTACTAAACTGTCCAGTAAATATATTTTTGCTGTTTTTGTCTAATGTTAGTATACATAAGAGTAATGGAAAAACTGCTATGAAAAATAAAACAAAATGTTGTGGTTTTTTTTCTGAAAATTTTCACTGAAAGATGGCAAAAATCTGAAGATTTTACAATTTTAAATTATGCATCTTTATTGCTTGAAAATATGTGTTTTTTCTTACTTAACTGGGGTACCTGTATGAAATTTTAGACTTATTTCATTAGACTATAACCAGCTTTAATTGTTACAGCAACCATTGTAGTCCCCACAGAGAGCTAATGAGAGCTGAACAGTCACATGGCAGAAAATACTGAAAGTAATGACAACACTTTATAACACAGTAGTGAATTGAGCCTAATATCATCTTGAGTACAGTTGAATCAACATCACTTTCTCCTTTTTCTTTTTGTCTCATTATGCTTGATGTGATGGTGCAGGGGCAGACCGCTTCTATGATAATATCCAGGACATGATTGGCTATCGCCCTTGGCCCCTGATGAAGATCTTCTGGGTGGCAGTGAGCCCGGCCATGTGCCTGGTATGTAGTCTTTTTCAATATGCACCTTACTTTTAGGAATGAACATTTCAGAAAATACACTACATTCCCCATACCCCAAAACATAGAGTAGTCTTAGGCCGCGTACACACGAGGGGATATGTCCGCTGAAAACGGTCCGATGGACCGTTTCAGCAGACATCTCCGCTCGTGTGTATGGGCTAGCGGACAGATTTCTCCACCCGACAGATTTCAAAGCAAGCTTTGAAATCTATCCGGTGGGAATCTGTCCGCCCGACATGTCTGCTGGTTAGTACACTTACCAGCAGACATGTCGGCCCCCACCGCCGCCGCGCCGCTGCCGAATGGATTCGGCGCATGCGCGGAAGTGTTTTACTTCCTGGTGCGGTGACGTGGCGGTGACGCGGCGGCGTCAACGACACCGCCGCGTCACCGCCACGTCACCGCGCCGTCCGGCGGCGGGGAATTTGATCCGATGGTGTGTACACGTCATCGGATCAAACTCCCGATCGGACATATCCGATGGAAATGGTCCGCGGACCGTTTTCATCGGATATGTCCGATCGTGTGTACGCCGCCTTAAAGAACTTTTTCAGCATCTTCTTGAAACCACGTATATAAAAAAAATGTGTTTTAATGAAGGTAAAATGGGTCTCATTAGATACTAGATAGGTAACTAATAAAGTGGCCAGTCAATGTAAAGTACACCTTATATTGGTTTTGATATCTTTGTTAATCATGGCTGCACTAAGTACGATTGGTAAATAGGCCCTCGAGGTTATTAAAAATACTAACTACCAACCTTAGACAAATAGTAGAGACAAAGTGGGGATTTACTCCCACCCCTGAGGTATGCAGTGCTCTCTTCTCTGATTGGTTCCATCTCTATTTTTAGGGGACGTTCCTTTTTGCTATTATCAAGTACATGCCCTTGAAGTATAATAACATATATGTGTACCCACCATGGGGCTACGCCATTGGCTGGCTCATGGCTATTGCCTCCATGATCTGCATCCCTGTTTGGGCAATTTATGCAATACTCAGGACAGACGGATCCTTCAGGGAGGTAAGTGTTCATTAACAATTCCCAAAATGTTTCTATCAGTCCTTTCCAAAAGCATAACACTTTTACTTTCATTCGATTGTCTTCGTACCATCACATGACCAATGATGATGAGCGCGTAACCATCCAATGTACTGGTAGGAGCACATTTAATTCCTGTAATTCTCTCAGTTAATGCAGCACAAAATAAGCAACTCTGGCTCAGTAGCTATTGGCACAGTACAAAACATAGACAGTAACTATTTTATTTGCTAAAATACTTTTTCTGGTACAATATTTTTTAATAAATTAAACGAAAAAGATATATGGCTATAGTAATCCCGCCCAGGGGATATGAACAGTGAGCATAACATGATACATATATAAACAAGTTTTCAAGTTTTTTAAAGAAACCACAACAACCCGTTGGTCGAAGCCAGCGATCAACAAATTGTGTCTGAGCAGAATTGCTCGGGGATTTAGGTGTGGGCAGTCCACAAAAATCAGGAGAGGTAAATCTTAAACCAAACTCACAAACAAACAAAAAGGGTTAAATAAAGAGAAAAGAATAAAAAAAAAGGGGGGGGAGAGGGAAAAGATTAAAAGGCAGAGCTGGGGAGCAAGAAATGAGAGGAGGTCACAGAACAAGAAGAGAGAAGAGAAGTGCATGGTAGATGAGGAGAGGGTTCTCCCAGGCCAGGGCCAGAAGCAGGGCTGTCTTAATGAGAGGGCAGACCTGGGCACTGCCCGGGGGCCCCAGCTGCATGGGGGGCCCCTGCCCTTTCCCCAAAGCAGCTGGTCCTTGAGCCCGGGCTGCCCCGAAATTGGGGCAGCCCATGCTGCCCCTCTACATCCCAGTTATCCCCCAGCACTCTGACCCCTCTACACCCCTAGATATCCCCTACCTTCTACCTACTTGATTTCTGTTTACATGCACTGTCTCCATTGTAGGGGCCCCAGAGCATTACTTTGCCCAGGGGCCCATGATGCTATTAAGACGGCCCTGGGCAGAAGAGATCAAATTGAAAGGCCCAGGCTGGTCGAGTGCTAGGTTGGAAGAGCGTAGGATCACACACCTTAAGAAATTTAGCATGGGAGTTGAGAAGGATACTAGTCATCTTCTCATAAATCTTGAGAGCTGTTAGGATGCTCTTGCCTTCCCTGAATGAGACCACCAGCCTCTTCCAAGCTCTGGCTTCAATGTTTGGCTACAATGAATAAATAGGTGTCCAATAGGGATGAGCCGAACACCCCCGCGTTCGGTTCGCACCAGAACTGTCGAACAGACCGACCGTTTGCGCGAACATTTAGAACCCCGTTGAACTCTATGGAACTCGAACGTTCGAATTAAAAAGTTGAAAAGAGTTGAAAAAAAGGCTTTTGAGAACCCGGGTCTTGCCCCAGGGAACATGTATCAATGGAAAAAAGTTTAAAAAACGTTCGTTTTTTCAGGAGCAGGACTCCTGAAAAAACGACCGTTTTTAAAACTTTTTTTTCTATTGATACATGTTCCCTCGGGCAAGACCCGGGTTCTCAAAGACGTTTTCACAGGCAAACTATAGACACCCAGCAGGTAAAATATTTAACCACTTGCCCACCGGGCCTGTTTTTCAGATTCAGTGTTTACGAGACTAAAACTGTTTTTTTTGCTAGAAAATTACTTAAACCCCCCAAACATTATATATATTTTTTTTCTAACACCCAAAGAATAAAATGGCAGTCATTGCAATACTTTTTGTCACACCGTATTTGCGCAGCGGTATTACAAGCGCACTTTTTTTGAAAAAAATTCACTTTTTTGAATAAAAAAATAAGACAACAATAATTTTTTTATATATTGTGAAAGATAATGTTACGCCGAGTAAAATGATACCCAACATGTCACGCTTAAAAATTGCGCCCGCTCGTGGCATGGCGTCAAACTTTTACCCTTAAAAATCTCGATAGGCGACGTTTAAAAAATTCCACAGGTTGCATTTTTTGAGATACAGAGGAGGTCTAGGGCTAGAATTATTGCTCTCACTCTAACGATTGCGGCGATGCCTCACTTGTGTGGTTTGAACACCGTTTTCATATGCGGGCGCTACTCGCGTATGCGTTCGCTTCTGTGCGCGAGCTCGTCGGGATGGGGCGTTACCGATGCTGCCGTTACCGAGATATCCATCTTTAAAATCATGACGTCTTTTTACCATGACGCCGTGGGCAAGTGGTTAAAAGAAATTTTTCATATTTTTTTTTATTTAAGCATCATTAAAATCACTGCTCCAGGAGCAGTGATTTTATTGATGCTTAAATAAAAATAAAAAAATAAAAATTCCTTGAAATATTGTACCTGCTGGGTGTCTATACCTGGGATAACGTCTTTAAATAGCACAATCACCTGCCTGCCAGTAAATTAGGAAGATCTGATCTAGCTAAGCTATACAGTGTATAAATATATGTACAACTCCTAGGGATGTATATATATCCTCTACACACTGTAAATTAAGCTAAACTGACTAGCCTGCCTGCCTGCTCTATCTAGCTATATAAAAAGACTATCTCTCTGTCTCTCTGACTGCTCTCATTAACAACCGCAACACACTACACGAGGCCGCCCAGCAGGCGGCCTTATATAGTATGGGGCATGTGCTAAAGCCCTGAGCCATAATTGGCCAAAGCCACCCTGGCTTTGGCCAGATATGGCTCTCCATTTTTTGCGCGCTGTGATTGGCCAAGCATGCAGAGTCATAGTGCATGTTTGGCCAATCATCAGCGCGCAATGCCGCAGTGAATTATGGGCCGTTGCGCGTCACTCGAATTTGGCGCGAACGACCCGTTTTGTTTGAAATTCGTCGAACGTACGAACAGACAATGTTCGAGTCGAACATACATTCGTATCGAACGCGGAGCTCATCCCTAGTGTCCAATTTCTGTTGATAGGAGAAAAGGCCTGGGATCAGACAATGGAGTAATGCCAATTTGCGGGTAGACACATGGAAAAGGGTAAGCAGAAGTCCAAAGACAGGACCACCATATATGGAGTTAGTCTCCCCGCTGACCATATCCCCGGGAAGCACCTATTACAGTGGGTTGCATTGGATCTCGCAATACAGGCAGGGACCCAATACCAGCGTAATAGTACTTTATAGGCAGCCTCCAGAGTAATCGTATTGAAAGAGCACTTTGCAATACTGTTCCATTCCGCTAGGTCAATGGGGATAAGTCTTGTTCCCACTTACGGGCATAGGTTAAGGAGGCGAAAAATAGAGATGTTATCCCACAGGGAGACCAAGAAAGAATATCCCTGAGGACAACCAAGGAGCTACCAAGGCAGTGATGGACAATAATATAGACATTCCTGTTATGTAGATTTGGGAGGAGCAAGCTTTTCCTGCTGCGTGCAGCCACTTTCCGTTTAGCAGTTTTGATTTGCGTATGGGAGTATCCTCTTTCCCGGAACCTGGCATACAAGTCTTTCCCCTCCAAGTGGAACATGGAGGAGTCAGAGCAGTTACGCTTGATCCTCACAAATTCCCCCATCGGGATGCCATTTTTTTGCCACTGTGGATGGTGGCTGTCTGCCTGCAATAAGGTATTTGCGGCAGTGTCCTCCTGAAAGTACAGGTCGTGATCCTGCCATCTTTCAGACCAATTTTAAGGTCTAAGAAAGAAATTTGCGGCCTGTCAAAGGTATAAGTTAGCCTGATATTGCGTTTGTTTGTATTCAGCTGGTTAATAAAGTCATGTAAGTTGTCAATGTCCCCCTTCCAGATGAATGTCTACCTCATCTCATGCATATATCCACATGCTACATAGCATACCAGTTTTGCAACTTCTATCTTCTCCCGCGGGGGTTACTCCTGCTGTTAATTCCCCACCATATAATAACAAAAAATCTTTTCTTTTTTGTCGGCACCACACACGGTAATTACCGATAGGAATTTTCAGCAGAAGTGACCCACTAGGTGTCTGGATCGCCTCAGTTACATGTTTTTCATGTCTGTTATATGTCTGTGTTTTTTATGTGTTGTCCTGTTGCACGTTATATGAACTAGGTTCATTAGTGCAGTACTGGCCGGCCGCTGCAAGTAGGCGCTTATTTGAGCATTTTTTAGCATACATTGGGAAACATTGACTTTCTATATCCCGATCACCTGTGTATTTGTATTATCTTTTGATTAAAACCTTTTGTCTATATTATTGTGCATCACTGCCTTGGTAGCTCCTTGGTTGTCCTCAGGGATACTCTTTCTTGGTCTCCCTGAGGGATAACATCTCTCTTTTTCGTATGCATAGTTTTGGCTACGGTGGTGACCCCTAGATCGGGGGAGTGACTGTTTATAGACTCTCGGGATATCTATATTGGAGCTGTTAGAGGGGGCATGTTCATTTTTTGTTATGTTTATATAGGTTAAGGCCGGAAGCTAGGGTACTTAAATGTATAAAGGCTTCTGCGCTACTAAGTGATGTCTTCCTACATTAACAGTGTGAGTAATTGCAGCAACAACTATGCAGTGTATACACGACAACAAGGATAGATCAATAGTGAATAGGTAATTGCCCAAAATATCAATATAAATATAAAAAAATATAAAAATAAATATGAAGACACATAAATAACAAGGTGTGGATAAAGGTAATAGAGTGGTCTAATAGATACTCGGAGAATGTGACTAGAAAGTAATAGTGACAAAGTCCATAGGTGAAAATAACAAATAAGCTGCTAGTAGTAGGTATCCACTAGTCCCAAGAGGAATAAAGCTCCACCACAGACACTGGTCTGGTCTCCCAGAACTCTCACCTCAATGAGGGATTAAATCAGCAGTCAATGGTGAATTTCAACCCAGCAGTCTCCTCCGTATCTCTTGGTGTAGGTAGATGACAAACTGGTCCCTTAACAGAGTACCTAGGAATGCTCAAACCCGGGGAACAAGAGGGACAAAGAAGGGGCCTCAAATAGTGTAGTATGCAAAATAGATAGGGCATTTATTGAATAAAGTTGCTCTTACATGAACAAAAGTAAAAACGAGTGTAAAATTGAACAGTGGCGTCCTCAGCGCCTTCTCACGTCACTCCTGGTGTACGTCTGGTCTGTCCACGGCCAATCTCTACGCGTTACGACACCATTAGGTGTCTTCAGGCTAGGGTACTGCTAGAATTGAGGGAAGAATAAATTAAGATTATGGTACCAGGGGCTCTAGGAGAATGTAAGAAGATGTGCTCGAAGGCTGTTTTCTGGTACGGAAAAGTGTCAAGGCATGATATAGAGGTTACCCAGTATCGCAGTTGAAGATAGTGAAAAATTCCACCAAGGGGGCCTTGTGGGTCTTTTGGAGCAAAGCCCACGGGGGGGAAGGTGCGAGATCCGAGAAAGTGTCAGACCTGGCAGAACCCATGAACAGGCCACCATTGAAAAGACGTGCGGTTGTTCTAAGCCAGGAGGGAGCATGGGGTTGTTTCAAGCTATGGGCCATCAGAGGGGTGATTGAAGGGGGACGCAGATTAGGAGTAAGCCACAGAAGGGTGGAGATAGGGACCAGTTGGGGACTTCCAAAAGAACCAAAAGGTAGCATGAAGCATAGTGAGTGCTAAAAGTATTTTAAAGTGACATGCTGACCTTTGGTGTCTATATCTACATACTATTGTACATAGAGAATAAGAACACAATTCCTAACCTGCAGCTGTGCACACTTTGTACCAATGTGCCTTTCCCTTCCTCCTCTTTCAGTTTCTAACTATCACTAAATACCTCCATCTGAGATTTCAGAGACAGCCTACCTAAAAGGAGAGAATTTCTGCTGTGTTGCCTTAGAAAACCTGTAGCATTCTGAGAATCCTTCCTAAAGTCAAATATTAACCTAAAATATATATATATATATATATATATATATATATATATACAGTATATATAGAAACAGCTTAATAAAATATATCCTCTTAATGTGACTCTTGTTTATGAATTTCATCAGAGGCTGCGTAAAGTTGTTTCCCCGGCGGATGATCTTCCACAACCAAAAGTGCTAGCAGAGAAATCAACATCCTGCCAATCCTCCTTTGGTTCTAGAATGCGGTCCTCCAGCCTTCCAGAAGTCGCCTGCGACAAACCTCTAAAAGTGACTTCACTGTAACAGTGCTGAATTATGAGGCTAATGCATACTCCGCATTGTATTATTTCACAAGATCTGCTTGCTTGGCCATGCGGCCCATGAAGAAATGAAGGTCGATGTTCAAGACTGACACAAAGCCATCTACTTTTTTAACTTAGTGATCAGTCACTTAGTTAAGCAGATCTTTAACAAGCCTTCCCCTGCCAAGTGCTCTGAACTCAGTTTTGTATTTTCAGCTCACTAGAGGAAGTTAAGAATGTGATGGACTTCTGGGAGGACCAATATATATTTTTCGATGCCTGCAGTGCATTTAAAGACAAGATATGGGAAAATGTGCATGTATTGCAGAGATGTACTGAATATGTTTGTTTGCTTTGCCTTAACATAAACTTCAACCTATTAATCTACAGAGCGTAGTCGCCCAATAAATGACCATTGTTTTATGCTAAACAGGGACATTTAGTTAAAGGAGTTTCATGATCACAGCATACACTTTCATTTGATAACATCAGCATTATAATAACAATACAAACACTAGTTATTAAATATTATCATAATGTATACAGAAATCACCTGCGCTCTCAATAAACCATGTGAAAACACCCAGAAGCTGCTCCTAAATGCACACCCTGTACATCCAATGTGAACAAAATAATCAATGAAGTGCAGCTCTCTCAATAAACTTGCCAATAAATGACTCATACAGAAGTGATATACAGACCAAGGCTGGCCATACACAGAGCAAATTTATTTCCTGTAACCATGGGTTGCAGGAAAGAAATTTGCTTGATTTTCCCATCAACATAGGCCTCCTGCCAGGCCAGCAGGGAGGTGGGGGAAGCCAACCCCACCGGGAGAAGACAGTGATTATCGCTTGCGGCTATTCCAGCCGATAGCATTAATCACTGGTTGTACCCAAGTTGATTGATCAATCAACTTGGTAAGGTCAGTATGCCCATACATGATTTAAGTCTCGAGATTGAACCCTGTATGGCATGGGTGCCCAAACAGTGGCCCAGGGCCCACATGTGACCCGCGGAGCCCTCTGCTCTAGGATGGTGGTTTGGCAAGACCAGATCGCAGGTTGCTAATCCGCCATGCCAGAGCATCAGTGGGGTGAATGAAGCTGCCTGTATAGCACCGTCTCCTGTCACAAGCAATACTAAATACACTTTGCTTGAGACCGAAACAGGGGATAAAGACTATATACCATAAAGTCTCAACTGATGAATAGAAAATTGTATTCAAAAATAAGTATATGAATAAAAAATTTCCAATTCTCAATAATGGCTCAAAAACTGTGGTAAAGTAAGAGAAGAGTCCACCACCAGTTCAAACAGAAGTTAATTGAAAGAAAAACTCCTCACGGTCTCACCAGGAAGAAAGGTAAGTAAATGCCCTTACCAGAATTGTTGGACCCCCTGTAAGATGAGGTCAAGAAGGCCTGAACATCCACCCTGTCAGGAGATGGGAAATCCCAGGGGCTATGCATTGCTCCACTTCCAGCCGATCCTCACCAGGTCCAGAAAGGTGACTGTCTCTTCAAAGGCAATCCGCTCCTGGACTCAGCGTTACTTAGAGAAGGCATACAATCTGCCAGGTGGTTTGCTGCTGTAGATGGAAAACTCGTAAGTCCTCTATGCAATTATGGCACATAGGGCAGGAAGGGAGAACAAATCCAGGTCTTGTGTGGATATGGGTCCAAACGTGCCTGATCAGTATCCCGCGGTGAAAGGTGGAACAGCCGATCTGCGGAGGACCGATACGATGGGCAGCATAGAAAACTCTTGCAAGACCACGGCGGGTACAAACTTCCCGGGTGTGACGTCAGGCAGCTCCGGCGAAGAAGCACCACAACGAGGCTATTTATTTATTTAATTTATACAGGGCCGTCTTTACCATAGGGCAAACAGGGGCAGCTGCCCAGGGCCCTGTCACTGTTGGGGGCCCAAAGCAGAGCCGCCCCTTAAACTCCTGTGCTGACCACAAATCAGCGCTAAAAATCATCATCGGCACGCAGTACTGCTTCCCTTCCCAGTTTTTTAAAATGTACAGCATGTACTGCCTTCCCTTTAGATGTGCACTTCTCCCTTCCTGCCACTGGGTGCTGCTTGTATATAAAAGTGAATTAGAATGTGATTTTATAGCATCGCCAGTTTGATGACTTCTTCCTGCTCCTCAAGGTATGTCACTGTTTGCTAAACTATATTGTAAATAGAAGTTTTCTGTAGAGTGTGCCCAAAGTCTTTATAATATTTGATGATTCACTGCAGGCCTGGTCAGCACCATGGGACCCCAGGCCATGCCATGTGAAAAATACGGGAACTCTTTATATCACAGACCAGACCTGCAGTCCAGGCTGAGTAAGGCCTCAGAGCACATGGAATTACTGTCTGTATTTAACTGCTTCATGGGCTTATTTTGGGCCTGGCTGGTTCACATGTATGTGTTTTGGCGGCCCACATTTGCGCAGGCACAGCAGTCCATTTATTTGAATGGGCCGCCATGCCTGCGTTTCCTGCAAAGAAAAGCGCATGCCTCATGTAATAGGCTGCGCACACGGCACACCTAAGCCCATCAAGCAATGAAATACAGCACTGTCTGTCCATTCTGCTGTCTGCTGTGACTTATCTGCAGTTCCTGCACTGTTAAACTTGCTGCATTTTTAGAGGTTAAGGTCACGCTTTTAAAAACACAGTGCATTTGTGTGTGCAAGAACTGCAGGTAAGTAGCATAGTGCAAAAGCAGAATGGATTTCAAGGCAACTGTATTTTTAAAATGCTGAATGAACCTTTTTTCAGCAGGAAACAAAAGCATGGCAGCCCATT
The DNA here is from genome assembly GCA_029574335.1 of Rana kukunoris. NCBI lineage: Eukaryota > Metazoa > Chordata > Amphibia > Anura > Ranidae > Rana > Rana kukunoris. The sequence goes on from CM056051.1 coordinate 410,149,184, forward strand.
CAAATCAATGGGCTGCTGTGCCTGCACAAATGAGGGCCGCCAAAACACATACATGTGGACCAGCCAGGCCCAAAATAAGCTGGAGGGGGCCCAAAAAAATGTTTATATACACTCTGTTTTTGCACAATGTTGTGTTGATTATTTAGAGCAACCTAATTCCCCCCCATTTTTTCTACATTTTGTTACATGAATATCCCATGTGTTTTTTAGGTAGCTTTATTTATTGATTTAAATGTCATCATAATTTACACTTATCAATTTATCTCCTTAGCGCAGTATATTTTTCCTTTGTTGTGACCAAAACAGCTGGTGATACCTGAATGAAAGACTGTCATTAAAGGTATGTTTATTACTGTACCGTGACAATCAGAGACTTTGGAAGGATGAGAGATACTCCTGTGCCAGGGACCCTAATAACTCCTGGGTCGAAGTCCACCCTGTGCCCTTGTAGGCGTAGGGTGGCTAATAGGATCATACTTCATGTATTACATGAAATGGGACATTAATAATAAATTCATATTGCAGGACTGGAATATTACAAGGGGTCCATTTTGACATCTGTTACATAGGAGAGGGACATTACAAGCTTATTCAATGCTTAGCTCCGGCTATTGAAATGTTAAGTGAGGTTGGCTCTTCAATGTGTGGACACATTCTGTGGAAAGGTGTTAATTGCATCGGCTCCTGAGAGACCTTTTCATTGTGTGATAAAACTGTTTCAAAGCCCTGTGTTTACACTTAAAAGACTGTGTATTGTACTTCAAGTTAGCAGTCTCCATTCAGATGTATTGAATTAGCATGTCAATTATGTTTAGGAATGTATTGCTGCCCAGGTGTCAAGACCCTTTAGGGACAGTACGTCTGTCTAGATAATGTAATTGAGGTTCCTTGTATGTGTGTGAAGATTATCTGTGATTGTGTATTATTCGAAAGGAATTGAAGTCTATTGATGATGCGGTGCCCCAATGTCTAGCTACTGATTAGATCATTAGCCCCAGTGTGAATAGGGGGGTGGAGATTGCATTGTCCTGTGATTAACTGTAACATCTTGTACTGTATAAAAAAAACGTTACAATTACCAAAATTACAGTGTATATATGGGCATATATGTTCTGCAGTGGTTACTGGGCTGCTTTCAAACTGATCCACAGGTGCAGTGCAGAACACGTGTGGGTTACTTGCACTGAGCCATAGACTTTTGTTATTACCAGCAAATTTGGTGCACTTTCAGAAAGTGCACCACACCTGCAGGATATAGTAGAAGTCTATGGAAAAGTGCCGCTAACCTGTAGGAAAGCCTTGAGGCCCCTTTCACACGTTTGGTCTGACCCAATCGAACCCTCCATTCACCTCTATGTCCATCTACCCCCGCTTATCTCCAATCTTTAGTAAAAAAAATATGGCGATTAAATATGAAATCAATAGATTACCATAAAAATGCTAATAAAGATAATATACAGTGCCTTAAAAAATATTTACCCCCCCCCCTGGCTTTTTACCTATTTTGTTACATTACAGCCTTTAGTTTAATGTTTTTTTAATCTGAATTATATGTGATGGATCAGAACACAATAGTCTAAGTTGGTGAAGTAAAATTAGAAAAATATATACATAAAACTGATTTTCAGAAATAAAGAATGGATAATTGGCATGTTCGTAGTTATTAACCCCCTAATTCTTATTTCCTTGTTTCCCCCTCCATTGTAAATATCCCCACCCTATGTTCATATATAAAATCCAAAAAATCATCTGTAGTTCTTCCCCTTCCTATAATACCTCTATTAAAGTGGTTGTAAACCCACATTGGAAAAAAAAAAGACCTGCAAGACAAAGGCATAGCATACTAGCTTGTTATGTAATACTCACCTGAGATCGAAGCCCACACTGCAGTGCCCGGACACAGCACCGGCCGGCGCCATCGCTCCGGGAGTCACTTCCGGGTATCGCAAAAGTCACGTACGTGCCATTGCTTCAGTATGCATGTGCCGATGATGTCAGCACATGCAGTTATGGAGGATATCTCCTAAACTGTGCAGGTTTAAGAAATATTCGGGGTAGCTACAGGTAAGCCTTATTAGAGGCTTACTTGTAGCAAAAAGTGGATTGTAAGGGGTTACAGCCACTTTAAAATTCCCCCTTCCATCCCTAAACCATTCATTAATTTTCTCTCACATCCATTCACCCCCTTACTCGTTCTGAGAAAGAAAAGACCTCCCCCGCAACTATTTCCCCTATTTTCCTTTCTGGCCTTTGGGCTTATACCAAGGGCTTCTAAGGTGACCATTCCCTCTAACCAAAGTGATATGTGTTATTTTTTTTGCGATCCATGTAATATTCCCCAAAAGGGGCAAAAAAAACAAATATTGTAAAAAAAAGTGCCAGTCCAAAGAAAAAAGACCCCTTTTATACGAAGTGAATACACTCTAATTTCCTTCTTTACCCCATTACAGCCTGCTCCCATTCTGAAACTCATATGTACGTGTTCAAAGTTCAAAGAAATTAAAAAAAGGAGAAGAAAAGAAAAAAAGGAAAGAAAAAGGAAAAAAATAAGAAAAAACAGGAGAAATGTTCCTTCATCAGCTGTGTGGTCCTTTTAACACCTCTTTACTGTTATTTTGTAACTTTTCTCTTTTCATAGCCTCCTCTCATTGTCATTCAGACAAAACATAGGGGGTATTGGTGCTGTTATTAGTGTAAGTAATAGATTATGTTATAATGAGCAGGGACACAACAAAAAATGAAAAGGGAGATCAGGAAAAAGTCTTATAAATAAAATTGTTGTTCAAAGTCGATATTCCAGGGCAAGCTTCCAAAAGGGAGATGAGAGCAGACCCCAATATAAAAGACAAAAAAAGGGGGAGAGAAGGCGCCACCGAATTAGGAACAGTGCAATTTTAATTAAAAATAAGCACAATGTCCACGTACATAAACATTATGTATGGTAGGCGTATAAGTCCTGGCTGGCTCATCAGGTGGCGATTATCCGCACTAGATGTTGTCTGTGTAAAAGCTCCAAATCCTGTATTCCTCCATCCGTAGGTTACTAGGCGCGCTCCTTTTTCAAGCATAGCCCTATGCTTGAAAAAGGAAAACGCCTAGTAACCTACGGCGCATGCTCCAAAAACATTGTCGCATTCACCGCTGCCTGTGACATCATCACACCTTAATGCTGCGCTCCAAACCTCGCCCCCACTGCACACACCGTCCAGGATATCCTGACTGAAAAACAGATGAGCCTACCATACAGAATGTTTATGTAAGTGGATATTGTGCTTATTGTTAAATAAAATTGCACTGTTCCTTATTCGGAGGCGCCTTCTCTCCCCCCTTTTTTTTGTCTCTCATTGTCATCCAACCACGTTGCTACTTCAGCCGGTGTATTAAAGAACTTGGTTTCCCCCAGGTCTGTCACCCGTAACCTTGCCGGATACAACATCGCATATGCAGCTTTTAAATGTTGTAATTTGCTTTAATTTCCATAAATTTAGCCCTTTGTTTTTGTAGTTCTGGGGGAAAATCCAGGTATATGGAAATCCTAACTCCATTAAGCAATATGTTTTTCATTTCTCTTGCCTTTTGAAGTATGGTTACTTTATCTCTATAGTGATGGATAAGAACACAATAGTCTAAATTGGTGAAGTAAAATTAGAAAAATATATACATAAAACTATTTTTCAGAAATAAAAAAATGATAATTGGCATGTGCATATGGATTAACCCCCTAATTCTTCTTTCCTTGTTTTCCCCCTCTCTTGTAAATATCCCCACCCTGTGTTCATCTATAAAATCCCAAAAATCATAAATCTGTAGTTCTTCCCCTTCCTGTAATACCCCTATTAACATGGTTATAAACCCACATCGGGGGAAAAATAAAAATAAAAAAGACCTGCAGGACAAAGACATAGCATACTAGCTTGTCATGTAATACTCGCCTGAGATCGAAGCCCCCACCTCCTTCTCCCTTCTATAATTCAGGTTAATACCATTTTTCTCTTTTTTTCCCCCCTTCATTTACAAAATTTGTTTTTATTTAATTATATTATTTTGTATTATATTATATTAAACTACTCACTGTGTAATATCATATAATGTTATACTGTTATACTACCATCACTTCTGCATATCCCATTGTATGCTTATTCCCTGTCCATTCCTTCCACCTTTCTTTGAATTCCTCCCCCTCACTGAACCTTAGGTATTCCATATTATATATTTTGTCTATTTTGTTGCACCACCCCTTCAATGTGGGTTGTTCCAGTTCTTGCCAATGTATGGGTATTTGGCTTTTTGCAGCGTTCAGGAACTGTGGAAGCAATGTTGTTCTCAGGTACTGTTTCCTTGGCATTCGAATCCCATGTAACAAGCAAACCCACGGGTCATCCGGAACTTCAGTAATTGTTATTTCTCTAATTGTTTGTCTTATCTTGCCCCAGTATTTTTTAATTTTGAAACATGCCCACTATATGTGGGCCATAGTTCCAATTTCCTTGCAGCCCCTCCAGCATAACTGTGATGTTTCCCCTGAACATTTATGTATCTTGTCTGGGGTAAGATACCAAAAAACAAGACATTTATAATTTAAATCCATTATATTACAATTTACCGAGGTAGAATGCACCCTCTTTATTAACCTCCCTGGCGGTATGATTCTTTCAGATTTTAGGTGCTGAAAGCGGTACCATTATTTGCAAGGGAATTTGGTGTTTTATACTGTAGGCTTGTAATTCTTAGGAATAACTCACTTAAATCTATCCAAACAAGAGTCTAATAGGCATATGATATGATTTTTTTTTTTTTTTTTTTTATTAAAAATTATAATATAATAAATAATTATAAAAAATTATAACAAATAATAATATAATTATAGTAAAAATTATTCAATAGTGTAATCAAATCAAAATCACTGAAATTTGCTCAGTTGCAGAATTTTTGCTGTCATTATTTTTTTTTTTTATGACGTATTTCCCCACAAATCGCTATCGCTAAATTCTGCAAGTGATTCTGATTTATTATCGCTGTTTTTTAGCTGCTCTAAAACCATTTTTGACATAAAGGGACACTTTTGGTTGCTATGGGCAATCTACAGTTTGCAGGGAGAAAGAAAAAATTTTATTATATAAAATGACATGTAGTGCACAGGGCAGACCACTAGGGACATGGTGGGTGTGTATTTTTTACATACAGTACTGTAATCTATAAGATTACAGTGTACTGTATGTATAGTGTTTGTTTACATTTTTGAATTTGGCGCCGTTCTCCGTCCCCGTGCGTCGTAACGTCGCAGGGAACGGAGATCGGCGGCGCGCGGGGACGCTGTGTGAATCGAGCGAGCACCCGCTCGCTCACACAGCGCGGATGCATCGCTGGATCCACGGAGAAGGTAAGTAAACTGTCTCTGTGGATGCTGAGAGGCGAGCCCGAGTCTGACTCGGGGTTACCGATCGTAGCACAGAAATCTAACCCCGTGTCAGACTCGGGAACACCGCCAGGGAGGTTAATTGCTTGATCTCAAAATCATTAATTTGTGAGCCCAAATCCTCCTCCCACTTCTTGATGTATGGCGGTATGCCCAGCTTTTTTATATTGTTTAATAGATTGTTTTATAGATTTTAAGAAATTATCCCCTTCCTAGCCTTTTCCTCACATAATTTCTCAAAGGGCCGTAGGTTTTCTACTGATCGAATAGGCTGAGGTAGTCTTTGAAAAAAATGTTTTAGCTGGGCGTACCACCAACCATTAATCAAGATCACTTCCTTTTTATTTTTTAGTTCCTGAAACGTTAACAATTTATTTTGCTCCATTACTTCTTTCAATTGTGTGTTTTCTTGTATGATTCACTTTCCAAACACTTTTTCTAATCCTGGTGTAAAATATTGTGTTGGTTAGTGGTATAAAAGGTGAGTTATAATCCCAATTTTCTTTCTTGTGGATCATATCCCATATTTTTAAAGCATTCCTGGTAATACTGTGTGTGTCTGTGCTCAGTTCTCTGTACTGTGCCAGAATCCAAATTGATTTCCCCAAAATGGTGTTTTACTAATTGTATGTTCCATATTTACCCACCTCTTTTCAGTGTTATTTTTAGCTCATTCTATTATTCGTGATATTACTATCGCGTAATAATAATTTCTTATATCAGGTGCCCCCAACCCCCCTTGTGCCTTTTCCTTTGTCAGTAGTGTTAGTTTGATACATGTTTTATTCCCTCTCCAAATACATTTTAGGAACATTGTGTAACTTTTGCCTGAGGTAACGGAATTGGGAGCATTTGCATTTTATATACTGTTTTGGGTAAGATTACCATTTTAAAAATATTTATTCTGCCGCTCCATGATAGTTGCCCCGGTGCAATTCTATTAAACTCTGCCTTAATATTGTTTAACAATGGAATGAAATTAGCTTCATATAGTGACTCAGTAGTTGTTGTTAACTTAATTCCAAGATCTTTCAATTCTTTTTTTCCCCAGCTAAATGGGAAATCTTCTTGATAAGTATTCCTTTCTGCTTTAGGTATGTTTAAAATCAAGATTTCCGACTTATTTTAAAATTGGATATCTTTTCGAACTCTTTAAGGGTTTTTATTAAATTAGGTAGGGTTATTCTAGGGTTTGTTACAAAGAATAAAATATCATCTTTTAATGTTTTGGTCTCTTTGTATGTATGGATTGCACAGATGGATACCGACATGTGGTGAAAATGTCATGTCAATATAGGAAAATGGAGGACGTGTTCAGTACTTCCCGCTCTATATATAGCACTGTCAATTTACAAATACTGTACATTCACATCAGTCCTTGCCCTCAAGAAGCTTACACTCTAAGGTCCCGAGTCTCATTCATACATACACATACTGGGGGCCAATGAGCATACCAGCATGTTCTTGGGAGGAAACTCACACAGGCACAGGGAGAACATTCAAACTCCAGGCAGGTACAGAAGTGCCGTGGTTGGGATTTTAACCGATGACACTAGTGCTGCTAGGTGGACGTACTAACCTTTTAGCCACTGTGCTGCCCACCAAATGCAAACTATAAATAATGTATAATTCCTGCTGTGATTAAGTTAAATTTATAAAATTCGGTTACACTAATGCACAGCGACTGCCAGTCCATAAGGGGCTCAGGGGCGCACCCTCCTAATCTCTATATACCGGCCACTAATTCCAATGCCAGATGCATAGAGTTCTACAAGTTTTTTTAGCGGCTCTAATTGGCTTCAAAAACCCACTTGTGACATTAGCGAATGAGCACTCGTGGCCAATCAGGACAGGAAGCTGGTCATAACACTGGATTGGCCAGGAGGTGAAGCAAGCTGATTGGCGGGGAGGAGAAGCCAGGGAAGCCACCCATGACCTGAATGGGGTAAGTGCCGTGCTGGTGTGCTTGAGAGCAGGGCTGGCAGGCGAGTGGGGGGGTGGTTGTGTTTTTTTTCCCGCCACCCCAAAAAAAAATGGTGCACCAGATGCCGCTGCTAATGCATAAGAAAATAACAATCAGTTAGGCACCAAACACACCTAAATTACAAGGTTCAGCAGGCTGAGGGATCACATTAGATCTCCTAAGTAATATATGCATTAAATGTATGTTATATTCGGTGTCTGAAAAATCATAATTTCATTCCCTGCAATAATATGTCAGATTTTTAAATATGATAAATAATATGTGTTCATGCCAATATAAATAATAAAAAAAAGGTTTACATCACTACAACAACGTATCGAATCAGTGAGCTAGAGGTACTAATAGGATACGTGTATGCACATAAGAAATAGTGGATCAGTTTGTACAGATGTTAGCTGTACACACAGTAAGAGAAAAGTGACACTATGCAATGAGATCATTTACTGTCCTAAGTGTACAACATATCAATTAATATAAGAATGTATTACTGGAGAGCAAATGGAATTTAATATCGTCACTGACATCTGAATTCTCCTCCTCCACCTGGCGAGAGGATCAGAGATAGGAGGAGAACTTCCAGAATACTTTTCTCAGGTAAAATGACAGCCGAGGACATGCAGGAGCAACAGACCCATCTGCCAGAGACGCTGCCAGGTAAATCATAATATCAGAAATGAGAGCTTAGAGGAAATGACAGTAAGTGTTTATACAATGCATAATATATTTGTGCTACGCAGTTATCAGATATAAAATATTAAGTAGCATATCATCTTAGCTTCTTGCCTAATTGTATAATGAAGTGGTTTATTTATGTGTTATTAGTTGCAACAGGTTTTCTGTGCACTTGGTTGGGGCAGATTTTATTTTGTTCAGTGTTACTTAACAGCCTAGAAAGGAATTTATGAATGAAGCGGACTCCTATAGTAAATCTGTGTCAGTAAGTATGTATGTAACAGCTCCTGGTTACCATTACCATGCTGTGTGAAATAATTGCCAAATGCCACCTAGTGTGCTTTATATTTTGTAACTTTGTAGAAACGGCCTCACAGATCTATCTTTGACGAGCCGTGGCCCGATCTGCCACAAACAAAGAGTATAATACCATCCCCCAAATATTAAACATGGTCAACTTATACACCTCATGCATGTTTTGTAGCTCTGGCTATATGTTTAGGGTCATTGTCCTGCTGGAAGGCGAACCTTCCGCCCCAGTCTCATGTCTTTTGCAGACTCTTAATCCCTGTACACACAATCGAATATCTGATGGAATCTAATCTGATGGATTTTTTCATCGGATATCCGATGAAGCTGACTTTCATCATACTTACCTACACACCATCGGTCAAAAATCCAACCGTGTCCAACGTGGTGACGTAAAACACTACGACGTGCTGAGAAAAATGAAGTTCAATGCTTCCGTGCATGCGTCGACTTGATTCTGAGCATGCGTGGAATTTTGACCGATGGACTTCCACACAGACGATAGTTTTTTTCTATCGGTTTTTTATCCTTGGAAAAATTGAAAACATATTCTATTTTTTTTCACAAACCAAATCGGTCAGACAAACCGATCGTGTGTACTGGGCTTAACAGGTTTTCTTCTAAGATTGCCCTGTATTTGGCTCCAACCATCTTCCCATCACCTGACCAGCTTCCCTTTCTCTGCTGAAGAAAAGCATCCTAACAACATAATGCTGCCACCACCATGTTTCATTAGGGGATGGTGTGTTCAGGGTGATGTGTAGTGTTAGTATTTCCACCACATCTAGCGTTTTGCTTTTAGGCCCAAATGTTTAATTATGGTCTCACCTTCTTCCACATGTGTGCTGTGTCCCCAACATGGCTTCTTAAAACTGCAAATGGGACTTCTTATGGCTTTCTTTCAACAATGGCTTTCTTCTTGCTACTCTTCCATAAAGACCAAGGGCCAGATTCACGTACATCTGCGCATTATTGGACCGGCGTGGCGCACCGCCTTTACGTTAGACTGGCGCAATCACCCTATTCTCGTCGGTTTTGCGCAGAAATTTGCGCATGCGCAACGTTATTTCAGAGGTGCAAGGCGGAGTAATTCAAATTGGGAAGGACGTGGGCGTGTTACATTGAAATGAGCCGTGACCCCATGCAAATGAAGGGCTGGCCGGCTCGTGCATGCGCGCTTGAAGCAGACCATGGTCAGCACCTCTGTGCGCATGTTCACAACTCGGGAACGGAGCAATCAGTGAAATTGGAAGTGGACTAGGGCAACTTAGTGAACTACGCAGACAGCATAGATAGACAGACACAAACGCACTTCCTTTGCAAAAGTACATCCCTTTGTATCCCTTCCTATACAGCAAGGTGCTTTTGTTCTGTTGTTTATTAGCGTTTGTTTGTTTGTTTGTTTGTGACGTGTCTTTGAGATATTTTGGGGACTGTTGTGCAGAGTGATTTTTGTCTTTTATGTGTTTTCTTTGTTGTTATTTTGTTTAAATTATATTTTTGCTGGGCATTTTTTATTTTTGCTGGTCAATTTTTTTGTTTTTTTGGTTCTGTTTGTGTATGATTTGGGAATGTGGGGGTGAAATTCCTGCCGGAAAAGGGATGTCACCCTCATTTGTGGTGGAGAAGTGATCCCCAGATCCGTATGAATGGTGTATAATTGTACAGTGACATAATTGGAGCCGTGGCATGGCGTTGCTGCTCACAAGTCCTGCATGGTGGGCTTGTGCCAATCCAATGTGATGAGGATGTGATGTGTCTGTGCTAGGGACCACAGTGGTGTGCATGCATGCATTCTCATTGTGCCATGATTAATGTGTGTGTTTAACGTGCAAAGATGCCTAATGTGAGCTGGCAACTGGCTGCTCGTTCCCTCAGAAGACGGGGTAGCCTTGGTTAGGGGGGTTCCGTATAGGAGTCATGAGATGGGGTCCCAGTGCATATGCAGAGTCACCCTGAAGGGAGAAGACAGGAGGATGTTAGTAGTGCATGTGCCCCTTGTGATTTCAGCATCATGGGGGGGACAGTCATGCCTGCCACCCATGTCACTCACCAACCAGCCAGCTGTCCCCATACATGTTCTGTTCGAAATCTGTGGGGATGGGGCTATGATTGTATATGTAGCTGTCATGGGTGGTGTCATGGGTGGTGTCATGTGTTGGGCTCCTGCAGGGTTGTGGTTAATTCCAGGATGGCATGAGGGGTGAATCTGAAGATGCGAGACACCTCAGAATCACTCATGCCAAAGATGTCTATGCGTGTGTGATATATCAAGTAAAGAGTGAGGGGCTTGTATCAGATTAGATTATTATATCCATCAAGGTTTTAAAGGGCTATTGAAAGATACTGAGACCGTGTTTGTAATTTGTATGTATGTTATGTATTGATGTATATATGTATGTATATTTTTTGTAAAAATGTTTCTTAAAGCAAAGAAAAATTAATTGTAAAAAAAAAAAAATCCTCTCCCGTGCCCTCCTCCTTCTTTGCTCATCTAAAGTCAGTAGTATAGCTATGAGCATGGATGCCACTGGCATGTTGGCATACAGATTGTTGTGGAACACGTGTGACTGCTCAGCTCCTCACTAACAGTGTTGCTTTCTCTGACATGTAGACGAATTGTCTAATTTTATACCACCTTTTATATGGTCTAATTTTAGACAGGCCGTGCAGCTGTTGCACACAGCGCGTAGCCTGCGCTGCACCAACGTTCTTTTGTGGATCCCCGTAACTCACTCATTAGCATATTTGAATAGCAAATCAATGGTGTGTCTAGCGCAGTTTTGCGTGGACGGATGCGCCTGTCTATCGAAATTACGCTGGACAAAAAAAAGTAGATTTCTTGCGTATCTCGTTTTTGGGGATGCGGAGTATCGAAACGCATGCGCAAATTTAGACTTACGTTGCGCATCTCCTGTTACGCCGGCGTAATCGCTCTGTGAATCTGGCACCAAGTTTTTGGAGTGCACAAATAGCTGGCCTGTGAGCAGATTCTCCCACCTGCAGCTCCTCCAGAGTTACCATGGGCCTCTTGGCTGTTTCTCTGATTAATGCTCTCCTTGCCCAGCCTGTCAGCTTAGGTGGACAGCCATGTCTTGGTAGGTTTGCAGTTGTGCCATACTCCTTCCATTTTCGGATGATGGATTGAACAGTGCTCCATGAGATGTTCAAAGCTTGGGATATTTTTTTATAAACTAATCCTGCTTTAAACTTCTCCGCAACTTTATCCTTGACCTGTTTGATGTGTTCCTTGGCCTTCATGATGCTGTGTGTTCTCTAAGGATCTCTAACAATCCTCTGAGGGCTTCACAGAACAGCTGTATTTATACTGAAATTAAATTACACACAGGTGGACTCTATTTACTAATTAGCGGACTTCCGAAGGCAATTGGTTCTACTAGATTTTAGTTAGGGCTATTATTGTAAAGGGGGCTGAATAGAAATGCACACCACACTTTTAGATATTGATTTGAAAACCATTTATTAATTTCCTTCCACTTCACAATTATGTGCCACTTTGTGTTGGTCTATCACATAAAATCCCAATAAAATACATTTATGTTTTTGGTTGTAATATGACAAAATATGGAAAATTTCAAGGGGTATGAATACCTTTTCAAGGTACTGTATGTTGCACTTTAAATATGTTTATGGCTGCATTCACACCTAGGCGTTTTGTCGCCCTACGCCTGACGCTACAATACGCCGGACCGTCAAATTTACATTATTCTCTATGAAGATCGTTCACATCTCCTAACGCCCAACGCCGTACGTCGTAAGAACGCCGAACGCCGAAATTCAAACAAGTCCCGGACTCTTTTTTGACGCGCGTATCGGGCGGCTTCGACGTTCCGCATAGCCGACAATACAATGTAAAAAAAACACACGTTTAAAAACATCACGTTTGTCGCCGCAAATCGCGGGACAAAACGCCTATTTTTTGTCGCCACAAATCGCCTACGCGAAGGTGTGAATGCAGCCTATATCTGGAAACATGGTCCCAATGGAAGACTACGCCTATAAAATCCTGCTGCAACTAAAATAGCAGCACTATTTTCATTTGAACTAAAGATTAGTTTGTCAGCAGTTTTACTTGTTTTTAATTGTTCACATTTGTCTGTAGATTCATCAGATGGAGTTTTGCCCAGTCCTGAGGGTGACAAGCAACTGACACATACCGAGGATCAGCAACCAGTACTAAAATCTCGAGGGCAATGGGGGAGCAGGGCAGAGTTCATTTTGTCCGTCGTGGGTGGAATCATTGGATTGGGGAACATCTGGAGGTTCCCATATCTGTGTTACAAAAATGGTGGAGGTGGGAGGTCCATTGTATCTTCTTTTTATAAATAAACTGTGTCACTGTGGGGTTTATTTACTGAGGCCCGGTTCACACTGGTGCTTGAAAAAAGGGGGGGCTTCTGCGCTAAAATTACAAGGTCGCCCTAAACACAATGCAGCAAAAACAAAAGTGTAAACACAACACCTGAAAAAGAACAACTGTAAAGAAAAAGTAATTGCGCAAAGTGCATAAGACCAACATATGTTGGAGATAGGTTTGCAGAGTGATGCAAGTGACATATAGATCAATAGTGCACAATATTATAAAGTGCAAACAGAGTCCATGATGTTAAGAGGTGTTCCAGGATACCCGCTAGTTCCGTGAAAGATGTGCACTTCACCACACACACACTCTGGTCTCCCAGAACTCTCATCTCTAGACGGCTAAAAAGAGACCTCAATGTGCAGATCCACTGCTGGTTATCTCCCTGGTGTTCCTGGTGTCCACAACATGGATAGTATGATCTGGGTCTCAGAGGTGGGATAAAAACAGGAAAGAGGACCTCCAATAGTGCATTATCATTGATACAGAGGAGTTTAATAAATAAAATTTGCACTTACAAACATAGAAGTAAAATGAGCATATAACACAGCGGCACCGCGCTGGTATCACAGCAATCCCGGTGTACGTCTCCCTTCACCCAACATATGTTGGTCTTATGCACTTTGCGCAATTACTTTTTCTTTACAGTTGTTCACACTGGTGCTTGTTTGGAAACACATGTCGCATGACGTGCATAAATCAATGGTTCCCTATGAGAGCCATCTTAACTGATACGACTCAAGTCAGCCCAACTTTGAAAAGGTTCCTTCACCACTTTGGTCCAACTTGGGCACGATTTCAGCCTATTGAATGTAAGTTGCATCCAAGTCGGATCATCTTCTTAATTTGACTTGCGGCATGTGACTTGTGCTCTGAGGATCTGGAAGGGAAACCCCACGCCAAAATGAAAAAAATAATAAAATGGGAATGGGGTGGTGGGTGGGGCCTCCCACCCAAAATCCATACCAGACCCTTATCCGAGCATGCAGCTCGGCAAGTCAGAAAAGGGGGGGGGGACGAGCGAGTGCCCCCCTCCTCCTAGACCATACCAGGTCACATGTCCTCAACATGGGAGGTGGGTGCTTTGGGGTAGGTAGAGCTCTACACCTCCAACCCCAAAGCACCTTGTTGATGGGGACAAGGGTCTTTTCCCAACAAGCCTGGGTGGTGGCTGTGGGGGTCTGCAGGCAAGGGGCTTATCGTAATATGAACGCCCTCTATAACAAGGGCATTGCATGAATCTATCTATGGTCGCCGCTGGCACTCCCTATTCAGGTGCCCGGCCCCTTTTTGGGCACCGGCCATCTGAATTACAGCAGCAGGGTTTTTTTTTTTTTAGCACCTGATTAGAGCCATAACCTCTTATAGGCGTCCAAAAAGGTGAACAGCGGGTGCCATGCTGGGTGCTCACAGTTCACTTAGCTTTGTGTTAGAAAAGTGAATGAATATGAACCACCAATCACGTGCTTGGGTCTATTACCTGTCACCTGATTGGCTGAAACGACAGGTAAGTGCCGGGTGGGCGATGCACATTGGCAGCATTTGATGGGCACAGTAGCGGCAATTGATGGGCACACTGACAGCAATTAATGACCACAGTAGCGTGGCAACTGATGGGCACACAGTGTCAGAAATTGATGGGGACAGTGTCAGAAATTGATGGGCACACTGGCAGCAATTGATGGGCACAGTAGTGGCAATTGATGAGCATACTGGCAGAAATTGATGGGCACACTGGCAGCAATAGATGGGCACAGTAGTGGCAATTGATGAGCACACTGGCAGCAATTGATGGGCACAGTAGAGGCAACTGATGGGTACACTGGCAGCAAACAATAGGCACAGTGTCAGCAATTGATGAGCACAGTAGCAACTATTGATGAGCACACTGGCAGCAATCAATGGGTACAGTAGCGGCAATTTATGGGTACAGTGGCTGTGTTTTATGGGCCCAGTGGCTGCATTTGATGGGCACAGTGGCTGCGTTTGATGGGCACAGTGGCGGCAATTGATGGGCACAGTAGCTGCGTTTGATGAGCACATTGGCTGCAATTGATGTTTTTTTTTCAGTTTGCTTGTGCCCCCCCAAAAATTTTGAGCACCAGTCACCACTGGAAAGAATACACATTGAAGCTACGACCTGTGTACCATTTTTATTTATTTTTGACACTTTTTTGTTGAATGGGTAAGTTACAATGTACCCCATACTCATTCACACGGGGGGGGGCCTTGCTAATGAGGGCTTCCAGATTCTGATAAGCCTCCTGCTTGCAGACCCCCACAACCACTGCCCAGGGCTGTCAGGAATAGGCCCTCGTCCCCATCAACATGCAATATAGCCTGGTTTGGTCCAGAAGGGTGGGTGTGGGGGGTGCTCGCTCGTCCTCTTCCACCCCTTTCCTGACCTGCCAAACCACATCTTTGGGGGGCTCACGCCATTTTTTTTACATTTTGGCATGGGGTTACGCCCTCAAGATTAATACCAGACTCAAAGGTATGGTCGGATCAAAGCCAGATCCTGTCCATTGAAGTCGCATGGAGGTCGGACATAAAGTCGTAGGGCAAATGTTAGATCAAAAGTCGTCTGACCTCAATGTCGGAGCAGTGTGAACCCAGCTTAAAACTGGAGAGTGCAAAATCTGGTGCAGCTTTGCATAGAAATCAATCAGCTTCCAGGTTTGATTTGTCAAAGCTAAAGTTAGAAGCTGATTGACTACCATGCACAGCTACACCAGATTTTGCACTCTGTAGTGTTAAGCTCCATTCACACGTAGGCGTTTTGAATCGTGTGCAATATGATTCTGCCGTGATTGTTGCGCAACAAATTGTGTTGCAATTGTGGAAAACAAATCGCATGACGCATGCGTCCAAAAGTAATTTCTGAGACCTTTTTTGGACTACATGCTTCACGCGGTTTGGTTTGCATGATTGCTGTTCAATTTTTCACATGATAATCGCAGTAAAATCGCTCCGCATTTTTAGGTGCCATTGAAATGAATGAACAAGCTGATGTGTGATTCTGCCTGAAATTCAAAATGCCTTTGTGTCAATGGAGCCTTAGTAAATCAACCACTATCAGTAAATATAAAGGATTGGCATTGCCACCTCTAACCTGGCTGCTCCTTTAAAATGGCGTATGGCCATAGAATGGTGACAAATTATGGTAATGGTGACAATCTCCATAGGGAATGCTTTAAAAGTAAAAAAGGTATATCAGTGGTACTTTTTAAGTGCCCACACACCTCCTCTCAGAATGAATATTGCTATACATATAAGAATAAAACAATTTGATGTACAAATCTCATAAAAAATACATACTAAGGTAATACCTCTTAAAACCATGAGTATACCCACAAATCAAGAAAAGCAGCCCTGAAGATAGAATTTCCCTGCTACATATCTAAAACGCACATAAGTAATTATAGCACAACTTTTAAGTTGCATTGTACATATCATATACAAAAAAGAGGGGGGTGCAATCAGCGCAGAAATATGAGCAATTAATATAAATACAGCAAAAATCGCAATAAAGTGAAAAAGTGAAAAACCTTAAAGATTAAATTCACTGGTAATGCCAGCTGAACACTAAACAGGATATTCACAAAATCCAAAAATGACAAATATAAAAGAAAAAACAGTGCAGCGCAAAACCCATAGGAATATATTCAAATGAATATATATATATATATATATATATATATATATATATATATATATATATATATATATATATATATGTGTGTGTGAAACAAACAATATATAGGAAGAATAATTATACTAAATTGATGAAATAAAGTCCACAGAAATATGTAAGAGAAATCCCGATAGCCAAATCTTAAAATTCTCCACCACGTGACGATGAGAAGCCAAAAACTTAAAGTGATCCCTCCACCAGTAAGGATGGATACTCTCACCTTCGCATGTAGACCACTATTTTACTAGATGGTCAAATGAGCAGGTATCTCAGCATAGGAGTACATATATAGTGAAAGAGTGCAGCGCAATAAATTAAATTAAACTAAATTACATATTACTCAAGTTAATCATGTAAATCCTTCTCTCTTTTAATGAAACTGGGAGAGGAAACAATGAGGGGACATACTAAAACATTTAATGTGAAAATGGCTTAATGTAGCTTAACGAGCAAAAAAGTGCCTAAACCTCAATCAATTGCCCTGAAACTTTACACACCCCAAGAGATCGACGTTCCAAACATATCCAAGAAGTTTCAAACGATTTGGTGTTCCACAAGGCAAACTAGGTACATTAAGCTTGTTTTTTGGGGAGCTTAATGTGGCTTAACGTACGAAAAAGACCTTGAATGTTAACCAATTTCCCCCAAACTTCACACAATAGAAGACTCTGTCCATGGCAACATATTCTGAAAATTTCAGCTCATTTGGTTAATCACACCAAAAGTTATTCACATTAAGCTATATTTTACAATACTAAAACATTTAATGTTAAATTGGCTTAATGTAGCTTAACGAGCAATAAAGTGCCTAAACCTCAATCAATTGCCCTGAAACTTTTCACAGCCTAAGATCTCAACTACCCAAACATATCCTATAAGTTATGTGCTATTTGGTATCCCACAAGGCAAACTAGGGACATTAAGCTTGTTTTTTTGGGAGCTTAATGTAGCTTAACGTACGAAAAAGACTTTAAATGTTAACCAATTTCCCCCAAACTTCACACAGTAGAAGGCTCTATAGATGCCAACATATTCTGAAAATTTCAGCTCATTTGGGTTATCACACCAAAATTTATTCACATTAAGCTATATTTTACAATGCAAAAACAGAGCTTAAACGTACCATAATGTACCTAAAACTTAATCAATTGTCTTAAAACTTTGCACAGCCTAAGATCTTAACTACCCAAACTATCTAAGAAGTTTTGTGTGATTCGGGTCCCACAAGGCAAACTAGGGACATTAAGCTTGTTTTTTGGGGAGCTTAATGTGGCTTAACGTACGAAAAAGACCTTAAATGTTAACCAATTTCCACCAAACTTCACACAGTAGAAAACTCTATCTACGCCAACATATTCTGAAAATTTCAGCTTATTTGGTTAATCACACCAAAAGTTATTCGCATTAAGCTATATTTTACAATACTAAAACATTTAATGTGAAATTAGCTTAATGTAGCTTAACGAGCAATAAAGTGCCTAAACCTTAATCAATTGCCCTGAAACTTTGCACACCCAAGATCTCGACCTTACAAATCTATCAAAGAAATCTGAAGCGATTTGGTGTTCCACAAGGAAAACTAGGGACATTAAGCTTGTTTTTTTGGGAGCTTAACGTACAAAAAAGACCTTAAATGTTAACCAATTTCCCCCAAATTTCACACAATAGAAGACCCTATCCATGCCAACATATTCTGAAAATTTCAGTTCATTTGGTTAATCACACCAAAAGTTATTCACATTAAGCTATATTTTACAATACTGAAATCGGCTTAATGTAGCTTAATGTAGCTTAAGGAGCAAAAAAGTGCCTGAACCTCAATCAATTCCCCTGAAACTGTGCACACCCCAAAATCTAGACCTTACAAACATATCTGCAAAATTTCAAGCGATTTGGTGTTCCACAAGGAAAACTAGGGACATTAAGCTTGTTTTTTTGGAGCTTAACGTACAATAAAGACCTTAAATGTTAACCAATTTCCCCCAAATGTCACACAATAGAAGACCATATCCATGCCAACATATTCTGAAAATTTCAGTTCATTTGGTTAATCACACCAAAAGTTATTCACATTAAGCTATATTTTACAATACTGAAATCGGCTTAATGTAGCTTAACAAGCAAAAAAGTGCCTGAACCTCAATCAATTGCCCTGAAACTTTCAAGTGATTTGGTGTCCCAGAAGGCAAACTAGGTACATTAAGCTTGTTTTTTGCGGAGCTTAATGTGGCTTAACGTACGAAAAAGACCTTAAATGTTACCCAATTTCCACCAAATGTCACACAATAGAAGAACATATCCATGCCAACATATTCTGAAAATTTCAGTTCATTTGGTTAATCACACCAAAAGTTATTCACATTAAGCTATATTTTACAATACTGAAATCGGCTTAATGTAGCTTAATGTAGCTTAACGAGCAAAAAAGTGCCTGAACCCCAATCAATTGCCCTGAAACTGTGCACACCCCAAGATATCGACTTTACAAACTTATCTAAGAAATTTCAAGCGATTTGGTGTTCCACAAGGAAAACTAGGGACATTAAGCTTGTTTTTTTGGGAGCTTAATGTACAAAAAAGACCTTAAATGTTAACCAATTTCCCCAAATTTCACACAATAGAAGACCCTATCCATGCCAACATATTCTGAAAATTTCAGTTCATTTGGTTAATTACACCAAAAGTTATTCACATTAAGCTATATTTTACAATACTGAAATCGGCTTAATGTAGCTTAATGTAGCTTAACGAGCAAAAAAGTGCCTGAACCTCAATCAATTGCCCTGAAACTGTGCACACCCAAGATCTCGACCTTACAAACTTATCTACAAAATGTCAAGCGATTTGGTGTTCCACAAGAAAAACTAGGGACATTAAGCTTGTTTTTTTGGGAGCTTAACTTACAAAAAAGACCTTAAATGTTACCCAATTTCCACCAAATGTCACACAATAGAAGAACATATCCATGCCAACATATTCTAAAAAAATTCCAGTTAATTTGGTTAATCACACCAAAAGTTATTCACATTAAGCTATATTTTACAAAACTGAAATCGGCTTAATGTAGCTTAATGTAGCTTAAGGAGCAAAAAAGTGCCTGAACCTCAATCAATTCCCCTGAAACTGTGCACACCCCAAGATCTCGACCTTACAAACATATCTACAAAATTTCAAGCGATTTGGTGTTCCACAAGGAAAACTAGGGACATTAAGCTTGTTTTTTTGGGAGCTTAACGTACAATAAAGACCTTAAATGTTAACCAATTTCCCCCAAATGTCACACAATAGAAGACCATATCCATGCCAACATCAGGGCGGACTGACCATTCGGTGAGTCGGGCAGTGCCCAGAGGCCCCGTGGGGGGGGGGGGGCCCCGCCGGCTCAGTCTGTCCCTGAAGGTGCCCGCAGCAGCGCAGATTATTATGCACAATAAAAAAAAAAAAGACCCCTGAGAAGCAGTGCCATGGAACCATTGCCTGTGGCTGTGTGAGCAGCTCAGAGTGTTTGTTGGCTGGGATGGATGGCTCTTAAGCCCTGAGCCGTGCGGGGATATTCAAAACAGGCCTCCAGCCACCTCTCCCCCTGCTTTGTCCTGCAGCTGAGGGGGCGGGGCCATAAGTCTGCCGTGGGTTACAGTCTTGTGTGAAGGAGCTGGAGCCTCGAGGCAGAGAGCACTGCAGAGGAGAGCTGACTGAGTCAGCTGCAATTTCCAAACAGCATCCATCCACACTGATCTGCCTTGTCCAGCAGCAGGTCAGTATGATAATGAAATCACTGCAGTTACTGTGTGTGTTGTTCTAAAGAGCCATGCTGAGTGTTACTTCCTGGTTCCTTCCTTCTTGCCATGTACTGTGTGCCTATTTACCAGATCAGGTGCTATTCACTAATGCACACTGATATCTGGTACACTGAATGCATTCAGTGCACTCAGTGTATAGATATCAGTGTTATATATAGGGAATAGCACTAGTTCACATTGGAGCAATTTGCCATGCGATTTGACGTGTCAAATTGCATGGTAATGGCAATACCTGAATCAGTGCGATGCCCCATTTGTGGCGCAGCACCGATTCCCAAAAGTAGTTTCTTTACAACTTTTGCTGACTTTAGGGTGCAATTTCCATAGACATCTGTGCAGCAACCCGCACAGATGTCTCTGAAATCGCCCGCCAAACTCGCACTGACATGCGCGTATGAAATCGTGCAAGTTTAGCTGAACTTGCATGATTTTAATTCCTGATGTCAGTGTAAATCTGGTGTAAGTGTTATTCACCATATATACATTACAAAAATCATTGAAATGTATACACTGAGTGCTTTTCCCTAAGTCTTCTTTCACACTGTTTTTTTTTCATGCGCTTTTGGGCTAAAAATAGCACCTGTAAAGCACCTGAAAAATTTTCTCCCCTGCAGTGTAAATGTGAAAGCCTAATACTTTCACACTGAGGCGATGCGATACGTTTTAAAAAATGTCCTGCAAGCAGCACCTCTGCCCATTAAAATGCAGCGGCACTTTGCAGGTTGCTTTATCCCTTTTTCAGACACTAGTGGGGGGTTAAAAGCGCCCCATAGCGGCCGAATACCTCCACAAAAATTACGATAAAGCGCAGCTAAAAATAGCGACGCTTTACCGCTGCCACCACCCCGTGTAAAAGCGGCCAGATACTGTCATCTGTACACTAAGAATGCACCTTACATTGGTGATCAGTGGGAAAAATGTCCCTTACATTGGTGATCAGTGGAAGAATGTCCCTTACATTGGTGATCATGGGAAGAATGTCCCTTACATTGGTGATCAGTGAGAATAATGTCCTTTACATTGGTGATCAGTGAGAAATAAGTCCCTTACATTTGGTGATCATGGTAAGAATGTCCCCTTACATTGGTGATCAGTGAGAATAATGTCCGTTACATTGGTAATCAGTGGGAAGAATGTCCCTTACATTGGTGGTCAGTGGGAAAATGTTCCTTACATTGGTATCAGTGGGAAGAATGTCCCTTACATTGGTGATCAGTGAGAATAATGTCCCTTACATTGGTGATCAGTGGGAAGAATGTCCCTTACATGGGTGGTCAGTGGGAAGAATGTTCCTTACATTGGTGATCAGTGAGTAGAATGTTCCTTACATTGGTGATCAGTGGGAAGAATGTCCCTTACATTGGCGGTCAGTGGGAAGAATGTCCCTTACATTGGTGATCAGTGAGAAGAATGTCCCTTACATTGGTGATCAGTGGAAGAATGTCCCTTACATTGGTGGTCAGTGGGAAGAAATGTTCCTTACATTGGTAATCAGTGGGAAGAATGTCCCTTACATTGGTGATCAGTGAGAAGAATGTCCCTTACATTGGTGATCAGTGGGAAGAATGTTCCCTACATTGGTGATCAGTGAGAAGAATGTCCCTTACATTGGTGATCAGTGAGAATAATGTCCCTTACATTTGGTGATCAGTGGGAAGAATGCTCCTTACATTGGTGATCAGTGAGAAGAATGTTCCTTACATTGGTGATCAGTGAGAAGAATGTCCTTTACATTGGTGGTCAGTGGGAAGAATGTCCCCTTACATTGGTGATCAGTGGGAAGAATGTTCCTTACATTGGTGATCAGTGGGAAGAATGTTCCTTACATTGGTGATCAGTGAAAGAATGTTCCTTACATTGGTGATCAGTGAGAAGAATGTTCCTACATTGGTGATCAGTGAGAAGAATGTCCTTTACATTGGTGGTCAGTGGGAAGAATGTCCCTTACATTGGGATCAGTGAGAAGAATGTCCCTTACATTGGTGATCATGGGAAGAATGTCCCTTACATTGGTGGTCAGTGGGGAGAATGTTCCTTACATTGGTAATCAGTGAGAAGAATGTCCCTTACATTGGTGATCAGTGGGAAGAATGTTCCCTACATTGGTGATCAGTGAGAAGAATGTCCCTTACATTGGTGATCAGTGGGAAGAATGCTCCTACATTGGTGATCAGTGAGAAGAATGTTTCCTTACATTGGTGATCAGTGAGAAATGTCCTTTACATTGTGGTCAGTGGGAAGAATGTTCCCTTACATTGGTGATCAGTGGGAAGAATGTTCCTTACATTGGTGATCAGTGGGAAGAATGTTCCTTACATTGGTGATCAGTGAGAAGAATGTTCCTTACATTGGTGATCAGTGAGAAGAATGTTCCTTACATTGGTGATCAGTGAGAAGAATGTCCTTTGCATTGTGGTCAGTGGGAAGAATGCCCCTTACATTGGTGATCAGTGGGAAGAATGTTCCTTACATTGGTGATCAGTGAGAAGAATGTTCCTTTACATTGGTGGTCAGTGGGAAGAATGTCCCCTTACATTGGTGATCAGTGGGAAGAATGTTCCTTACATTGGTGATCAGTGGGAAGAATGTTCCTTACATTGGTGATCAGTGAGAAGAATGTTCCTTACATTGGTGATCAGTGAGAAGAATGTTCCTTACATTGGTGATCAGTGAGAAGAATGTCCTTTGCATTGGTGGTCAGTGGGAAGAATGCCCCTTACATTGGTGATCAGTGGGAAGAATGTTCCTTACATTGGTGATCAGTGAGAAGAATGTTCCTTACATTGGTGGTCAGTGGGAAGAATGTCCCTTACATTGGTGATCAGTGGGAAGAATGTTCCTTACATTGGTGATCAGTGGGAAGAATGCTCCTTACATTGGTGATCAGTGAGAAGGATGTCCCTTACATTGGTGGTCAGTGGGAAGAATGTCCCTTACATTGTGGTCAGTGGGAAGAATGTCCCTTAAATTGGTGGTCAGTGGGAAGAATGTTCCTTACATTGGTGATCAGTGGGAAGAATGTCCCTTACATTGGTGGTTAGTGGGAAGAATGTCCCTTACATTGGTGATCAGTGGGAAGAATGTCCCTTACATTGGTGATCAGTGGGAAGAATGTCCCTTACATTGGTGATCAGTGAGAAGAATGTTCCTTACATTGGTGATCAGTGGCAAGAATTTAATTCCTATAATAAACATTTATTTTGAACATTGTGTAGAGAAATTCTTTGCAATGTGGGCAGTGTAATATGTAGGTGGGGCTTTGTGTGGATATAGCTTGAACGTGGGCGGGGACACAGGGGGCCCCATGATCTTATTTTGCCCGGGTGCCCCATGAGCTGTCAGTCCGCCCCTGGCCAACATATTCTGAAAATTTCAGTTCATTTGTTAATCACACCAAAAGTTATTCACATTAAGCTATATTTTACAATACTGAAATCGGCTTAATGTAGCTTAATGTAGCTTAACGAGCAAAAAAGTGCCTGAACCTCAATCAATTGCCCTGAAAATTTTCACACCCCAATATCTCGACCTTCCAAACATATCCAAGAAGTTTCAAGTGATTTGGTGTCCCAGAAGGCAAACTAGGTACATTAAGCTTGTTTTTTGCGGAGCTTAATGTGGCTTAACGTACGAAAAAGACCTTAAATGTTAACCAATCTCCCCCAAGATTCACACAATAGAAGACTCTGTTCATGCCAATATATTCAGAAATGTTCAGCTCATTTGGTTTATCACACCAAATGTTATTCACATTAAGCTATATTTTACAATACTGAAATTGGCTTAACGAACAAAAAAGTGCCTGAACCTCAATCAATTGCCCTGAAACTTTGCACACCCCAAGATCTCGACCTTACAAACATATCTACAACATTTCAAGTGATTTGGTGGTCCACAAGGCAAACTAGGAACATTAAGCTTGTTTTTATTGGGAGCTTAACGTACAAAAAAGACCTTAAATGTTACCCAATTTCCACCAAATGTCACACAATAGAAGACCCTATCCATGCCAACATATTCTGAAAATTTCAGTTCATTTGGTTAATCACACCAAAAGTTATTCACATTAAGCTATATTTTACAATACTGAAATCGGCTTAATGTAGCTTAATGTAGCTTAACGAGCAAAAAAGTGCCTGAACCTCAATCAATTGCCTTGAAACTTTGCAAACCCCAAGATCTCGACCTTACAAACATATCTACAAAATTTCAAGCGATTTGGTGTTCCACAAGGAAAACTAGGGACATTAAGCTTGTTTTTTGGGAGCTTAACGTACAATAATTTTTACTAGTAATGGCGGGGAGCTGAGATTTTTACTGAGGCTGCAACGTTATGGCGGACAGATCGGACACTTTTCTGGGACCATTGACATTTATAAAGCAATCAGTGCTATAAAACTACATTAATTACTGTGCAAATGTCACTGGCAGGGAAGGAGTTAACACTTGGGGGCGATCAAGGGGTTAAATTGTGTCCTTAGTGTGTTTCTAACTGTGAGGGGATGGGAATGACAAGAAGGGGAGCCAGGTCTTTGTTCCTACTTAGTAGGAATATACAATCTGTTTCTCCTCCCCTGTCAGAACAGAGATTTGTGTGTTTACACACACAAATCCCCATCCTGGCTCTCATGCCTGCTATTGCTGGTTGCAGTGGCGAACGCGCCTGCTCGCCATGCGCATTGGGTCCCTCACCGCGCAGTGGGCACGCGCCTGCTATGGCTCTTAAAGGACATTTATTCATTTGTGTTGACACATGAAAAGATAAAATATTTACCAAAATGTGAGGGTGTACTTACTTTTGTGAGATACCGTACCTCCTCTGTACAGTGTTTTTTAAAAGAGCAGTTCTGATCCTTCTCTTCTCAGTTTCCTCCCTGGCGCTCCTGGCTGCTCCCTGCTGCCAAATGCCCCCACAGCAACTAGCTTGCTATGGGGCACTCGAGCAGAGCCGCAGCTTTGTGTGTCCATTTAGACACAGAGCCATGGTTTGGCCTGCCCCCTCTCTCTCCTCAATCTGTCCCTTGGCTCTCGGGTGGAGGCGCCATCATCTTCAGTAAGGCAATCAGGAAGTGAAGCCTTGCAGCTTTACAGCCTGGCTCCCTACTGAACATTCTCGAGTCGCTCTGCGCAATCCCACTGGTCCCTGCTGTCTTCTGGGACCTGTGTGTCTCCCAGAAGACAGAGGGGGATGGAGGAGGCGCCGGACATAGGCGGGTACTGCGGCTATCTATGCCCGGGAGTGGGAGCAAAACACCTGTATTAGACAGGTATCTGCTTTCCCCTCCCCCTGAAAGGGGTGAAATGTGACATGACGCGGAGTCGGGGAGAAAACCGAAAAGTGGAAGTTCCATTTTTATGTGTAAGTCCGCTTTAAGATAATGACGTAATATATAAAAAAAAATTGTAAGTTCAAACAAGTTTTTCTTTCTGTGAATATTGTCCTGCAACAATATTTTTTATTTTTTTTTGCAATCCTTAGACAATTAAATGTAATAAAACTAAACAAAAGGCATTTTTTTCAGCAGTAAATATATGTAAAAAAGTTCTAAAAAATATTAATAAGCGAAGCAAACTGATTTTTTTTTATTAGATAAATAAAATAGAAAAGAAAAAAAATCACCAGGAAAAATATATTTGAATAGAGAAGGGGAATATAGAGTTAATCAGTGCTGATTAGAGAAAACTAAAGGGTTAATAAGGGGTTCAACAGAGGAACATGTAATTAGAAAAAAAAATGTTTTGCCTTGTCATGGTTGCTTTAAGTCTCTTCACCTGCAAATCAAAGTTCGTCCCTATATAGAAACAAAACACAGAACATTACAATTGATACAATGTTTCAATGTAACTTTCTGTGAAGTGTTTGTTGATAAACTTTGCCAGCCTGCTTCTTTGTTTTATTTATTTTGTCAGCTGCTGCTGAATTGCTCTGTACTGAGAAAGGGAAGAGTAAAATATAGATTAATGTGAATAACTTTTTGTGTGATAAACCAAATGACCTGACATTTTCAGAATATGTTGACATGGATAGAGTCTTCTATTGTGTAAAATTTGGGGGAAATTGGTTAACATTTAGGGTATTTTTTGTACGTTAAGCTCCCAAAAAACAAGCTTAATGTCCCTAGTTTGCCTTGTGGGACACCAAATCGCTTAAATATTGGATATGTTTGGAAGGTCGAGATCGTGGGGTGTGCAAAGTTTCAGGGCAATTGATTGAGGTTCAGGCACTTTTTTGCTTGTTAAGCTACATTAAGCCAATTTCCGTATTGTAAAATATAGCTTAATGTGAATAACTTTTGGTGTGATTAATCAAAGGAGCTGAAAATTTCAGAATATTTTGGCATGGTCAGAGTCTTCTATTGTGTGAATCTTGGGGGAGATTGGTTAACATTTAAGGTCTTTTTTCGTACGTTAAGCCACATTAAGCTCCCAAAAAAACAAGCTTAATGTCCCTAGTTTGCCTTCTGGGACACCAAATCGCTTGGATATGTTTGTAAGGTCGAGATCTTGGGGTGTGCAAAGTTTCAGGGCAATTGATTGAGGTTCAGGCACATTTTTGCTTGTTAAGCTACATTAAGCTACATTAAGCCAATTTCAGTATTGTAATAAATAGCTTAATGTGAATAACTTTTGGTGTGATTAACCAAATGAGCTGACATTTTCAGAATATGTTGGCATGGATGTGGTCTTCTATTGTGTGAAATTTGGGGGAAATTGGTTAAAATTTAGGGTCTTTTCTGTATGTTAAGCTCCCAAAAAAACAAGCCTAATGTTCCTTGTTTGCCTTGTGGACCACCAAATCACTAATAAATAGCCTAATGTGAATAACTTTTGGTGTGGTTAACCAAATGAGTTGAAAATTTCAGAATATTTCGGCATGGTCAGAGTCTTCTATTGTGTGATTGGGGGAGATTGGTTAACATTTAAGGTCTTTTTCGTACGTTAAGCCACATTAAGCTCCCCCAAAACAAGCTTAATGTACCTAGTTTGCCTTCTGGGACACCAAATCGCTTGAAACTTATTGGATATGTTTAGAAGGTAGAGATCTTGGGGTTTGCAAAGTTTCAGGGCAATTGATTGAGGTTCAGGCACTTTTTTACTCATTAAGCTACATTAAGCCAATTTCAGTATTGTAAAATATAGCTTAATGTGAATACATTTTGGTGTGATAACCCAAAAGAGCTGAAATGTTCAGAATATGTTGGTATCTATAGAGCCTTCTACTGTGTGAAGTTTGGGGGAAATAGGTTAACATTTAAGGTCTTTTTCGTATGTTAAGCTACATTAAGCTCGCAAAAAAAACAAGCTTAATGTCCCTAGTTTGCCTTGTGAGACACCGAATATCACAACACTTATAGGTTATGTTTGAGTAGTTGAGATGTTAGGCTGTGCAAAGTTTCAGGGCAATTGATTGAGGTTCAGGCACTTTTTTGCTCGTTAAGCTACATTAAGCCAATTTTAGTATTGTAAAATATAGCTTAATGTGAATAACTTTTGGTGTGATAAACCAAATAAGCTGAACATTTCTGAATATGTTGGCATGGACAGAGTCTTCTATTGTGTGAATCCTGGGGGAGATTGGTTAACATTTAAGGTCTTTTTCGTACGTTAAGCCACATTAAGCTCCCCAAAAAACAAGCTTAATGTACCTAGTTTGCCTTCTGGGACACCAAATCGCTTGAAACTTCTTGGATATGTTTGTAAGGTCGAGATCTTGGGGTGTGCAAAGTTTCAGGGCAATTGATTGAGGTTCAGGCACATTTTTGCTTGTTAAGCTACATTAAGCTACATTAAGCCAATTTCAGTATTGTAATAAATAGCTTAATAAGAATAACCAAATGAGCTGAACATTTCTGAATATTTTGGCATGGATGTGGTCTTCTATTGTGTGAAATTTGGGGGAAATTGGTTAACATTTAAGGTCTTTTTTGTACGTTAAGCTCCCAAAAAAACAAGCTTAATGTTCCTTGTTTGCCTTGTTGACCACCAAATCACTTGAAATTGTGTAGATATGTTTGGAAGGTCAAGAACTTGGGGTGTGCAAAGTTTCAGGGCAATTGATTGAGGTTCAGGCACTTTTTTGCTCGTTAAGCTACATTAAGCCAATTTCAGTATTGTAAAATATAGCTTAATGTGAATAACTTTTGGTGTGATAAACCAAATGAGCTGAACATTTTCTGAATATGTTGGCATGGTCAGAGTCTTCTATTGTGTGAAGTTTGGGGGAGATTGGTTAACATTTAAGGTCTTTTTCGTACGTTAAGCCACATTAAGCTCCTCAAAAAACAAGCTTAATGTACCTAGTTTGCTTTCTGGGACACCAAATTGCTTGAAACTTCTTGGATATGTTTGAAAGGTCGAGATCTTGGGGTGTGCAGAGTTTCAGGGTAATTGATTGAGGTTCAGGCACTTTTTTGCTCGTTAAGCTACATTAAGCTACATTAAGCCAATTTCAGTATTGTAAAATATACCTTAATGTGAATAACTTTTGGTGTGATTAACCGAATGAGCAGAAATTTTCAGAATATGTTGGCATGGATAGGGTCTTCTATTGTGTGAAATTCGGGGTAAATTCGTTAACATTTAAGGTCTTTTTTGTACGTAAAGCTCCCAAAAAAACAAAAAACTTAATGTTCCTAGTTTTGCCTTGTGGAACACCAAATCGCTTCAGATTTCTTAGATATGTTTGGAACGTCGAGATCTTGGGGTGTGCAAAGTTTCAGGGCAATTCATTGAGGTTTAGGCACTTTATTGCTCGTTAAGCTTCATTAAGCTAATTTCACATTAAATGTTTTAGTATTGTAAAATATAGCTCAATGCAAATAACTTTTGGTGTGATTAACCAAATAAGCTGACATTTTCAGAATATGTTGGCGTAGATAGAGTCCTCTACTGTGTGAAGTTTGGTGGAAATTGGTTAACATTTAAGGTCTTTTTCGTACGTTAAGTCACATTAAGCTCCCCAAAAAACAAGCTTAATGTCCCTAGTTTGCCTTGTGGGATACCAAATAGCACATAACTTATAGGATATGTTTGGGTAGTTGAGATCTTAGGCTGTGAAAAGTTTCAGGGCAATTGATTGAGGTTTAGGCACTTTATTGCTCGTTAAGCTACATTAAGCCAATTTAACATTAAATGTTTTTAGTATTGTAAAATATAGCTTAATGTGAATAACTTTTTGTGTGATTAACCAAATGAACTGAAATTTTCAGAATATGTTGGCATGGACAGGGTCTTCTATTGTGTGAAACTTGGGGAAATTGGTTAACATTTAAGGTCTTTTTTGTACGTTAAGCTCCCAAAAAAACAAGCTTAATGTTCCTAGTTTGCCTTGTGGAACACCAAATCGCTTGAAATTTTGTAGATATTTTGTAAG
Source organism: Rana kukunoris (assembly GCA_029574335.1). Lineage (NCBI taxonomy): Eukaryota > Metazoa > Chordata > Amphibia > Anura > Ranidae > Rana > Rana kukunoris. The sequence continues at coordinate 410,178,813 of CM056051.1, forward strand.
GTCGAGATCTTGGGGTGTGCACAGTTTCAGGGGAATTGATTGAGGTTCAGGCACTTTTTTGCTCGTTAAGCTACATTAAGCTACATTAATATAATGAGTCATTAGCTACAAAGCCGATTTCAGTATTGTAAAATATAGCTTAACGTGAATAACTTTTTGTGTGATTAACCAAATTAACTGAAATTTTCAGAATATGTTGGCATGGACAGGGTCTTCTATTGTGTGAAATTTGGGGGAAATTGGTTAACATTTAAGGTCTTTTTTGTACGTTAAGCTCCCAAAAAAACAAGCTTAATGTTCCTAGTTTGCCTTGTGGAACACCAAATCGCTTGAAATTTTGTAGATATGTTTGTAAGGTCGAGATCTTGGGGTGTGCACAGTTTCAGGGTAATTGATTGAGGTTCAGGCACTTTTTTGCTCGTTAAGCTACATTAAGCTACATTAAGCCGATTTCAGTATTGTAAAATATAGCTTAACGTGAATAACTTTTGGTGTGATTAACCAAATGAACTGAAATTTTCAGAATATGTTGGCATGGATAGGGTCTTCTATTGTGTGAAATTTGGGGGACATTGGTTAACATTTAAGGTCTTTTTTGTACGTTAAGCTCCCAAAAAAACAAGCTTAATGTTCCTAGTTTGCCTTGTGGAACACCAAATCGCTTGAAATTTTGTAGATATGTTTGTAAGGTCGAGATCTTGGGGTGTGCACAGTTTCAGGGGAATTGATTGAGGTTCAGGCACTTTTTTTGCTCGTTAAGCTACATTAAGCTACATTAAGCCGATTTCAGTATTGTAAAATATAGCTTAACGTGAATAACTTTTGGTGTGATTAACCAAATGAACTGAAATTTTCAGAATATGTTGGCATGGATAGGGTCTTCTATTGTGTGAAATTTGGGGGACATTGGTTAACATTTAAGGTCTTTTTTGTACGTTAAGCTCCCAAAAAAACAAGCTTAATGTTCCTAGTTTGCCTTGTGGAACACAAATCGCTTGAAATTTTGTAGATATGTTTGTAAGGTCGAGATCTTGGGGTGTGCACAGTTTCAGGGGAATTGATTGAGGTTCAGGCACTTTTTTGCTCGTTAAGCTACATTAAGCTACATTAAGCCGATTTCAGTATTGTAAAATATAGCTTAACGTGAATAACTTTTTGTGTGATTAACCAAATTAACTGACATTTTCAGAATATGTTGGCATGGACAGGGTCTTCTATTGTGTGAAATTGGGGGAAATTGGTTAACATTTAAGGTCTTTTTTGTACGTTAAGCTCCCAAAAAAACAAGCTTAATGTTCCTAGTTTGCCTTGTGGAACACCAAATCGCTTGAAATTTTGTAGATATGTTTGTAAGGTCGAGATCTTGGGTGTGCACAGTTTCAGGGAATTGATTGAGGTTCAGGCACTTTTTTGCTCGTTAAGCTACATTAAGCTACATTAAGCCGATTTCAGTATTGTAAAATATAGCTTAACGTGAATAACTTTTGGTGTGATTAACCAAATGAACTGAAATTTTCAGAATATGTTGGCATGGATAGGGTCTTCTATTGTGTGAAATTTGGGGGACATTGGTTAACATTTAAGGTCTTTTTTGTACGTTAAGCTCCCAAAAAAACAAGCTTAATGTTCCTAGTTTGCCTTGTGGAACACCAAATCGCTTGAAATTTTGTAGATATGTTTGTAAGGTTGAGATCTTGGGGTGTGCACAGTTTCATGGCAATTGATTGAGGTTCAGGCACTTTTTTGCTCGTTAAGCTACATTAAGCTACATTAAGCAGATTTCAGTATTGTAAAATATAGCTTAATGCGAATAACTTTTGGTGTGATTAACCAAATGAACTGAAATTTTCAGAATATGTTGGCATGGATAGGGTCTTCTATTGTGTGAAATTTGGGGGAAATTGGTTAACATTTAAGGTCTTTTTTCGTACGTTAAGCTCCCAAAAAAACAAGCTTAATGTTCCTAGTTTGCCTTGTGGAACACCAAATCGCTTGAAATTTTGTAGATATGTTTGTAAGGTCGAGATCTTGGGGTGTGCACAGTTTCATGGCAATTGATTGAGGTTCAGGCACTTTTTTGCTCGTTAAGCTACATTAACCACTTAAGGACCGCCTACTGCACATTTACGTCGGCAGAATGGCACGGCTGGGCACATCAACGTATATATACGTTGATTTTAGTACCCACCGTGGGTCGCGGGCACGCGCCCGCGACCCGGTCCGGAGGACCGGGAACCGCGGGATTCGCGGACCCGATCGCCGCTGGAGTGCGGCGATCCGTCCCTGGAGCGGAAGAACGGGGAGAGCCGTGTGTACACACGGCTTCCCCGTGCTTCTCTGTGGCCGCAGCATCGATCGCGTCATCCCTGTAATAGGGACGCGATCGATGACGTCACACCTACAGCCACACCCCCCTACAGTTGTAAACAAACACACTAAGTCTCACATCCCCTACAGCGCCACCTGTGGTTAACTCCCAAACTGCAGCTGTCATTTCCACAGTAAACAATGCAATTTAAATGCATTTTTTGCTGTGAAAATGACAATTGTCCCAAAAATGTGTCAAAATTGTCCGAAGTGTCCGCCATATTGTCGCAGTCACGAAAAAAATCGCTGATCGCCGCTATTAGTAGTAAAAAAATAATAATTTATAAAAATGCAATAAAACTATCCCTTATTTTGTAAACGCTATAAATTTTGCGAAAACCGACCGATAAACGCTTATTGAGATTTTTTTTACCAAAAATACGTAGAAGAATACGTATCGGCCTAAACTGAGGAAAAAAAAATGTTTTTTTATATATTTTTGGGGGATATTTATTATAGCAAAAAGTAAAAAATATTGAATTTTTTTAAAATTGTCGCTCTATTTTTGTTAATAGCGCAAAAAATAAAAACCGCAGAGGTGATCAAATACCACCAAAAGAAAGCTCTATTTGTGGGAAAAAAATGACGCCAATTTTGTTTGGAGCCACGTCGCACGACCGCGTAATTGTCAGTTAAAACGAAGCAGTGCCGAATCGCAAAAAGGGCAAGGTCCTTTACCTACATTTTGGTCCGGTCTTAAGTGGTTAAGCTACATTAAGCAGATTTCAGTATTGTAAAATATAGCTTAATGCGAATAACTTTTGGTGTGATTAACCAAATGAACTGAAATTTTCAGAATATGTTGGCATGGATAGGGTCTTCTATTGTGTGAAATTTGGGGGACATTGGTTAACATTTAAGGTCTTTTTTGTACGTTAAGCTCCCAAAAAAACAAGCTTAATGTTCCTAGTTTGCCTTGTGGAACACCAAATCGCTTGAAATGTTGTAGATATGTTTGTAAGGTCGAGATCTTTTCACATTAAATGGGGTGTGCACAGTTTCATGGCAATTGATTGAGTTAACATTTAATGTTCAGCTCCCAAAAAAACAAGCACTTTGGAACACCAAATTTTGTTGATATGTTTGTAAGGTCTCGTTAAGCTATTAAGGTTTAGGCATTAAGCTACATTAAGCCGATTTCAGTATTGTAAAATATAGCTTAATGTGAATAACTTTTGGTGTGATTAACCAAATGAACTGAAATTTTCAGAATATGTTGGCATGGATAGGGTCTTCTATTGTGTGAAATTTGGGGGAAATTGGTTAACATTTAAGGTCTTTTTTGTACGTTAAGCTCCCAAAAAAACAAGCTTAATGTTCCTAGTTTTCCTTGTGGAACACCAAATCGCTTGAAATTTCTTGGATGTGTTTGGAAGATCGAGATCTTGGGGTGTGCAAAGTTTCAGGGCAATTGATTGAGGTTTAGGCACTTTATTGCTCGTTAAGCTACATTAAGCTAATTTCACATTAAATGTTTTAGTATTGTAAAATATAGCTTAATGTGAATAACTTTTGGTGTGATCAACCAAATGAGCTGAAATTTTCAGAATATGTTGGCATGGATAGAGTCTTCTACTGTGTGAAGTTTGGTGGAAATTAGTTAACATTTAATGTCTTTTTTGTACGTTAAGCTCCCAAAAAAACAAGCTTAATGTTCCTAGTTTGCCTTGTGGAACACCAAATCGCTTCAGATTTCGTTGATATGTTTGTAAGGTCGAGATCTTGGGGTGTGCAAAGTTTCAGGGCAATTGATTAAGGTTTAGGCACTTTATTGCTCGTTAAGCAACATTAAGCTAATTTCACATTAAATGTTTTAGTATTGTAAAATATAGCTTAATGCAAATAACTTTTGGTGTGATTAACCAAATAAGCTGAAATTTTCAGAATATGTTGGCATGGATAGAGTCTTCTACTGTGTGAAGTTTGGTGGAAATTGGTTAACATTTAAGATCTTTTTCGTACGTTAAGCCACATTAAGCTCCCCAAAAAACAAGCTTAATGTCCCTAGTTTGCCTTGTGGGACTCCAAATCACACAAAGCTTCTTGGATACGTTTGGGTAGTTACGATCTTAGGCTGTGAAAAGTTTTAAGACAATTGATTGAGGTTTAGGTACATTATGGTACGTTAAGCTCTGTTTTTGCATTGTAAAATATAGCTTAATGTGAATAAATTTTGGTGTGATAACCCAAATGAGCTGAAATTTTCAGAATATGTTGGCATCGATAGAGCCTTCTACTGTGTGAAGTTTGGGGGAAATTGGTTAACATTTAAGGTCTTTTTCGTACGTTAAGCTACATTAAGCTCCCAAAAAAACAAGCTTAATGTCCCTAGTTTGCCTTGTGGAACACCAAATAGCACAAAGCTTATAGGATATGTTTGGGTAGTTAAGATCTTAGGCTGTGCAAAGTTTCAGGGCAATTGATTGAGGTTTAGGCACTTTATTGCTCGTTAAGCTACATTAAGCCATTTTCACATTAAATGTTTTAGTATGTCCCAACAATGAGGACATGATCCTGTTACCAAATGTTAATTTCGGTGTCAAGATTAGTGATCTCAGTTTCATATTTTGCATAAGATAGTGATCATTTCCAATGAGCATGTTTGGAGATTGTGTTCCCAAGCTAGTTTCAAGGAATCATTGTCCTTTCTGAGGTTAGAGAAAATCTGGATTCTCAAACCCCAGGGGACAATACTTCTCTGAGTACTTTTCAAATTAATATTTATGCCAATAAATCCTTACTTTCTTCTCGAAAAGATGCTGTAATCTCATAAATTCTCTATCCAATTCAGCCTCAGTGATATTGGATACATTCTGAGATGACTGTATCTTATCCATGAATAACAGTGATGTACCAGTGCTCTGTGCAGAATTAGAACCCAGGATAGGCGACGGCGTGGTAGACATAGCTTTCAGAGGGCGTGAAGAAGGAGTGGATAATTGTGTAGTGGTAGGTTTAGGGCGTACCGAAGGTGGTCGTCGAGTGACAGAAGGTCCGTTGAAGTGATTCCATAGATGTAGTGTTCAGTTTTCCCTTCCGTTTCTTTGGTAATCTGTCGTGGGACAAATCCTGATAAGTAGTTGATTGGCTAGAAGACAGAGAAGATGGTACATTGGGTATGTCACTGTCCATTTTGGGTGCTGTGTAGGTAGGTGGTCTATTTATAGGTTTGCTCTATGTTGTTTGGTTCCACTTGCGTGTACACTTGAGTGTACCACCATGGTTCTCTTGAAAGGCAAGAACTCAGTGATGTCGTCGCGTACGACGAGCATGCTCTCGTCACATTTAATGCCGTCACCGCCATCTTGCTGCACCCTACCTATGCCAAGAAAGCTACCGCGCATGCGTCAAAGTCATTTTGAGCATGCGCGGGTCTCCACGGCGACAGGTAAGTATACAGACTCTCGGGCTTCTCATCGGGAAACAGACCAACAAGAATCTCGAGAAAATAGAGAGCAGGATCTCTATTTTTCTCGTTGAGATTCTGGGCAGGTTTCCAGACGAGAAACCTCAAAGCCTCGTACACACGCTCGGTTTACTCGGCAAGAAAACCGAGCGTGTGTACGAGGCTTTAGCCATTATGTACTAATTTGTCTAAGGAATTTACCCTCTTTGGCATTAGTAATGCCTACTGCATATTACTCAAGTTAATCATGTAAATCCTTCTCTCTTTTAATGAAACTGGGAGAGGAAACAATGAGGAGATGATCCTGTTACCAAATGTTAATTTCGGTGTCAAGATTAGTGATCTCAGTTTCATATTTTGCATAAGATAGTGATCATTTCCAATGAGCATGTTTGGAGATTGTGTTCCCAAGCTAGTTTCAAGGAATCATTGACCTTTCTGAGGTTAGAGAAAATCTGGATTCTCAAACCCCAGGGGACAATACTTCTCTGAGTACTTTTCAAATTAATATTTATGCCAATAAATCCTTACTTTCTTCTCCAAAAGATGCTGTAATCTCATAAATTCTCTATCCAATTCAGCCTCAGTGATATTGGATACATTCTGAGATGACTGTATCTTATCCATGAATCCCACCCACGCTACGCCACAGAAATCCACCATGGTAAATAAATGTTACCAGCAAAAAAATTTAAATAAAGCAAAAACTACAAAAAAGGGGGGAAATACAATGAAGAAATATACAATAAAGCAAATGTTACATAAAAATCACAACTGGATATACAAAGCTGTCAAAAATATACAGAGCGTTTTCAAATAAAATGTAAAGGTCACCCAAGCACAGGAAGGTGGTGTATTGAAACACCTGGTTTTAAGTGCTTTGGGGGGGGGGGGGGGGGTGAGTTGAGTGACCTTACAGGATCTGGCACCTCATCCCTTGTAATAGAAAAATGAATGGAAAGAGATTTATTGGGGATTATAACCGTTCCCAAATATAGTGGAGAATACAGTTTTGCTTAAAAGGTATCAATTTTATTACAAAATACAATACAAAGATAAGGTAGTAAATATACAGACTTTTGGACTGGCTAAGGTATCTGTATACAGGAAGTAATCACTGATGAGTATTACGTCCCTACATGTTTCGCCATGGCTTCTTCAGGGGATTATATGATCACCAGTGTTCAAAAGTGGCTCTAATAATAATAAATGCATGAACAAGACCTTTTAAGTAAAACTGTATTCTCCTCTATATTTGGCGCCGTTATAATCCCCAACAAATCCCTTTACGATAATTATACTCTACAGTGTGTAATGCAACTTATTAGTTGTATGTGCATGTTAAATATGTAGAAGGGAAACTCTATCATCAGGGCTGCTTTTCTTGGTCTGAACTAAATGTGTGGGTATACTCATGTTTTTCAGGGGTATTACCCCTAGTATGTCTTTTTTATGAGATTTGTAATAAAATCTTTTTATCCTTATGTGCATCAATATTCATTATGAGATGTTTTGGCACTTATTAAGTACGACATATACACCTTGTTGTTCTTCAATTACTATAGGAATGTTGTGCTGATTTTTCAGCCAAACTCATTCTTTTACTTCAAAAGCCTTACAGGTTACGAGTTTAGAGTTACACAGGAGGTCTGACTTTAAAATTACTGTTCTTACTTTGACATTCGCTGCAATAGCACATGTATGGTGCGATGATCGTTTACATATGCGTTCACATTTGCGCGTGAACAGGTGCACTTTAATTTTTTCCCATTTTATTTATTTTTATATAGAATTATATTTTTTGACACCGTATCTATAACTTTTTTATCAACTTTATTGCCATCACAAGGGATGAACAACACCCCTTGTGATAGCATGAGGAGTGACAAGTACTCTTTATTGAGAGATCCGTATCTCTCCTCTGCCCTCAAAAGCAACTGAACAAACCAAGATCGGTTTGATCAGATGCTTAACACGAAAACAAAAATCCCTGTAGTTCCTGGTTCCATACACCTTAAAGATGATTGGGGGAATGGATGTTCCTCCTTCATCTCTATGGTGTGCCTCCCTGAATGCCAGTTTCAGAGCAGGAAGGTAGCAGAAGGCAGCAGGGGGAAGGGGACCACATTCTGCCACATGTAAAAATGATCCGGCAGCTTTATAGCCACTTGGGTCACTTTTACATTACAGAGGATCACTAACTCTAAAAAAAAAAAAAAAAAAAGATACCAGGGTCATGACTGCAGTCGTGACCTTCTTAGAACCACTGAATACCAAGGAGATACAGGTATGTCCATTTGCAAGAAGTGGTTAATACATCATTAAATGTATTATTGAAATGCAAGCAGTGTAGGCACTTGAATTTGATATGATAGCATCCTCTTGTACCGTGTTCCCCGAAAGTAAGACCTACCTTGATTTTGGGGAAGGGCTGCAATATAAACCCTACCCCAAAAATAAGCCCTAGTGTGGAGTGCTTGTGTGTATAGTGTATACACTACTCCGTTGCAGTAGTGTATAGTGTAGACTGTGTGTGTCAATTGTGCCAAGTAAATTCAGAATACAGCCGTTATGCGTTCAGCTGATCTCCTGCTTCTTTCCTCCTCCCCCCCCCCCCCCCCACAATGCTCGGAGCAGGGAGGAGAGGTTCGGTAGGCTAAGGAAGTGGCAAACTGCACTCAGCTGGACTCTCCCTCTCCGAGATGTCAGCGGGGGATTTCGGCCCCCCTCCCTGTGCAGAGCTCTGGCAGGCAAAGCAAGTGGTAAGCTGCACTCAGCTAATCTCTCCCTCTCTGAGATGTCAGCAGGGGATCTCGGGCCCCCTTCCTCTGTAGACCTCTGGTGTGTCACAGGCAATATAAGGTATGTGGCACTACATCTCAGCATGCAGCAATTTTGCATTGTGTGATACCAACATTCTGCAAGCACTTTTACACAGGGGATTCCTGACAGGCAGGTATGGCATCATAAGACCTACCCCCAAAAAAAGCCCTACTGTGTCTTTTGTTGTCAAAATAATATAAGACCCGGGCTTATTTTCGGGGAAACACAGTAGTCTCTGTACAGTGGAGCTCAAACTGGGAGAGAAAGGTGCTGACAGAGAGAATGCTGTTAGGAGGAGAAAGCAGAGTGACAGAGAGATGAGTTCATCACTATGCTGCTTGTCTCTCATTGTCCAGTTGCAACCTGGGGTTGAGCCAATTATTCTGGTAATCATTTAATCATTTTACAAAACAATAATAATCTCCTGTGAAGAAATAATTCCGGACAGCTGCACTTCCAAAAATCCTTTTAGTAAAGCTTCATATGACAAGTGGTTGACAAATAGATCAAGGGACAAAGAAGTAGACGCGTTTCAAGCAAAATTTAAAACCCAGTGGTAATTGAATATAACCAAAAGAAAGCTCTATTTGTGTGAAAAAAATGATAACAATTTGTTTTGGGTACAGTGTTGCATGACCGTGCAATTGTCATTCATCAGTGCTGAAAGCTGAAAATTGGCCTGAGCAGGAAGAGGGTATAAGTGCCCAGTAGGCCCAGTAGGCAAGTGGTTAAAACATGTCACAGCCAGGTGAATGACACCACTTACAGAAAATGAATACAGCCTTCTGACTATATGGTAGTAGACTGGTGAGGTCACCCCTTTGTTCACCTTGCTCCCAGCCCCTCAACATATTCCTTGTCAGCATACAGTATTTGCATGCAGCACTCTTGAATGGCTTCCATCCCTGATCCACCTTCTCCCAGCCAGAGAGATTGCAAGAGGCTACCAGGTAAAATTCAGGTACTTACACCGCTCACTTAAAAAAAAAAAAAAAAAATGTTGATGTGATGTATACAGATGAATACAACGCTAAATTTATATCTTCCTGAGGATCAGCTAATTGTGAATATGCCATCCTGTGAATAGTTTGTCAATATCTATGCACATGGCACAGCCATATGTTTTTGGCTTTTCTACAGGCATTTCTACCTGCTTAGTAGTACAGCTTTTGGATAATTCAGGAGCATCTATAGAGGAAAACAATATTGAAAAATGTAATTATTTCACCAGCTTCCATAATACATTTACCAGAAAGGTAAACAATAAAAAAAAGTGAAATAAAAATATAACCTACATTTTAAATCCTATTTCTACTCACTGTACAGTTTATATTGTGTATTGTATGTATTCAATATAGGGGCATTCCTTATCCCATATGTCATTTTCATGGTCACCTGTGGAATTCCCATCTTCTTTCTTGAGATCGCATTGGGACAATATACTACACAAGGGCCAACCACTGCCTGGTTAAAAATATGTCCTCTCTTCTCTGGTAAGTAAAGAACAACAAAATTCTAAACATTAATTTAAAAATAAGCAATCAGAGTAGTAAAGTATAAGTATAACTAAATCCACTTTTTGTTTTTGTTTTGGATAGAGTGAATAGAAAACATGTCAGATTTGTATTGATATCTGTGCCCCCAATAGGAAGACTTACCCCCTATATTTGTCCTGTTTAGCTTTATCACCAAAAGTGAAAGGAAAACCCAAACCCAGAACATTTTCCAAATGTGGACACAATGGGCCAGATCCACATACCTTTGCTGCCGGCGCGGCGTGACCCATTTACACTACGCCGCTGTAAGTCACAGCACTGTATCCTTATCCTCAAAGAAATCCTGCTGTAACTTACGGTGGCGTAGCGTAAATGGGTCAGCGTACACGGGTGTAATTCAAATTTACTAGGGGGGGCGTGTTTTATTATAATTATGAATGACCCGACGCAAACGACGCTTGTTTTTAACTGCGCATGTGCCGGCCGAGGATGTATCCTAGTGCGCATGCGTGAAATCACATCGCAAATAGTCAATGAAAATGACGTGAACGTAACTTACGCCCAGGCCCATTCTGGATTGGCATACGCAAACAACGTAAACGACGTCCAATACGACGCTGTCCCGTCGTCCTTACTTAACATTGGCTGCGCCTCACTATAGCAGCTTTATCTTTATGCCGGAGATACGCTTACGCAAACGACGTAGAGGGAATGCGCCGGCCGCTCGTACATTCGAGAATTAGCGTAACTCGCTCACTTGCATATTTTACGCTGGAAATAGACGGAAGCGCACCTAGCGTCCAGCGTAAATATGCATCTAAGATACGATGGTATAAGAAACTTACACCAGTCGTATCTTAGCGTAAGTCTGGCATATCATGTTTTCCGGATAGAAAACAATGACACGCCGGCGGGAAATTCGAAATTATGCCAGTGTATCTGTAGATACGCCGGCATATTTCCTTTGTGGATCTGGCCCAATGGGATTTGATCACTTTGGAAGGATTTCCTCTCACTTCCTGTTTTTTTTGCTATGGGATAGGAATTAAAGGGAACTATCCCCAGTCACCAAAATAGGCCAAAGAGATTATGAAATGGTCCTCTGGGAAGATTTACAAGCCATACAGTGAAGGTGCCTGGCACTAAAATCATGGAACCAGAATCTGCAAGTCTCACCCAGAAGAAAATGAAAGGGAGATTTTAAGTTGTATTGGGTTTTCTAAATGATGCTAAACTAAGTGAAGCACACGTGTTGTGTTTCCTTGACGGAATGAACAGTTAAATGATTTTAATGTTACTTGGACTTAATATGCAGAATCTACAGTTTGGAAATAAACAAGCTCATCTCACCCCTTATATGATTGTTTAATACTTGTAAGAGAAAGTAAATAAATTTGTCAAACTGAATGTGGGGATTACTGTACTTGAATCCAGTGCATAGGAATTTATTCCAGTCTGTTGCATAGCTGCCAATGTTTCATAATAAGACAAATAACCTCTCCAAGTACAAAGCAGCAGTGCCTGTGGCCTAAATTATGGAATAAAGTTTCAGCAATAACTTGTGATTACGGTACTTATTATAACAAGCAAAACATATATACATTTTATGGACAATGGGTTCCTGTCCAAAAATGTTTTACTTCATGCTGTCTGAAGACAAGATAAAAAAATAACGAAAATAGAAATAGAGCACCTTCACTTGAAATTGCTCAGCAGGGGAGATCACTAGACTAACCCTGCATGGCTAGGAGAGCAGTCATTTTGTTTTTCGTGCATTCCGACAACAAAACCGTAAATACATTTCTGACGGCTGTTGGCACAAACTTGTCTTGCATACACACGGTCACACGATTGTTGTTGTGAATTCCGAACGTCAAGATTGCGGTGATGTACAACACTATGATGAGTCGAGAAAAATTAAGTTCAGTGATTCTGAGCAGGCGTCAAATTGATTACGAGCATGCATAGAATTTTTGCGCGTTTAATTGTGTACACACGGACAACTTTTGTTGTTGGAAATTCGGACAGCAAATGTCCGATGGAGCCTACACATCTGGTTTTCCCACAACAAGCTCACATTGAACATTTGTTGTCGGAAATTCCGACTGTGTGCCAGTGTGACTGTGTGCCGACTGTGTGTGTACCAGGTTTAAGAGTCATTGACTGCAGCAATGCAAAATTCCTCACCAATAGTGGGCTTTCAGAGATCTATGGGGGAGAATAAGATAGCATTGTATGTTGATGATACTCCCTAATTATTACTCATGGGAGATTCTTTGGGTTTTCCATTAGCTAGGACAAGTAAGTGTTGATGGCCTTAGATACCATTAGGGAGCCACCCCCAATTGCAGCTTCTCAAATAAGGCTGGCTACATCTTTTAAATATTTACGAGTAGAGGTGTCCCATAATGTGGCAGAAAATCATAATTTGAATATCTTTCCATTACTGTGTAAAATGCTCAAAGTTAGTGCCTTTTGGTGTAATAATTACCACTGTCAGTAATGGGGATGGTCAACTTGATAAAAATGGTGTAGATGCCCAAACTCCTTTTTATGCTACATAATTGTCCAGTCTGAATATGCTTATTTAGACAGATAGATATGTCATTTCGAGAACTCATATGGAAGGCCAGGATCCGCCTAAGTGCTCTACACTTTCCCAAGGATAGTGGTGGGTTGGCGGTAGATTATATTTTTTGGCATCTAAGATGCAACAGATGGTAGGATGGACGGAAATCGACCTTTGTGATCAAATACAGAGAGTTATTCTTTTGTCTCTTTCTAAAGACCCTCTTGTATCCTTCATGGAGGCAGGTCATTTATGGAAGCACCGTTCCTCCCCAACCTTTTTGCTGGTACATAAGGCTTGGGAGGCTGTGTGTTTCACTATGGGCCATACAGGCTATACACAATATATGCCCATCTGAAATAATTTTAATCTTCCACAAGTAAATAAACTTACTGGTTTTGAGCATAGGAACAATCTGGTCTTGTATATCTTCATCAATTGTATAATAGAGTTACTTGTCGAATACAGTATTTTTCCAGTACTTAAAGATTCACCACGCATTAGTCTCAGATTTATATTGCATGCTATGCAGCAGCTTAAGAAATTAGCATCATTTAGGGATCAGAAACTTTTGAAATCAGGGCCTGGAGACTTTCCAAGAGCCATGCTATTTATTACTCTTCTTACTTCTTCTGGAGTAATTGGAGCTTCAAGTTGCTCTAATTCCTTCTTAGGAATCATGGGAAAGTCATGGTCTCTCAAGTACTCATAAATTTCTCCCTCCCTACGTACCTCTCTTTGATTCACATTGTATAATGAGCTATAGTATTCATGGAAGACCTCCGCTATTTCCGGGGATGAGTGAACTATCTCTCCCTGGTCGTTCTTAATTTTAGGGATAAAGGAACCATTTTTCTTTTCCCTTATTGCTCTAGCCAACCATTTCCCGGGTTTATTTGCCCATTGTCACCTCTCCTTATTTACCATGTGAAAGGCATGTTTTTTTTCCTGTTCTAAAAGGTCATGATGATATACAGCATCTCAATTGGATTGCAGGCTTTGACTAGGCCACTCCAAAACCTAAATTGTTCTTTGTTTGAACCATTTGGAGGTGGACTTGCTGTTGTGTTTCAGAGATCACTGTACTGCTGCATAACCCAAGTGCACTTGAGCTTGAGGTCATGAACTAATGGCCAGACATTCTCCTTTAGGATTTTCTGGTAGAGCTCAGAATTCATGGTTCCATCAATTATGGTATTTCATCCAGCTCCTGAAGCTGCTAAGACCATCCAGACCATCACACTACCACCACCATGTCTGACTGTTGGTATGATGTTCTTGTTATGAAATGCTGTATTTGTTTTATGCCAGACGTAACGGGACGTGCTCCTTCCAAAAAAGTAAATGTTTGTCTCATCAGTCCTCAGAATATTTGCCTAAAACTAAAAGTCTTGGGGATAATCAAGATTTGTTTGGTAAATGTGAGATAAGCTTTTGTTTTCTTTGTGGTCAGCAGTGGCTTTGGCCTTGGACCTCTCCCATGGATGACATTTTTACCCAGTCTCTTTCTTATTGTTGAATCATGAACTCTGATCTTACATGAGGCAAGTGAGGCCTGTAGTTCTTTAGATGTTGTTCTGGGTTCTTTTATGACCTCCTGGATGAGTCGTCATGCTCTTGGAGTAATTTTTGTAGGTCGGCCACTCCTGGGTAGGTTCACCACTGTTTCACGTTATCTCCATTTGTGGATAATGGCTCTCCATGTGTTTCACTGGAGCTCCAAAGCCTTAGAAATGGCTTTGAAACCCCTTGTAGACCGATACATGTTTGTTTTTAGATTGTGGCATGATGTGTGGCTTTTTGTGATCTCTTAGCGTGTGTCACTTTGTCAGACAGCTTCTATTTATGTGATTTCTTCATACAACAGGTCTGGCACTAATCAGGCCTGGGTGTGGCAAGTTAAATTTAACTCAGCTTTGCAATAAATTGTGGTTAATCACAATTCATTCATGATTCAGCATGGGAGGGTGCAATTAATTTTTCACATAGGGTCAGGCAGGTTTAAACAGTTTTTTCTATTAAAATTAGTTTGTTGGACTGAATCATTTAAGTGAGAAATATGCAAAAAAAATCAGGAAGGGGGCAAATACATTCTCACAGCACTGTACTTGCCTTCTGCCTTCCAGGTTTGTATTGATTTCTGTGTGCTCAATCCTCCTAGAAGCATAGAGTAACTTCACAGCTCTAACCAAAACCAAACCAAAAAACCCACACAAAAAATGATAACTGTACAAGAACGCAGGAGGCAAATTACAAATTATTGACCAGGTGGTATTATACGCCAGCAAAACTAGGAAGTTTTTTTTCCTAAAGCTTCAGACCTGTGCTAGAGATGCAACATAGAGCGAGGAACTCTACCACATATATACTGGACATGCCCTAAAATTAGGCAATATTGGAGGGAGGTACGAGAGATATCTCAAAAAATGTTGGCATGTCCCGTGCCAGATGTAAAACTCAGTACTATGCCACATGGTCAATGAGGCTAAAGCGTGTATAGCGATAAATTGGAAAAGTACTAGGCCTCCAACAATAGCTAAATGGCTTAACAGGGTGTGAAATGTGGGGACCATAGAGGACCTGGTATTAACGGCACAAGAGGGAAAAGAGCAATATAATAAAACCTGGTCAAAATGGTACATATTTGTCCTGTCAGAAGAAGGGAAGAGATTATTGGGAAACACAGGTGGAGAATAGGATTGCTAGAGAAACGAGAAATAAGGGGAGTGGGGAGAGTAAGGGGTAGGGAGAGGGACTAGAAGATACTTGGGGGTCTTTCCTCTTTTTTTCGGAGAGATGGGGGTTAATAAAAATGCTAAAAGAAGCAAAGTTAAATAAGAGATAAGGATATTCAGGAGAAAGAGGGATATAATATTGTGTTTCTTTAAAGATATATTTAAGAAAAGATGGACAGTAAAGTAATGTTAACAAAGAAAGGAAGAAAGGGAGAAGACTAAATATAGAATTAAAGAATGTAATGGGACGAGAAATGTACCATGTTTTGGAATACAATAGAACCGATAAATGTATTGCATGTCCTTGAAATATATATAATAAAGGGTATTAAAAAAATAAAAAAAATTATAACTAACTCCCATAATGCAAAAGAGAAAAAATACAAAACAGGTGTAAGTGTCAGGCACTGACTGCAGAGGGCCAGATTCTCAGATACACCGTCGTATCTCTGGATCTGGCCCTGGATATCTATGTGACTGATTCTTAGGATCAGTTACGCATAGATTTTGCTTAGATCCGACTTGCGTAAGTCACTTACACCGTCGGATCTAAGTTGTGATGTTACGCTGGCCGCTAGGTGGCGTTCCCGTCGATTTCTGCGTCGAATATGCAAATGAGCGTTATACGCCGATTCCCGAATGTATTTGCGCGCTGTCGTCGTAGTTTACGTAGTTTGCGTAAGCGCAAGGTTACCCCTGCTATATGAGGGGTAACCTTGCGTAGGTCCGGTGTACACCATGTTAGGTATGGACTTCGGGACAGCGTCGTGTTTTTCCGTCGTTTGCGTAACTCGTCGCAAAAAGGGCTGTACGTTAATTACGTTGCCGTTGAAATCAATGTATTTGCAGCGTACTATGGCGCATGCGCAGTGGGCTACGTTTACAGCCGGTGCATGCGCAGTTCGTTCGGCGCGGGGCGCGCTTAATTTAAATACAGCACGCCCCCCTCCTTCCCTATTTGAATTACGCGGCCTTATGCCGTCCCCTTTATGCTACGCCGCCGCAAATTACGGAGCAAGTGCTTTGAGAATACAGCACTTGCCCGTAAATAGTGCGGAGGCGTAGCGTAAAGGGGATACGCTAACAAAGGGCAGATCGACGAGAATCTGGCCCACAGTCTGCAACTCTGCACCTTCTGTAATAAAAATAAAGAATACATTTCCACTCTTTCCACAGGTATCGGATATGGGACAATGGTTATGTCTTTCCTATCTAATATTTACTACATTGTGATCTTGGCCTGGGCATTCTTTTATCTATTTAACTCCTTCACAGCCAAATTACCCTGGGCATCCTGCAATAACACCTGGAACACAGGTAAAAGGGCAGAATTACTTGTTTCTTAGGGCACCTTTTAAGGATCGCATTGGTTTTGCTGCTAACCCATTAAACATTTTTTGGTGTTGATATTGTGGTCTAGATACTGTTGGCGGATAATTGCTTGCTATAGATGTTTTTTAATTTATAATGATTTAGTATGTAATTTAAGATTATTAATGAACTACAAATTTCTCAAAACTGTGAACCAAGGCTCACAACAAAACAGTATATAAAGAGTATGTAAACCCTAACAATAAACTCTTACTATTGGTTCCTTTTGGCCTATTAACTATACCTGTGGGTGGGGTGTTCTGCACGAAGGCATGCTTACCAATGCCCAGGACCAGGCAGAGGCTGTGAACATGTGAAAAATTAAACACGGAAGCCTGGTACACACTATGAGTTTTTTTCTATTCAGCCTAGTGGGTTGAATGAAAAAAACTGTCAGCTCCAGTCAGAGCTGCTGTACCAACGATCCAACATCAGCACAGCGATCTTCCCCACTGAGCTGTTGTGTTCTAAGATGGGCAAGGTCCCCCCACCAGAACACTCTGATCAGCGCTCTTAGCCATTGGCTGAAAACACTGATCGGAGCTGGTCGGCTGCTGGTTTTCCAGCATGATCATCTGACAGAAACCAGCCAAACGGTCGACTTCTGTCAGACCGGCTGCCATACACCTGGGCTGAATATGAGCTGTTTTTTTTGAGCCAGCGGATTTCGCCCAGCATTCGGCCTGTGTGTACAGGCCTTAAGGTAGTCCAGAACTCAGAGATGAGCCACTTGTGTGCACAACTAATGTACAGAGTTCATGACACCACACCAGTGTAACTGATGTATGTTTTTGCATTTGACTAGGCCACTCCAAAACCAAAATTTTGCTTTTTTTTAACCATTTGAAAAAATCCAGCATAACATGTGCAACAAAAATAAATGGCCTTTTTCTAACCATCTCTAGTTGCGGCAGCCCCAGCATACCTGCACAGGTAAAGTTCTATTGGGTGTAGTCCATGATTGGAAGATCTCATATAGAGATGTCCATAGTTATGTAGATCCCAATGAGTCAGAGCTGTGATGCTGGACCATAGATCTCAGCAAGCTCTTGCAAAGTTCCCATTCTCTTGCCTGATCTCTAGACCCCCCCCCCCCCATGGGAACAGGGACCAAACCCCCAAAAAATCCAACAAACATGATCATGAAAGCCAGCAAATGTTTCCAGTTCTTTATGTGCACTACAAAACACCATCTATGTTATGGAGAAGGGAGGTAAAGTACAGTAAGTGGGCTTTGTCACCATAGGACAGGAAGTGTGTTACTGGCAGGTCAAAATAAATGAAATGAACCCACTACATCTAAGTACTAGTAAGCTGCAACATATTGCATTTTTTGTTCTTGGGTTTAGATACATTTTAAATTGAATTGATATTTGAGTCTTGTTACTTCCTGACTGCAATATATATTGCATACTTCACATTATGTTTGAATAACCTACCCAATATCATATTACTTCTTCTGCAGAAAATTGTGTGGAGTTTGTTAACAAGACAGAAAACTGGACACAGAGCAGCAATCAGACAATCCAAAGGAGCAGCAATCAGACAAGCCCAGAGGTGGAATTCTGGGAGTAAGTAAATGAGAAGTGTCCTATATTGTGTATACTAATAAGAGGAGTAATTTATAGCTGCAGATCTACAAGAACCGTTTACATCATACTTACCATTAGTGGGATTAACCCTCTTTATTGAAAGTACTGTAAAAGTTTGAGTTATCACAAAAACAGAAATCAATGAGAAGTCTTCTTTTGGGGGCATCAGCTTTGGTTACAGTTGTCTAAGTGCTCGTTCACACCAGAAGTGTTGGGATGTCTTGGGCAGCATTGGCCAACACAGTCCCAACACAAAAACTAAGCATTTTTTCTTATGTCCTATGGCTTTAATTCACACCAATAGAACATGTTGAATTTGGAAGCATGCCAGTATATTTTAATGCATCACAATTAAATGCATTTCTAAGAAAAGGGGGGAAAATAGTACTGCAACATGACCCAGGTAGGGCTGAAGAGGCAGAGTGATATTAAACATTAAAACAAAACACATTAAAACTAATAAATAATAGAATATGACACAAATTATTTTCATTGGAGTAATATGGCCACAGCTTTTATTAAAAAAACAAGATAATATCAATAAAATAATTTAGACACCAATTCTTCATAACCAGCTTGGTGGGTACACACCAATTCTTTTTACACCATATTTCACCTGGAATATTCTGTTCCGTTGTAAACCTGTACCGGCCACTAGCCATCTACAACCAGCTCAGAGGGTAGATATAAGTAATTTTTACAACATTATTTACCTGGTATAAACCTTAGAAAGTACTTCCTTCAATAAACCACATAATAATATATATTTCTAATCATTAGTGTTAAAGCGGAGCTCTACCCTGATTTTTTATTTTTTTTCAAAAATCTAAAAAAAAAAAAAAAAATTAAATGGAAAAAAAAAAAAAAATACTCACCCTAAATAGGCTGTTGCTATGCGGAAGTCCCGAATCTGCCCTCATGATCCGCGGTGTGGTTTTCTTCCTCCTCCTCTTCTCGGTGTCTTCTTGTGAATGGGCCACGCTGCATTCTGGGAACTGTGTGTATCCCAGAAAGCAGACGGACCATTCACAAAGCGCCGCGCTGCTCGCACATGCGCAGTAGGAAACGGGCAGTGAAGCCGCACGGCTTCACTGCCTGTTTCCCTGACTGTGGATGGCGGTGCCGGGATCGAGGATCGGCATCGGCGGGGGACGTCAGCGCGGGCGCCTAGGACAGGTAAGTGTCCTTATTCGAGGTCAGCAGCTACACTGTTAGTAGCTGCCGACTTTGAAAAAAAAAATGCGGGTGGAGCTCCGCTTTAAACCACTTGTCCAAACATTACCAACGATCTTACTTTTTTGGCACCATTAAGTATCCACCAATGCTGTGACAAAAATACAATATCCCCCACAAGTCTGTCCTTCTCTTTGCTATCCTCAGTTTCCCAAACCTATGCACTTTCAATCATAGCCATAGCCATAGCTAGGGTTGCACCGACACCACTATTTTAAGACCAATTACAAGTACCGATACTTTTTTTCAAGTACTTGTCGATACTGCTAACGGATACTGTTTTTTTAATGTCATGTGACATTGGACTGTGTCAGTAGTTTTTCATTTAATTGTTTTTACAATATATATATATATATATTTTACAATACTTTCATTTTTATAGGGGGGTCAGTGTTTTTTTTATTTATTGTTTTATTTTTTTACAATTTTACATTTTAAATACCCCTAACATCTCCTCTTTGAGAAAGAGAAAGGGAATGAGGACACAGATTACCCATTTCCTTTCTCTGCAGCCTCAGCTGCACTGAAAATGAATGGACAGGAGACAGCGGCTCCTGTTAATTCATTGACTGAGATATCGTAAACACAGTTTACTCTGCTCAGTTATGAATGGACAGAGTCTGTCTATTCAGAAAAGGAAGGAGCTGGTAAATGACAGATTTACCCACTCTTGTCCCCGCTCTCTATCCTGATAGATCCAGGACAGGGGGACTGGAGGAGCACAAAGAAAATGGAGGGGGACTGGAGGACACAGAGGGGGACTGGAGGAGCACAGATGACACAGAGGAGGACTGGAGGAGCACGGAGGACACAGAGGGGAACTGAAGGAGCACAGAGGACACAGATGGGCACTGAAGGAGCATGAAGGACATGGAGGTGGACTGGAGGAGCACGAAGGACATGGACTGGAGGAGGACCGGAGGAGCACAAAGAGAGGGCCCAGAGGAGCACAGAAAGGGGGAACTGAGAAACACAGAGAAGGACATGGTGAAGGACACAGGGGGACAGTCAGGGGTGATCAGTATGGCGGTGGGGGTAGTTACAAGCACCTTCTCCCTGTATAGATTTCAATAAAGCAACTGAAAGCCTTGGTGGGAGAGAAGCGGCTGTCAGCTGCTTTATTGAAAGCTATACGGGGAGATCAGTGCTTGTAACTCCCCCCACCGCCGCACCAATCATCCCTGACTGCCCATGTATCAGGTAAAGCATCAGAGCATTTGCATGAGTACAATTTCTCATGCAAATGCTTGGTATCAGCATCGATACTACTACTAATATCGGTATCGGTGCAACCCTAGCCATAGCCATAGCCATATATATATATATATATATATATATATATATATATATATATAACAAGAGGGTGGTTGGACCAAATTGCTCACCACACTGTCTGTTCCTCCTTGAGGTTTCTCTAAACTATGACCACTTCCTCCCTACACCATATTCTTAAACCATTCCCCACCCATTCTAAGCCATTCTCCTGCCTTCCAGCCCACCCTGTCATGTGCCCCTTCTCCTATGCACTCAGGAAAGCCCTTCCTATGCAAACTTGTTATTGCATATTAAGGCTACTTTCACACTGAGAGCACTGGCCGTTAGCGCTAAAGTGCTGCTCATTTTAGCGGTGCTCTAGCTGTGTTTAAACTGCACTTTTGCGCTGCTTTTCGGATGCTAGCGGGGTGCTTTTAACCCATAAAAACCCCAGTTTTGTTGCGCTTTTTTAAGGCGATTTGAATTCATTGCAATGGGCAGGGCATTTTGGAAAAATTAAATGCAGCGCTCCCAACCTGCCCCAAAGATGCCCCAAAGATGCTGCTTGCAGGACTTTTCGGAATGTCCTGCCCCAGTGTGAAAACACACAATGGAATAAATGGGAGGCGGTTTTCAAAGGTTATTTCTAGCTCTAAAGTGCCTAAAAACCGCCCCGATGTAAAGGGGGTCTAACACGTACCGCGTGGTGTTAATAAGCTCTAAAAGGGCATTTCACCAACACCTGAAAGATTTCCTCCCATTTCCTACTATGTCTACAGGACAAAAAGTAAAGTGATATCTTCCCAATGAGACACAGATGGGGAAAAAAACTCACAGGGATTCTAGCACTTCCCTATTCTATGTAAATTGAAAATAAGCATTCGCTTCAGATATTCTTTAGGTAAATATAAACCCTAACTGAATGAAAGCACTGTGTATCATAAATAGGGATGAGCTTTGTGTTCGAGTCGAACGTATGTTCGACTAGAACATTGTCTGTTCGTACGTTCGTCGAAATCCGAACAATATGGATCGTTCGCGCCAAATTCGAATGACGCGCCACGGCCCATAATTCACTGCGGCATTGTGCGCTGATGATTGGCCAAGCATGCTGTATGTCCCGCATGCTTGGCCAATCACAGCGCGCAAAAAACGGAGAGCCATAATTAGCCAAAGCCAGGGTGGCTTTGGCCAATTATGGCTCAGGGCTTTAGCACACGCCCCACACTATAAAAGGTAGTCTGAAAGGCGGCCTCGTGTAGTATGTTGCGGTGTTGTTAAAGAAATCAGTCCTATAGAGAGAAAGAAACAGTGAGCCAGATTCAGTAACAGTTAGGCCGCGTACACACGACCGAGAAACTCGTCGGGCGAAACTCATCGCTCTGCCCGTCGAGTTCCTAGTTCGGCAGTCAAAAAGCTTGCCGAGCCAAATATTCCCATTGAACAACGAGGAAATAGAGAACCTGCTCTCTTTTTGGCTCGACGAGTTCCTCGACGGGTTGCTCGGCAAAAAGTGTACACACGACCGGTTTCCTCGGCAGAATACATCTCCCATCGAGGTTCTTGCTGGATTCTGCTGAGAAACTCGGTCGTGTGTACGCCGCCTTACGCCGGCGTATCAGTAGATACGCCGTCATAACATATTTAAGCGTATTCTCAATGGGAGATACACTTAAATGTTATGATACGACCGGCGTAAGTCTCCTACGCTGGCGTATCTTAACTGCATTTTTACGCTGGCTGCTAGGGACGTTCCCGCTGATTTACGCCTAGAATATATAAGCCGTGAATTTACGCCGTTTACGTAAGGCGTTTTCCGGCGTAAAGATAAACCACCAAAAAGATAGCACATCCTATGTTAAGTATGGACGTCGGGACCGCGTTGAATTTTTCAGATTTTACGTCGTTTGCGTAACTCCTCCGTGAATGGGGCTTTATGTCAATTACATTCACGTCGAAGCCAATGCGTCTTAGCATCATAATTTGGAGCATGCGCACTGGGATACGTCCACAGGCGGCGCATGCGCAGTTAAAAAAAACATGGGGTCACAACACATTTGAATAAAACACGCCCACCTCATCCAAATTTGAATTACCCGGGCTAACGCCGGCCCATTTACGCTACGCCGCCGTAACTTAGCTTGGTGAATACAGCATTTGTCTTGCTAATTTACGGCAGCGTAGCGTATTAGAGCTATGTTACGCCCGCGGAAATTTAATCTGTCTTTATTACTAGATAGATGGATAGAGCAGACAGGCTAGTCAGTTTAGTTAAAATTACCGTGTGTGGAGGATAGTCAGTTTAGGCTAGTCAGTTTAGTTAAATTTACCGTGTGTAGAGGATATATATACATCCCAGGAGTTGTACATGTATTTATACACTGTATAGTTGAGCTAGATTAGCTATTGCTATTTGTCAGGCAGTTGATGTACTAGCTGCAGTCTTCTAACGTGTTTTATTGCCCGTGTGCTGTATAGTTTGCACCTAAACGTACTTGGTGTTACTGCACTTGTGCTGTATAGTTTGCACCTAAACGTACTTGGTGTTACTGCACTTGGGCCGTATAGTTTGCACCTAAACGTACGTGGTGTTACTGCACTTGGGCCGTATAGTTTGCACCTAAATGTACTTGTAGTTTACTGCACTTGTGCTGTATAGTTTGCACCTAAACATACTTGTTGTTACTGCACTTTTGTCGTATAGTTTGCACCTAAACGTACTTGGTGTTACTGCACTTGTGCCATATAGTTTGCACCAAAACGTACTTGGTGTTACTGCACTTGTGCCATATAGTTTGCACCTAAACATACTTGGTGTTACTGCACTTGGGCCGTATAGTTTGCACCTAAACGTACTTGTAGTTTACTGCACTTGTGCTGTATATTTTGCACCTAAACATACTTGTAGTTTACTGCACTTGTGCCGTATAGCTTGCACCTAAACGTACTTGGTGTTACTGCACTTGGGCCGTATAGTTTGCACCTAAACGTACTTGGTGTTACTGCACTTGGGCCGTATAGTTTGCACCTAAACATACTTGGTGTTACTGCACTTGTGCTGTATAGTTTGCACCTAAACGTATTTGGTGTTACTGCACTTGGGCCGTATAGTTTGCACCAAAATGTACTTGTTGTTACTGCACTTGTGCTGTATAGTTTGCACCTAAACGTACTTGGTGTTACTGCACTTGTGCCATATAGTTTGCACCTAAACGTACTTGTAGTTTACTGCACTTGTGCTGTATAGTTTGCACCTAAACATACTTGTAGTTTACTGCACTTGTGCTGTATAGTTTGCACCTAAACGTACTTGTAGTTTACTGCACTTGTGCTGTATAGTTTGCACCTAAACGTACTTGGAGTTTACTGCACTTGTGCTGTATAGTTTGCACCTAAACGTACTTGGTGTTACTGCACTTGGGCCGTATAGTTTGCACCTACACGTACTTGTAGTTTACTGCACTTGTGCTGTATAGTTTGCACCTAAACGTACTTGGTGTTACTTCACTTATAAAGGGATATTGCATGAGTGAGAACATCGTTCAGTCTGTAGAAAAAGTAGAAAGAAACAATTGTGCAGTACGACGATATGCAACTCGATTTTGGACTTCATGATCAGTGGATGAGTTTGTGGGTTAGATATGGGGAGAAAGCTTAGTAGTAAAAGGCTTCACTGACATTAGCTTTTTTTGCTTAATTTTGACTTGCAGAAATAATGGAGGCCTTCAGAGAACAGGAGTTCTTCGCAGAATTTGTTCAAAGGGGGCCCTGGATTTTTTAGAATTTTTCTTTCCCAAAAAAATAATTTATTCAGCCAAGATTTGGCATTGTAATGGCCCCCCACCCCTAAAATAATCAACATATTGTTGCCACACAGCACGTGCGCTTTGGGGGGCCAAGCCTGTATGGACAGGCTCATGGGCCACCACTGGAACATCAATGGCCTCATCAGGCACAAATGTCATGTAGTTCGTTGAGGGTCTCTTTAGGAAATTGTGCAATATGCAGCAGCAAAGTATGACATGGTTCAGATTCTACTTAACAAACCTACAGTCCTTGTCTTGTTTGCACCGCCTGTATACTGCTGTTCAAAGTATATAGGGCCAAAGGGTCTTGTCAGGGCCGATCCTCCCTATAGGCTCACTATGCAAGCCGCTTAGGGCACCGCAAAGCTGCGAAGGGCTCCTCAAATTACTAGAGGCCCTGCCTAGTGAGAAGCCATTTTCGCCCCCTCACCCCGCTTCTAAACTTGCTGGCTGAGTCATTTCCGACAGCAGAACACCCCCTCCTTCCGCTTCTCAACTTTCTTTAATGTGACATGTCACTGTCCTCAGCGCCCCCCACTTCTCATTTTTAATGTGCCATGTCATTTTGCTTAGGGCCCCAGGGAGGTCAGGATCGGCACTGGGTCTTGTAATGACCTGGTGGGAGTGGTGGCGGGGAAATCCATGCTATTTTTTTCAATGATTTTTATCCATATTGCAGGGACCAAACATTACATTAAAGCCGCAAGCAGTATTACATTTATTTTTTCTGAGAGTAATCTCATTTTGTGCAGGGACAGTTGTAAACATGTGCCACCTCACAGGCATACTATAGACACCCAGCAGGTACGATGTTTAAAGGAATTTTGAATTTTTTTTCTCACTTTAAGCATCATTAAAATCGCTGCTTCAGAAAAAAATACATACATGATACATGTTCCCTGGGGCAAGACCCGGGTTCTCAAAGACGTTTTCCAACAATAACTTGAATATTGGGCTTTAAAATGAGCCATTTTGAATTCGAACGTTTGAGTCCCATAGACCAGAGGTTCTAAATGTTTGCGAGAACGTTCGGTCTGTTCGACGGTTCTGGTGCGAAACGAACAATAAAAATAATTGTTTTCACCTTTTTATTATCCATTGCAACATCATAGTGGAAACCAAACTCGTGTTGATGATGTACAACATGTATTTTGTGTAATTTATAGGAGACGAACTCTGGGGATCTCAGAGGGTATCCACCATCTCGGATCTATCCGCTGGGAGCTGGCGCTGTGTCTCCTCCTTGCCTGGATCATATGCTACTTCTGTATCTGGAAGGGGGTCAAATCCACTGGGAAGGTGAGACCACACTATGTGACCCTTTCTCTTACGCTAGGTACACACTGATAAGGATACCCCCTGGCACAACTCCAGGGCATAACCCATTCTGCCTCTGAGACAAATTTCATAATAGTGAAGCACGCAGACAAGAGGGAATTCAGTCTACATCCTTCACCATCCCAACAGCAATAGAGAGAGACGGAACCTTTATTGGCATCGTAGCTTTATAGACAAAGTGACATAATTCATATGAGTACATCTGAATGGCTGACCCATATATGGTCTTCTCTTGTGACGTGTGTTCTTGACCATGGCTTTCAATCCCCATATTTGCTTCTTCGTGGGAGGGGGACAAGTAGGAGCTGATTAGGAGTGCAGTAGAAGAGGGGGTTTGGAGACATCTGTTTTCACTTAATCACTCCTGAAGGGTTTTAACTCTATAATGCCTTTTTTAAGGAAAATAATAGTATTGAAATACACACACACACATCTATATATATATATATAGATAAAGAAATAAAACAATATAAGAAAGGAAAGCAATATTTGAGTGGTTAGGAGAAAAATAACATAAACACAAAATAATCATTTTATTAACCCCATCACAACACTATCAGGTTTTTTATTTTGCGTTTAAACCAACGGACTGAACCAAAAAAAAAACCTGAGGAGCTCGGGAGGAGCTTTCTGTACTAATTATGCAACGGTAAGTAAGCTTGTTTTTTTCCCTTGGATTTATCCTTGGCCCTGTTTATAATTATGCAACGTTAGTATAGCGATCTACCCGCTGAGCTATTGTGTTCTGATGGGGGGGCAACCCCCCGTCAGAGCACAACGGTCAGCACCTGCAGCCATTGTCTGTTACCGCTGGTCGGCTGCCAATCGGATGTTGGTTTAATCGACATATTGTTGCCACACAGCACGTGCGCTTTGGGGGGCCAAGCCTGTATGGACAGGCTCATGGGCCACCACTGGAACATCAATGGCCTCATCAGGCACAAATGTCATGTAGTTCGTTGAGGGTCTCTTTAGGAAATTGTGCAATATGCAGCAGCAAAGTATGACATGGTTCAGATTCTACTTAACAAACCTACAGTCCTTGTCTTGTTTGCACCGCCTGTATACTGCTGTTCAAAGTATATAGGGCCAAAGGGTCTTGTCAGGGCCGATCCTCCCTATAGGCTCACTATGCAAGCCGCTTAGGGCACCGCAAAGCTGCGAAGGGCTCCTCAAATTACTAGAGGCCCTGCCTAGTGAGAAGCCATTTTCGCCCCCTCACCCCGCTTCTAAACTTGCTGGCTGAGTCATTTCCGACAGCAGAACACCCCCTCCTTCCGCTTCTCAACTTTCTTTAATGTGACATGTCACTGTCCTCAGCGCCCCCCACTTCTCATTTTTAATGTGCCATGTCATTTTGCTTAGGGCCCCAGGGAGGTCAGGATCGGCACTGGGTCTTGTAATGACCTGGTGGGAGTGGTGGCGGGGAAATCCATGCTATTTTTTTCAATGATTTTTATCCATATTGCAGGGACCAAACATTACATTAAAGCCGCAAGCAGTATTACATTTATTTTTTCTGAGAGTAATCTCATTTTGTGCAGGGACAGTTGTAAACATGTGCCACCTCACAGGCATACTATAGACACCCAGCAGGTACGATGTTTAAAGGAATTTTGAATTTTTTTTCTCACTTTAAGCATCATTAAAATCGCTGCTTCAGAAAAAAATACATACATGATACATGTTCCCTGGGGCAAGACCCGGGTTCTCAAAGACGTTTTCCAACAATAACTTGAATATTGGGCTTTAAAATGAGCCATTTTGAATTCGAACGTTTGAGTCCCATAGACCAGAGGTTCTAAATGTTTGCGAGAACGTTCGGTCTGTTCGACGGTTCTGGTGCGAAACGAACAATAAAAATAATTGTTTTCACCTTTTTATTATCCATTGCAACATCATAGTGGAAACCAAACTCGTGTTGATGATGTACAACATGTATTTTGTGTAATTTATAGGAGACGAATGGCTTGTTTTTTTCCCTTGGATTTATCCTTGGCCCTGTTTATAATTATGCAACGTTAGTATAGCGATCTACCCGCTGAGCTATTGTGTTCTGATGGGGGGCAACCCCCCGTCAGAGCACAACGGTCAGCACCTGCAGCCATTGTCTGTTACCGCTGGTCGGCTGCCAATCGGATGTTGGTTTTCTAGCATGACTGTTTGGTCCCCCTAACTGTCCTGATTAAATGAATAGCTGCGATCAGTGGCTGCCACTGATTGTAGCAATTTATTTCAAATTTGGTTCCCCTTCCACTGCAAATCCTTCCCAAACTGTCCCATGCTCAGCCTGGTCTTCCTTCTGTGTCCTTCAAGTTCAAGTAAAGCCTAAAAACAG
Source organism: Rana kukunoris (assembly GCA_029574335.1). NCBI lineage: Eukaryota > Metazoa > Chordata > Amphibia > Anura > Ranidae > Rana > Rana kukunoris. Next base: position 410,207,141 of record CM056051.1, read on the forward strand.
GAAGGTAAAGCAGCCTCTACATCTAAGGATTGGTAAGCTACAATATATTACATTTTTGGTTTTGGATTTAGACACTCTTTAACCACTTGCTTACTGGGCACATAAACCCCCTTCGTGCCCAGGCGAAATTTCAGCTTCCGGCACTGCGTCGCTTTAACTGACAATTGCGCGGTCGTGCGACGTGGCACCCAAACAAAATTGGCGTCTTTTTCCCCCCCACAAATAGAGCTTTTTTTTGGTGGTATTTGATCGCCCGTGCGGTTTTTATTTTTTGCATTATAATGAAAAAAAGAGCGACAATTTAAAAATATATATATATTTTTTACTTGTTGCTATAATAAATATCCCATTTTTTTTTTCTTTTTTTTTTTTTAAAGTGTATTTTTGTGCGTGAACTCGAGAGAGAGGAGCCGGACTGCAGGAGTTGGGAGTAGGCAAACCCTCCCCCCGGAGGCAATCGCCATCCTTCTCCATGCCCCTGGTGGCAATGGTGGGTGTGAAAGGGGGCCTCCCACTCACCCCGCCCTACCTGCTCCTCTTGGGAGCCCAACTGGGGCCCAACTGGACCCCCAATGGGGCAGAGGGACTCCCCCTATGAGGGAGTGAGGGGGCCTAGCCCACCCAGCCAGCCCCATAGGTCCTTCGCCTCTCTTTATTTTAAGAGACCGCATGGCCAAAGTGCATGTGTTTTTAAACCAATTTTGTGTGCGTGCAAGTGTGGTGGTTTTTGTGGGGGGGGGGGGGTGGGCGTACTAAGCACAGGCGTACCTTGCATAGCACACCCACCGGGAGCCGGGCTGAGACCACCAAACTCAATTCACATGTAGCCGAGACCGGGATCCGAACCCTTGGCTGCAGAGGTGAATGGCTTGTCAGCGCAGTGCCAATCACGTTGAGCCACCACAGCTCCCTTTTTTTTTTTTTTTTTATTTTTTTTTTTCTCAGTTAAGGCCGATACGTATTCCTCTACGTATTTTTGTAAAAAAAAAAAAAAAATCACAATAAGTGACTGCTTTGCGCAAAAGTTATAGCACCTACAAAATAGGGGACATAATTATGATTTTTTTTTTATATTTTTTTTTTACTAGTAATGGCGGCGATCTCTGATTTTTATTGGGACTGCGATATTGCGACGGACACATCGGACACTTTTGACACATTTTTGGCGCCATTCACATTTATACAGCGACCAGTGCTATAAAAATGCACTAATTACTGTATAAATGTGACTGGCATTGAAGGGGTTAACACTAGGGGGTGAGGAAGGGGTTAAATGTATTGCCTGGGTGTGTTCTAACTGTGTGGGGGGAGGTGGGTGACTGAGGGAAGGTGATCGATGCTGTCTCCCTATGTACAAGAGAAACAGCATCTGTCACCTCACTGACAGGACGTGAAGCTCTGTGTTTACACTCAGAGCTCCACGTCCCTGCTCTCTCACCGACGATCGCGTGTACCTGACGGACATCGCGGCCGCCGGGTACACGCATCGGATCCTCGGTGATGCGTCGGGATTGTTTTTCCCCGCCGCGCGCCACCCTGTGGCGCGCGCGGGGAATTACAAGCAAATCACGTCCAAAGACGTGACCCCGGCGCCTCAGATCCGCGCTGTTCACGTATTCTGTTAATAGCGCGGACCTGAAGTGGTTAAAGAACCCAATGGGCATTTTAATAAAACAGTGCAAAGCACAAAAAATCCCATTCCTATTTTTATCCACCGTCCTAAAACAAAGAAAAGAAAAAACCCAACTATTTCTATTCTGAAAAATGTTCCCTCCCTCCTCCTTCTACCTATCCAGCCTAACCTTTATAGAAACGATCTGTATACTTACCTATTACCTAATCCTCTTACATTTTTACCTAATCGGCTTCGACCTGGTCACATGATCTCGCAGCGCTGGCTCCCCTGTATTAGTGAGTGGCTGCTGCAGGGGAGAGAGAAGGAAGTGCTGACAATGGCTTGACTATAGATGATTAGAAATGTGGAGAGTGTCACCAGCGCAAAAAAAAAAACATAATTGAATTGTATTACATTTAAAATATGTGCGTTTGCTGCAGTTAAATGTTTTCCACCAAAATAGTGGGATGGTAACAGAAAAAAGAGAAAGTGGTAACTGCGCTAACTGTAAATTACTGTGTGTTATAACACTTCTATGTAAACAGTGAATATACAATATATATTTGAAGAATTTCCTGAAATAGTTATATCAACAATTGTGTAACAATAATTTCCAAAATCCTATCTCTGCTGATAATAAATGACAAACAAACCAATCATATGGTGCCAAAACACAAAAAAATCTAAATCAAAAGATCAAAAAATAATTATATATGTGTATATAAAAACAGAAGAAAAAAGAAAGATTGAAAAATGCAGTTCCAGTGATTGTCTTCAGTGCTATTTAGCTGTTTCCTTATGTGCTCAATCCCTCATCTGTATCCAGGGCCGCCATCAGGGGGGTACAGGCATTACACCTGTAAGGGGCCCGGGGGTCCTTAGGGGTCCGGAGGTAGGTTCCCAGGGACCCGGAGGCCCCCAGGGCCCCAGATGGCAACCCCCTCTTTTTTTAATTTATTTTTGATAAAAAAAAATATTTTTTAATATATTTTTATTTTATTCTTTATTAAAGGGGCAATTTTTTTTAGGGGTCTGATGATAACCCCCACCCCTTTTTATATATATATATATATATATATATATATATATATATATATATATATATATATATATATATATATATATATATATATATATATAAAAATTTAAAAAAATTATGAAAAAAGGGGGTTATATATATATATATATATATATATATATATATATATAATTATTATTATTATTTAAGGGTCCATTCTTTTTTTTTCTTTTTTATATAGAATTTTTTTTATTAAAGGGCTCAGAGGTCCCCAGGCCCCATGTGTCAAACCCCCCCTTTTTTTTAATAAATGTTTATTTTTTTTTTATTTTTTTTATTTTTTTTAATTAAAGGCCCAGAGGTCCACAGGGCCTTAGAAGACACCCCCCTATTTTTTTATATTTTGTTTATATATATATTTTTGTATTTCTTTTTTATTAAAGGGCCCAGAGGTCCCAGATGGAAACCCTCATTTTTTTGTGATTTCTTTTTATAAAAAAAAAAATTATTAAAGGGCCCAAAGGTCCCCAGGGCCCCAGATATCAACCACTATTTTAAAATATGTATATATATATATATATATATATATATATATATATATATATATATATATATTCTCTCTTTTTGTCTTTTTATTAAAGGGCCCAGAGGCCCAGATGGCTACCCCCTTTTTTTTATATATATTTTTCTTTATTTCTTCTTTTTTGTAAAGGCCCCCCCACTTCTCAATTTGCAGATGCCCCCCGGTTCTCCAGGGGGCCCATGCCTGAAGCTGTGTAAGGGGCCCCATAATTCCTGATGGCGGCCCTGTCTGTATCTAAACAGAGCTTGTAAAGATAACACCACCTTCTAGATTGGCCACTCACAAGAGGTACGTATGCGCCTTTGGTTCATCTACAAGATAACCACTCCCCTTAAGGGGATCAGCCTGAAACTCTTTACAGTCAGTATAACAGTATTGGCTTTTTAAGCATCCATGCTGGCCTATATCAGAATAGATTCCAGTGGGCCGGCACAAAGCCTTTCCAGCATTATGTATGGGGCTGATATATCAGCATGCACTATCATGTGTTTGCGTGCGATCCAAGCCTCGCTCTCCCTTGGGTCCTGGCAGGAAGTGATGTCGTGATGTCCTAGTTTACCCAGCAGCCTCTACGCGTTTCACAATTAACGTTGCATCTTCTTTCAGGAAGCTACTGGTGCCATGTTTTGTTAAGGTATTTATGGCCCGACCCCTGATTACTCAGCCAATCATTTTAGAAGTATAGGAGCAGATATGTGACATCTCAGCTCCCAGAATTCAGAGCTGTTGTCGAGCATTCCACACAGAGCTTCAGGATCATGAGACAGGACCAGAGAGGAATATAAATAGGTACAAAGAACTTTTTTATACACATTAGGCAAAATAGGTAGGGGGAGGGGGAGGGAAAAAGATAAAGAATAGTTATAGAAAGGCTTTTCTTCTAATTTAAATACAAATAATTAATTTTTTATAAGGAGGTCTTTAGCTTTGCTGGCACCTCACATACAGTGTAACATTCTAGGTCATGTGACTGTTCATAGTACATAGAAAAACAACCAAAAAGTAGCGCTCACTCTTACAGGAGCCTGCAGTTAAAGGTCCCTAGGGTCTTTTCCCGTAGTTGCACAAGGCACACAGTTACAGTCACACCTTTGGCTCAATGAACAGTCTAGGGATATGCTTTTCTAATGCTTTATAGAAAAACTTGAACTTGGATAGGAGTAGTAGGGAAACTCTAGTAACTAGAGTAGCAGCTTGAGGACCCTATTTTTCTTCCTATTATTGTGAGCAGAGTCCTTGCACAAGCAGTTAGTGGACTGAGCTATACCAGGACACCCTTTCTGAGCAACGCTGACTCTAGCACTACCAGGATTAGCAGCAGCACATGGTCTCAGTGATTTTTCACTCCAGTCTGTACTCACTGATATCCTTGTATAGTTGGGCCCCTTTTTCCAATATCTTATATACACCTTTTTCAATGATAGTACACCAGATCCCCAGATAAAGTCCCTCAGTCAGCTCTGGCATCTGTCAGCAGAATAGATCCAATAGCTAGTCTAGCTGGGACGTTGATGAATAGCAGGCACATGACAAGCCTGCCCAGAAGATCAGCAGCTCTACAGGCTGGAATCTCCTCCTCTAGGACAAGAACCCTTTTGCTCCTGGTATCAGAGTATTTATGCTTCTGGTGACCCACGAATTGCTTAGTGTTGTGCTCAGGCTTAATCACTATGGGGAGTAGTGTGGATAACTCTGCAACCACTTTAGGGGTGCCAGCAAGGGATGGAGCTCTTCCCAGTTCCTATAGTCACTGGAAGGAAGAGGGGAAAGTTAGATCCATTCATATTCATTTTTATTCATTTTTTTTTTTTTCATTCTTTCACAGTCTCATTTTTGACTTTTTCATTCTTCTGTCACTTTATACATATATACACTACCTTATTCTTTTACACTCATCTCTATTTTTTTTTTATCATTCACAGACTCATTTCACTTCACATCCTCTTTTCCTGATTTAATTTCACCTCTTCCCCACCTCACCTCATTATTCCTCACCAGAACGATCAACCACACACACATACCAGCTCTTTATACATCTTTTGACTCCCAATGATGCTTATATACTCCCCACACGCATGGAATCTTCATCTCAATGACGAGTCGGCAGAGTGAAACGCGTAGCCTGGTGGGAGCCCAGGCTGGTGTTGTCTCTCTTATACCACTCTTTCTTCCTATATTTATGCTTCTTCCCAGCCACCATCTGGGTAACTCTGCTCAGACATTCGTCAGGGCTGCATAAATATTCACCTGCTAATTTGGCTCTCCCAGCCCACTATCTTCCAGAACCTTTCCAGACAGACGGGGGAAGCAGTCAACCCTGCAGACAGTGAAACACAGAATAAACCAAAATAATCACATGCAGGTCAGCTGATTACAATAAGTGAGTTACTAAATTTACCTACTCTAGCACCTATCTTGGAGGGTGCTACATTTAGGCTGGGTTCACACCTATGCAAATTGGATGCAGATTTTCCACATCCACATTGCATAGCAGGAGAATGTGACTGTCTCTCTATGGAGCCGGTTCACATATATTCGCAGCAGGTCTGGTGCAATTTGCTAGAAAGGACATGTGCCTTTTTTGGTCTGTTTCAGGTTCGAATTCAGCCCACAATATGGGCTGAAATCGTACCTGAAACGATGAACCAGCATGCACTGGACCCCTGCTGTGCGACAGATCTGGCGATGGTGTGAACCCAGCCTAAGATTGCTTACTGTGTGGTGGGGGGGATGAGAGAGAGGGACAGAAATAGACAGTGGTAAAGTAAGATAATGAATATGATGATACAGTACACTATGAGGGAACTACAGGATACAAAGGCATGTTGGACAACTGTGGTCTTCCAACCTTGTGGTAACAGTTTGTGGAAGGCTCTTTTCTCTTTAGTTCATCGACGGACACAGCGATCCATTAATCTTGAGGGTTATATCATGTTATATCTCTGCAGGAGTAGGACTAGGCAGAACAAAAAAAAACACCCAACCGTTTCTGAGTTTTTGGACCCTGAGTTTCCTTGTGCGGATATAATTTCTGCGAAGGTTCAGGTGACGACCGAACTACCCAAAGCCCCCTATCCCTGCCCAGTAAATTGAATAACTTGGGTCTGACTATGGATTTAAGGTTGACCAGGGTGGTCCTACTTCTGATCAAACTTCAGGTACCACAGGCCGTAATTCGCAGTCTTCTCTCCTGGCTTGCATACAGGTTCTGGGCCTGGTGGTGTCCACCTTAAAGGCAGTTCCATTTGCACAGGCCTGTAGGCAGGTTCAGTCCAACAGGAAGATACCAAGGTTTTTGGCGAGGTCACAGGTTCCTGAGGTATACGCCAAAGCTGTCCAAGTGCCATTGTGGGGCCAGTGCCTCCCTTTTCTCAAGCTTCTTCCATGGTTCCTGCGAAAGATCGAGGGTGAAGGTCCTCCGGTCATTCATGTGGCCCTAAACATCCCTTGGGGGCTACCTCTCAGAGAGGACCAGTTGTCCCAAGGGCTGAGCTTCCATCCTGCTTTACAGTCTCTGGTTTTAATGGCTTGGCTATTGAAAGCCAGGAACTGAGGGATAGAGGATTGTCTGGATCAGTGACCCCTACTATGTTGAAGGCGAGGATGTCAACTTTTGGCAAGATATACCATAATACGTGGAAAGCGTACATTTCTTGGTATCAGTCAATTGGCGCTCATCCTCGCTCCTTTTCTGTGGCTCGTATCTTGGCCTTTCTTCAAAAGGTCGTTAAGCACAAGTTGGTCTTGTGTACCATCAAGGGCCAGGTGTTTGCCTTAGCAATTTTATTTCAGCGACCCCCAGCCACGCACTCTTTAGTTGAGGGTATTTGGGAGATACTTGGTGGCTATTACATTGGCCCGTAGAGTGTCAAAGTTGGCAGCATTATCCTATTTTGTCGATGTTCTGTGATAAAGACAAAACATTGACAGCAGATGGTGGTGAACTAACAGACACAGCTTAGCTCATCTTTTTTCAATGTTCCTGTTGCAAACAGGGCCGGTAACCACCTCATTACAGAGGCAGCTGATATACGGGAAAAGTAAAATAAAAATAAAAAATTTGATTATTTTTTTTCATACTGTCACCAGTCAGTGTCCCTGATCACTGCCACACCAGTTTATGTATATAATGATACTATACTGCACTAGTGACAATATGTAAAAACCTATAAAAAAAAATGTGATTTTTTTTTTTATATTGACATTTTCCCAAAAAATCACAAATTAAAGAAACTCACCATGCCTCTCACTAAGTACCTAGGACTGTCTACGTTCCACAAAGGGGCAATTTGGGGGATATTTGTGCTGTCCTGACATTTTTGGGCCTCAAGACATGAGCTAGGCCATCAATTTATTAGGATTGATCAGTTTTCAGATACAGTATATACCATAGTTTGTGGACTCTATAACTTCCCTACAGGCTAAATAATATACACTAAGGCGCCGTACACACGGCCGAGGTTCTCGCTGAAAATCAGCGAGAACCTCGCTGGAATGCACATTCCAGCGAGGACCTCGGCCGTGTGTACGGTCTCAGCGAGCTTCCCGTCGGGAAGCCCGTCGAGCCGAAATAGAGAGCACGCTCTCTATTTCCTCGACGGCCCGCCTGGAAGAATGGCTGGTTGCCATTCCCGACGGGCGGGTCGCCGAATTCGACGGCCGGGAGAGAACCTCGACGGGCGGAACGATGTGTTCTGCCCGTCGAGGTTCTCTGCCGTGTGTACGGCGCCTGATTTGGGTTATCACCAAAGAAAAATAGCATGACAATGCAATTGTCATTGAAAAGTGTGAGAGTGCTGAAAGCTGAAAATTGGCCTAGGCAGGAAGGGGGTAAAAGTGTCCAGTATTGAAGTGGTTAATGCCCGTCGTTTTGGAATGGCATGTCCAACAAGCTCGTATATAGGTGACAGTCAGGTCTCCACATACTTTTGGTAATATTCTGTGTATCAACTACATACAGTACAGGATTGATTACAAAATATTTACTGTATATCCAAAAAGAATGGTGTTAGTGTAGAATTATAGTTGTTGGAAGTATGACATACAATGTGGTTAATATAATAAGATGAGATTTGGAAAGAGATCTTTGATAATAGAACATCATCACTATATATTGACCATCTGCTTTTAATGTCTGTGGACAGGTTGTATATTTCACTTCCACCTTTCCCTATCTTATGCTGATTATCCTGCTGGTTCGAGGGGTCACCCTCCCTGGAGCGTACGATGGGATAATGTTCTATTTATACCCGGATACTTCTCGGCTTAAGGACCCCCAGGTGAGCAGAAAACACATCTCTATATGGAATTTATAGCATTTTCATTATTTTTAACGTGATGCAACTAACCAAATCAATTTTTTAAAAAATAATATGAGTTTATGTATTAATATTTATACACGTGTAGCGCTACGCTTGAAAGAGCCGCTGATTAATTTGTTGGGATCAGCACATTAAGTTACCCCAAGCGTTGTCTAGGGGTGTGATGCAGGAGCAAAGTAGTGAGCGGAGGTCCAGACAGTCATTAAAGGTTTTTCAATGCTTTATTTCCAGGCCAACACAGCCAACATCAACTTCAGTTAGGAAGGAAGAAAGGTTGATGAACGAAGAGGAGAACTTTGTGGTGTCAGGCCTGGATAGGAACAGGGCAGACTTGCCCTCAGTAGTACCAATTTCGAAACTCGTCGCCACTTCTGCTAAGTGGGTGAAGTGCACACGGACAGGTCCCTCTCACAAACCTGGCAGCCGAGTCATCACTTTGGATCCCTGGGAGGAACAGGCCTCTCACACAGACCCGACTCTAGGGCTTCTGCCACAGGCCAATTACTTTAACCACTTGCCTACTATGCACCTACACCCCCTTCCTGCCCAGACAACATTTTAGCTTCCGCACTGCCTCGCTTTAACAATTGTGCGGTCGTGCGACGTGGCTCTTAAACAAAATTGACGTCCCTTTTTCCCACAAATAGAGCTTTCTTTTGGTGGTATTTGATCGCCCGTGCGGCTATAAACAAAAAAAAGAGCATACATTTTGAAAAAAAAAACACAATATTGTTTACTTTTTGCTATAATAAATATCCCATTTAAAAAAAAAAATGTTTAGGCCGATATGTATTCTTCTACATATTTTTGGTAAAAAAAAGTAAATAAAATTCGCAATAACCGTATAGTGACTGGTTTGCGCAAAAGTTATATTGCCTACAAAATAGGGCCTTTAAATGACAGGACGTCATATAGAGCATTCCGCCCGCCGTAATTTTTATTTTTTTCGCCCGCCGTCATTTGATGGTGGGCGGGTGTTAAGTGGTTAAATGAGATTAGGTGGATGAACAGAGCGAATCCTCCCAGTAGACTCTAGAATTGATTTGACGCATGCGTGGAAGCATTGAACTTCCTTTTGCCAGCACGTCGGTGTCTTCTACATCACCGTGTTCTGGTCCACTGGGATTTTGGTCTGATGGTGTGTACACACATCAGACCAAAATATCCCTTCAGACATGTCCGATGAAAACGGTCCGTCGGACCTGTCTCATCAGACATGTCTCCTCGTGTGTACAGGGCCTAAGAGACTCAGCTATCCGGAACTCTCCCTCAGATTTACATAGTTGGTGAGGTTGGAAAAAGACACAAGTCCAACCTGTGTGTACTTTTATATTAATAGTACATTGTATACCATGTATGTTGTGGTCACTTAGTTTTTTCAAATTATCAATGCTCCCCACTGAAACCACTGTCTGTTGAAGAGAATTCCACATCCTTACTGCTTTTACAGTAAAGAACCCTCTATGCAGTTTAGGTTGAGGTTAAATTGCTTTTCTTTTTTTCCTCTTCTCTTCAACAGTTAGTGAATGGCCGCTTGTCTTATTAAATTCCCTTTCACTGAAAAGTTTTAGCACTATTGTGGGGTCACCAGTATGGTATTTGTATATTGAAATCATATCCCCTCTCAAGTGTCCCCTCTCCAGTTCAAGTTCAATGCTTGCAGTCTTCCCCCCCATAGCTGAGGTCCCCCAGTCTCTTTATTAGCTTTGTAGCCCTTCTCTGGACCATCTCCAGCTCCAGCATATCCCTCCTGAGGACTGGTGCCCAGAACTGGATGCATGCTCCAGGTGCGGCCGGACCAGAGTCTTGTAGAGTCTGAGAATTATCGTTTTATCTCTGGAGTTAATCCCCTTTTTAATTCATGTCAATATTATGTTGGCTTTGCTTGCGGCAGTCTGTCATTGCATGTCATTGCTGAGCCTGTCAGCTACTGGGAACCCCAGGTCATTTTTCATCCTAGATTCATTCAGAGGTTTTCCAACTAGTGAGCAGCTTGCATTCATATTTTTGGCACCCAAACTCATTTTTTTACATTTATCAACATTAAACCTCACTTGCCATGTAGTTGCCCACCCCATTAATGTGTTTTCGATCTTTTTGCAAGGATTCCACATCCTGCGGAGAAGTTATTGCCCTGCTTACCTTAGTATTGTCCGCAAATACTGAGATTGAACTGTTTATCCCATCCTCCAGATCGTTTATGAATGAATTGAATAGGATTGGTCCCAGCACAGAACCCTGGGGGACACCACTTTCCACACCAGACCATTCCGAGTACTCGCTATTTATCATCACCCTCTGAGCTTACCCCTATTGCCAGTTTTAAACCCATGTACTCAGCCTATGGTCCATGCCTACATACCTTCATTTGCACAGTAAACATTTATGGGGAACTGTATCGAATGCCTTTGCAAAATCCAGATACACCACATCTACAGGCCTTCCTTTATCTAGAATGCAGCTTACTTCTTTCTAGAAGGTTAATAGATTGGTTTGGCAAGAATGATTCTTAATGAATCCATGCTGGCCCTCCTCATTGACGGAGACAGCAGTGGGGTACCACTGGCTCCCACTGCTGTCAATCAAAGTCAGTGAGCCAATGAGGAGAGGGAGGGGGCAAGGCCAAGTCAGGGCTGTGTGTCTGAATGGACACACAAAGCAGAAGCTTGCCTAGGGGGCCCACATAGCAAGCTGCTTGCTGTGGGAGCATTCGTTAGGAGGGGCCAGGAGCGCCGGATTCCTGTGTTTGACCTTTGATCTTGACCCGACTTTCTCCTGACCTCACTTGTCTGATATATATATATATATATATATATATATATATATACAGTATATGTTAAATAACTGGCTATAACTCAACGAAAAATAGCAGCTCTGGACCTTGGAGAAGGCAGAGCAGAAAAGGAGGTTGGTTTTTTGAGAGCTGTTTTTTTTAATGGTCAATTAAACTTGAGTTCCACCATAAATAGGGATAAAAGACTAAGCTTCTGCTAACTGAAATTTTGTGTGTTTGTCTGAAGTTTGTTAACTTCTAGTAGGTGATTCTTTGAAGATAACATTTTGTTTTTCTCTAGGTGTGGATGGATGCTGGCACGCAAGTATTTTACTCCTATGCCATCACAATGGGCTTTACTATCAGTATCGGAAGTTATAATCCCTATAACTACAATTGTTACAGGTATAATGTACAAGGAACATGTGTTCAATTATTCCCAGGAGCTCCTAGAACTCACATACTGTACATTCTATACATATGCAATCAAATAATTCGAATTTCTCAATGTTCCTTTAAAGAGGAATCCTTGGCAGATTTTAAATATCACTAATTAATGTATGTATTTTCAATGCAGCTAGTATAAATACTCTACCTGAGTTTGACTTGATTTGAGACTATTTAGTCTCCCTTGCACAATACTACTAAAGCCTGGTACACACGATGAGAAAACTGAACACAAAATTCCACTTTCAACAATGCAATTGTACGATAATCTTATCGTTAATACACAAAATCAGGAGATTCAGGCACAAGGGGTACATGCAAACAACATTTCTGGTAATTGTGCAGCACTTTGACCTGTAATAGTCTTCATGATAAAATAAGGGCTGTATGTGAAGCACTGGAGGCTGCTGTGTTTAGAGTTAAGCCAGTTCTGTAAAGAGGGCAAGGAGCCTGTAGTCTGTAGAGTCCAGCTACTTCTATCCCTTCCTGGTGACGTCACGTCCACCGGTGTGTCCAGCGCTGGTCGGCATGGACTTCCTGATTACACAGAGCCAGGGAGCTCCAAGCATTTGAATCCTGACAGATAAAGTCTGTGTTGGAGAGGGTAGCAAATCTTCACACACTTTAGGCAGCACTCAGGGAGACAAACAATCTCTAATGGAAACAGAAAAACAAATAAGGCGCCTCTAAGTGCAGAAGTATTAAACTTTTAAAGTGGTTGTATACCAAAATGTTATACTTTCTATTTCTGAAGGCATCTTAATCTCCCCAATTCATTTATCATTTATTTTTGTGTCCTACCTGCTTCCTATACGTGATATCGGCGATATGCTGAGTAATGACGTCGTTCCGCGCATGCGCCGTACTATCGCTAAATCTGGAAAGCCGAGACGGTGCCAGCCTAATCTTTGTTTATGTCGGGGCTGCATCATTTCCTGCTGTTGATGTCAGCCCCGACATCACGCGATGTTTAGGCTGACCTTTCCTCCTCCAGAGGCTCATGGTTCACACCTTGTGACTCCTACGTCACAAGGTGTAAAGGAGACAGACGGAGCTTTTCTTTGTTTCCATAGTAACTAGAAACGAAGAAGAGGCTTGAATATTAGCCGTAGTGCGCACGTGCGGGATTTCAGCAAGAGTAAGCAACTGTGGACGGAAGTTATCCTTGCATAAGGTGTGGAAGACCTTATCAACAATGCCACGGGCATACTATAACAAGGAGACTGCACAAAATCAAAGATTTAAATGGTACGACTAGAAATGTCATCTATTACATAGCGATCGATTGGTGTAGAAATACAATGTTTTTCAGAATATGTGACTAGTTAGGAGAGGAGATGAGGGTTTACTACCTCTTTAATATCCCCTAAAGGGGTTAAAAACACTTACAAGTTAGTGGACGAAACAGGCATGTAGCAGGTAAGTGCGTCCAGGAGATGTTCCAGTGGCAAGGCAGTCCCAGTCTGTGATGATAAAGCTTCCAGGGAAGTTCATGAGATAACAGCCGACTTGTGCTGTGAATGTTCAGAGGACACAATAACGCTGGAGCTCAGAGGAAGCGAGACAGAAAGTCACTGGCTGAAGAAGGAACCAATGAGCTGTTCCGAAACGTGTTCTGCCTCTATGACACACTTCCTGTCCACTTCCTGTTTGTGTTCCATTCTGGTTATTGTCTTGCTTCCTCTAATGTCATCCCCAGGCTCCAGCGTTATTGTGTCCTCTGAATATTCACAGCACAAGTCAGCTGTTAGGGGATATTAAATACTTACTTACTGTGGCAAACCTAGCCACTTCTAGAACGCTGGACGTTACATGTCAAAAGGTTGTCTGTATTCTGCTGGGTCTTATGTGGGCATAGTAATTGGTATGCTGGCAGCCGTAAGCCACTAGCATTCAAGTACTTAGTTTTATGTTGCCCAATCAGTGTTCGGCAGTTTTAAACCGAACTCCCACAACACATAACCCCAGACCCCAACTATCAACCGACTTTTCCCTCATGCAGCAATGCCTGATGGGAGAATTATCCAAACTGTTAAGTTCCCCATCTGGTCCTCCCTGTATTACCCCTGTTAAATCTATTTGGCTGTTTGGAAACCCCTTGCATGGGGAATTATATAAATATGGAAGCCTGTGAATAAAAAGTTAGTTGACTCTCAGAGCTGTGTGTCGTCTGGTTACTGAGGGAGATTTGGGACATTGCCTTACTTGTCAATGCTGACTGTGGATTTACCCTGGTTACCAGCGGAGATCGTGGAGTTTAATATTGCTCTCCGCTACATTTGGTGGCAAGCGACGGGATCCAACCTTACAGCCGATAAGCGCAATTCGTGCAATGTGAACTACCGATGTAAATGGAGACGGATTATTCTAGGCTAAAGCGGCAGACATTAAAGGAACTGCTAGAAGCCAGGGGTAAGGTAGCCAGCAACAAATCCAAAGCTGTACTAACTGCCGAGCTGATGGAGGGAGACAGAGCCCGCAGTGCTACACCACCAGCAGCCATGGAAGAAACCCTCTACCAGAGAGAAATGAGGACCAGGCTGGAATTTTTGCCACAGCCTATATCAGATGCCATGCTGCACATGGTAATGGCGAATGTGCAGGAGTACGTGATGGCACACAGTCCGCAGTATACACAATCTCGAGCAGAATCCACTACTGGGTCACTCTACAACCAGGTAAAACCCAAAATTCCCTATCATGCCTTTAAAATGTTTTGCGAGGAGAAGGATGAGATTGATGGGTATTTACAGGATTTTGAGAGACTGTGTGATTTACATGACTTGGAACGGACAGTATGGGTCCCATTGCTAGCAGGCAAGCTGGCAGGTCGGGCAGCAGAAGCATATCGCGCTGTACCCAGTGAGGACAGCAAGGATTATGATAAAGTGAAGCGAGCGATATTAGAGAGATACGCCATTACTCCAGAGGCATACCGGCGCAAGTTTAGAAACCTACGCAAACCAGAGAAGGATTCACATGCTGAATGGGCACACAAGCTGGACCAAGCTTCCCAAGGGTGGATACAAGCCAGCCAAGCCACTACTATGGAGGAATTGAGACAGTTAATGCTGTTGGAGCAATTCTTCAACGGTTTGTCCCCAGAGGCACAAGAATGGGTGCGAGACAGGAAACCTCTCACCCTAACCGAAGCGGCTCGATTAGCGGATCAGCATTTTGATGCAAGGAGACATCATGGGCCCCTAACCAAGAGTTATCCTCGACCCGCGGGACCACCCAGTACTCTACCACCCCCCGGTCTCACAGCCTCCCCTTTTCGTCAATCCCAAGGGACTTTACCACCACCCTCCAGATATAACGGACGTGCCAACATCCAATGCCACACCTGCAAACAGTGGGGACATATGGCACGCGAGTGCACCCAAAACCGGGGCAGACCCGCCTGGAACCAAGGCCGACCGAACCCGGCACCAAGGGCTGCTGCCCATCATTATCAACGGGAGCCGGCCACTCAAGAGATGTTGAGCATTCCAACGGAAGAACCCCTGGGAATCTTGCATGAGGTGATGACAGTCCGAGCCACGGATAACCGGCAGCATCATCGACAGCCAGTGACCTTGGAGGGGAAAGAAGTCCAGGGACTTCGGGATTCAGGAGCTACTTTAACCTTGATAGCACCCCATTTGGTCCCTGACTCGGCACACACTGGCGGATCAGTGGCAGTACGAGTGGCAGGGGGAGCAGTGTACCGACTACCCATTGCCAAAGTACATTTGGATTGGGGTGTGGGAGGGGGGACGGTAGAAGTGGGCCTCATGCAAAATTTACCAGCAGATGTTATGCTGGGAAATGACTTGGGCCAGATGACCTCTGCTTTTGTACCCCAGGCCCCATACCAGGAAGCCCATCCAGTGACCACACGGCAACAGGCTCGCACCACGGTTCCACCGACACACTCTGAAGCTCCGGTAAGAGACCATGACCCCCACACGACACGTATGTCCTGGGATACCCCGACTAAGTTTGAGGCCGAGGTGAGGTCAGACCCCACGCTACAGGTATACAGGGACAGGGTACACGCTGACCAGGCTGGGCTAGAGGGGGAGCGGTACACCTGGGAGAAAGGGCTACTTTACCGCATTGCTGAAAGAGGAGTGGGAGGGTCGGCCACAGTAATGACTAAACAGTTAGTGGTTCCCCAGAAGTATAGGCAAGAACTGCTTCGGATTGCCCACGACATTCCCCTGTCTGGGCATCTGGGGATGACACGTACCCGATACAGGTTGACCCACGCTTTCTTCTGGCCAGGGATCTCCAAGGATGTGAGGCAATACTGCACCTCCTGTGACATTTGCCAGCGAGTAGGCAAGCGAGGTGACCGCCACAAAGCCAAGTTATGTCCTCTTCCCATTATTGAAGAACCCTTCAGTAGGGTGGCCGTAGATATAGTGGGGCCCTTACCAAAACCCAGTCCCTCCGGGAAAAGATATATTTTAACTGTAGTGGACTATGCCACCCGGTACCCCGAGGCTATAGCCCTCACCAACATTCATGCCGAAACTGTGGCAGAGGCCTTAATGAAAATATTTTCCAGGGTGGGGTTTCCCCAAGAAATCATATCCGATAGAGGCACCCAGTTCACCGCCGAGGTAACCCAACAACTATGGAAGATATGTGGCATTAAGCCAATAGTAAATTCGGCGTACCACCCCCAGTCCAATGGTCTATGCGAAAGGTTTAATGGTACGCTGAAGCAGATGCTCCGTACATTTGGAGAGGCTCATAAAGACTGGGAGCGCTTTCTACCCCATCTGCTCTTCGCTTATAGAGAGGTACCCCAAGAGTCAACAGGGTTTTCCCCTTTTGAATTACTGTTTGGGAGAAGGGTGCGAGGGCCACTAGACCTAATTAGAGAGCATTGGGAGGGGGAGAGTAGCCCAGACGGAACCCCTATTGTATCCTACGTACTGGAGTTCAGGGACCGTCTGGAGGCGCTAACCCAGGCTGTGCGCACCAACCTCCGTGCGGCCCAACAACGTCAGCGCCGCTGGTACGATAGGGGAGCCAGAGACCGCAGCTTTCAGGTGGGACAAAAGGTTTTGATTTTAAAACCGGTCCGCACAGACAAGCTGCAGGCCATCTGGCAAGGCCCATACCAGGTGGTGGAACAGAGATGTGACACCACCTATGTGATTGGCCCCTGCTCAGGGGTAGGGGAGAGACGCATGTTCCACGTGAATATGCTCAAACCATACCATGAGAGGATAGAGGATGTGGCCGCCATATGCGCTTCCGCCTCGGAGGATCAGGAGAATCTGCCACTACCTGACCTCTTAGAACAGGAGGGACAGACGGAGCCCTCCAAGGGGGTTCAGCTGGGGGAGCGGCTAAGCCCTCAGGAGCGTGCCCAGGTACAAGAGCTGATTGTAGCTAAAGGGGCTACCTTCTCCAATTTACCTGAGTACACTCCGCTGGCCACTCACCGAGTCGAGACCCCGGGACAGCTACCTATGCGGCAAACCCCATATCGTGTCCCTGAAGCAGTCAGGACGCATATGAAGACTGAGATTGACGAGATGTTGCAGCTGGGGGTTATCGAACCTTCCGATAGCCCCTGGGCATCGCCAGTAGTGCTGGTACCAAAGAAGGATGGCACGACACGTTTCTGTGTCGACTACCGGAGGCTAAATGACAAAACGGTGTCTGATGCCTATCCGATGCCCCGGATAGATGAGCTGCTGGATAAGATGGCACGGGGCCAGTATCTCACTACCATAGACTTATGTAAGGGATACTGGCAGATTCCACTGGCCGAGGAGGCCATCCCCAAGTCGGCGTTTGTCACCCCGTTTGGCCTGTATCAATTTCGGGTCATGCCATTCGGGATGAAGAACGCTCCGGCAACTTTTCAGCGGATGGTCGATCGGTTATTGGACGGATTCCAGGAATACGCATGTGCCTATTTAGACGACATCGCCATATTTAGCCAGACCTGGGCAGAGCACCTACAACACATAGGGGCCATTCTAGATCGTATTGGAGAGGCAGGGTTAACACTGAAACCCAGCAAGTGTCATATAGGGATGGCCGAAGTGCAGTACTTGGGCCACCGGGTGGGGAGCGGGCGACAGAGACCCGAACCAGCTAAAGTTGAAGCCATAGCTGAATGGCCCACCCCCAGGACGAAAACCCAAGTGCTAGCGTTTCTAGGTACTGCGGGGTACTATAGAAAATTCGTACCCAATTATAGTGCCCTGGCCAAACCCTTGACTGACTTGACACGCAAGAACCTGCCCCGACAGGTTGTCTGGGCCCCAGAGTGTGATCAGGCATTCCAACAACTAAAGACTGCTCTAACTAATGCCCCTGTACTTGCTGCTCCTGATCCAACTAAAAGATTCCTTGTCCATACGGACGCTTCAATGTTTGGATTGGGAGCAGTGCTGAGCCAAGTGGGAGCCGATGGCGGAGAACACCCCGTAGCTTACCTGAGCCGAAAGTTATTGCCACGAGAAGTAAGCTACGCCGCCATTGAGAAGGAATGCCTGGCCGTGGTGTGGGCCCTCAAAAAGTTGCAGCCGTATTTGTATGGACAACCTTTTTCGCTACTCACAGATCACAACCCGTTGGTGTGGCTAAACCGTGTGGCGGGAGACAATGCCCGGCTGCTGCGCTGGAGTTTGGCGCTGCAGCCGTTTGACTTTACAATCCACTACCGACCAGGGAAGCAAAACGGTAACGCCGACGGGTTATCTAGACAAACTGAACTTGAAAAGTGATCTGTGAAATTACACCCCCGGACATCCCCAAGCCGATCCGTTGGGATCAGACTGTGTATGCCGGCTTGGTTCTGGGGGAGCATTGTGGCAAACCTAGCCACTTCTAGAACGCTGGACGTTACATGTCAAAAGGTTGTCTGTATTCTGCTGGGTCTTATGTGGGCATAGTAATTGGTATGCTGGCAGCCGTAAGCCACTAGCATTCAAGTACTTAGTTTTATGTTGCCCAATCAGTGTTCGGCAGTTTTAAACCGAACTCCCACAACACATAACCCCAGACCCCAACTATCAACCGACTTTTCCCTCATGCAGCAATGCCTGATGGGAGAATTATCCAAACTGTTAAGTTCCCCATCTGGTCCTCCCTGTATTACCCCTGTTAAATCTATTTGGCTGTTTGGAAACCCCTTGCATGGGGAATTATATAAATATGGAAGCCTGTGAATAAAAAGTTAGTTGACTCTCAGAGCTGTGTGTCGTCTGGTTACTGAGGGAGATTTGGGACATTGCCTTACTTGTCAATGCTGACTGTGGATTTACCCTGGTTACCAGCGGAGATCGTGGAGTTTAATATTGCTCTCCGCTACATTTACTTTTATACTTCTGCACTTAGAGGCGCCTTGTTTGTTTTTCTGATTGCACAGAGCGTCCATTCCCTCCATAACCATCCAAGTGGACCAGATCCTGGCGGCGCCTGCAGGACATAGGATATAAGGCTGTCTCCTAACCTGTACGATAAGGGTTTTATCATTTTTATCCTGTAAGTGTTTTTAACCATTGGAAATAAATCCTCCCTGATAATGCACTTAGGTGGCACTTTCTTTTCTTCTTCCCTCCTTGATCTTTAGTACTCAGCTGTCGTCTGAAATTTTCCGAAAGGACAAACACAAAACCTTTTCTCGTACGATACCAGATCATACGATTTTTGTTGATGAGTACAGTTTCCGTTCAAAAATATGATGCAAATACACTTCAACACATTACATCACTTCCAAAAAAAAAACTATTTTTATACTTTTCTAACCTGTTTGCATTCGATATGGAGACTAGCACGCAAAAAAAAAATCCCCCCGATGCTCATTCTCTCTATAATCTCATTGTGTGTTCTAGGCTTTAGACTGTACACTAGAGGGACAGTAATCAGGGTCAATCAGGTTCCCTGCATTAACATGCTGATGAGGAACATGCTGACAAGAGGAGAGAACAGAGAGATTACCTAACCTCTGGTGCTGCTACTCCTTCAATGTGCTGCCCACAATGAACTAGAAAAAAAAAAAAAAAAGAAACTATGAGATAATCCAGGAAAAATACAGTAACACATATATAAGATGTACATCACTAAAATTATTCATCAATGTTTACCTCTGCAGAGACTGCATCTGTTTGTGTTTCTTGGACACTATCACCAGCTTCATTGGGGGATTTGCCATCTTCTCTGTCCTTGGGTTCATGGCACAAGAGCAAGGTGTGCCCATCTCAATGGTGGCAGAGTCAGGTAGGTCATACGTGGTGCCCTTCTCCAGTACTGACATGACTGTAGGAACAAGGCATCATTGGCTAATAAAATGTATTTTGACCTCTGTCATTAAATGTTTGCCTAAAATCGATGTGCAAAAAAGAACTGCAATATACAGTATATAAAATGTTAAAGTCTAGTGTTGCACTAGAGGGAGCTATGGTCTTAGAGTTCCAAGCCTCCCCGTGATGATACATTTGATCTGTATGTTACACCTTTTATACCAGTAACTATCTGTAAATTGTGCAGCAAGCAAGATGAGGCTCCCTTTAAAAGTAGACCAGTCAGTAATTTTACAAATCTATTCCCCCTGTACACACGAGCAGTTTTCCCATCGGAAAAAAAAACTATGGTTTTCCCGACGGAATGCCTCTCAAGCCTGCCTTGCACACACATGGTCGCACAAAAGTTTGGCGCACTTTTGACTGCCAAGAACGCAGTGACGTACAACACTACGACGTGCCAAGAAAGCTAAGTTCAATGCTTCTGAGCATGCGCAGGTTTTTTTTGCGCGTTGAAATTGCATACAGACCAACGGTTTTCCCGCTAGGATTTTTTCTCTCTTTTTTCCCCGGCAGTTTTCCTGTTTGAAAAAGTCAGATGAAGCATACACACGGTCGGGATTCCTGGCCAAAAGCTCTCATCTGATTTTTTCTGACGGGAAAACCGGTCGTGTGTATGGGACATGAGGCTCCATGTGCACTAGCATTTGTTTTCTGCTCCTAGAAGCTAAATAGTGTTATCCTATATTAGCATTTTTTGACCTTCAGCGTCTAGGAGCAGAATTTTTTTTTTCTTTTTTTCAGCAGAAAAAAAACACTAAGAGCCAGTTCACACCAAACGCAGTTCCATTCAGTTCCGTGCGCTTTTTTTTCTGCACAAAATGCATGCACAGTGTTTTCTATGTATTTCAATGGCTCTAGGTCATGCCATGCAGTCAATTTCCGGTCAGTTTCTGCACCGGAAACTGACTGCATGGTGTGAACTAGAGCCAACTAGAGCCATTGGAATACATGGGAAACACTGTGCATGCATTTTAGTGCAGAAACAATACGCATGGAACGAAACGGAACTGCGTCTGGTGTAAATGCTATTAAAACACTCCTAACTGCTTTTTTTTTTCTTCATCAAATGCTTCTAGAAGCTGGCACAAAAGAGGTATTATCGGTATTTTTCATCCAAATTCTTGTTTCTAGTGTTTTCTTTGAGCTTCTGAAAAATGTTAGTGCGAATGGAGCCTGACACCATTAAAATGCTAATGCTCCTAAAAGCTTCTTAAAACTACAAAAATTCTACTAGAAGCCGGTACAAAAATGCTATTATCAGCATTTTTCATCCAATGTTTTTTTCGCTTATAAAAAACGCTAGTGTGCATGAAGCCTGAATGAATAAATAAATAACTTCCTGACATTTTACAAAGTACAGCAACAATATTTTATTTCCAAAAAGATCCACCTTCTCTTATTAAAAAGCTATCCCTGCGCTCCAGTCCACTGACCTTGCCTAGGCTGAGATGATGTAATTCATCTACTGCAGACAGGAGGCAGCATTTCCTCAGTCTGTTCTCCCCAGTGATCAGACTGCAATATTGCAACTTTGTAGCAAGTCACAAAGTGAGAGGCTTAATTATCAGGGGAAGTATTGTAATCTGGGTGAGAGGTAATAAATACCTGGTTGTGCTACACATAGGTTCCATTCACACTTGAGCGTTCTAGATCACCGGCAGAATCACCGCCATTCAGCCCATAATTCCAGAATCCCAGCGGAACACATTTCTTAATGGCAACCCAAAGGCAGTGTGATTTTTTCTGCAACTTTCGAGTGACAAATTGTGCTGCAATCATGGAAAAAAGTTGTGACTCCAAACGCTCTTGGCTCAGTGCCAAGGTTTGGTACATGAGCTTCTTTTGGAGCATTTTCGGAGCAGAGGGAGGCCCACTCCAATGAATTGTGCAATTCAAAAACGCTCAATTAAAAAACAAAAAAAGCTAGAAAAAACAAGCGGCTGCAGCTGTCGTTGCAGATCGCTCAGGTTTCAACGGGGTCTTAAGCATTTCCTAGCAAGCTACATGAAAAAATATATCCAATGGCAGGTCTATTTAAAGGTAAAATAAAAATCAATTGCCTTTTTTTTTACCAGTCTCTCTTTTTTCACTCCCCACTTTAACATCCTACATTTCCAAGTCATTTTTGTATAAACAGGAGAACAATCAGGCTGCTTTTAACGATGACATAAGATGTCGATTAACTAAAAAATAGTATTTGGATGACTTTATTAGATACATAGGTGTGCGCAGTCATTGGTATTAGGGTGTGCACCCCAAAGCTCAAACACACCTCTACCAATCACTCACAATTTTCAATCAGTAAGGGAAGGGGCTGGTAAATTGCATATTTACTGGCCCCTTTTCCCACTCAACCTAAAACATCCACAGCAACAACCGGTGGGAGAGGGGGGAAGCCAGCAGTGCTTTGGGGGAAGAAGGGGGAACCAGGTCAGTAGGGGTAATCTGTTCTGCACAGGGGGATTAGGGTGTGCCTGGGCACACCTGGCACACCCTGTGTTCACGCCTATGATTTGATACCCCGATAGTGAACTTTTGTGTCTCTGCCCCCAGGACCCGGATTGGCTTTTATCGCATACCCCAAGGCGGTAACTATGATGCCCGTCTCACAGCTCTGGTCCTGCCTTTTTTTCATCATGATCATCCTGCTTGGTCTGGACAGTCAGGTATGACATTGCCCAATCTGACTATAAACCTGACAAGAATACGTGTTTAACCAACAACATTCATAAACATGCACAGCATTTTCTAGAGTGGGCTATATTTTTGTTTAATAATTTAGCTTCATTCAACTTTTTGAAGTAGTTCCTCATTTTTGTACAGTTCATTTACGTTGAAGCACTGTGCTTATCCATCACCGATCTGTACCCAACTGTTCTGCGCAAGGGCTACCGGAGAGAGCTGCTGATTCTGGCTACGTCCATCATCTGCTTCTTATTTGGCCTATTAATTGTGACTCAGGTAAGTAAATAGAGATAAATTAGGAGTTAACACTGGCAAATGAGACTTCACAAAATGTTAGCATACACTGCCCAGCTGTAACGATTAGAATTGAGCTTTTGCCATCTACAGGTTGTTGCTCAGTCTCGGCAGCACACACCTGTCCTAATATAGGAAGTGCTTCAGAAGACTGCTTGATATTCAGAATCAAAACAAGTTAGTTTGTCTGATTGTTCATGCACTGATTTCATCTCTATCTGACTTCTGCATGTTTCCACTGAAAGTTGTCTGAGAACCAAATGCTGCCATACGTGCCACAGCTGCCTGAATACCTGAACAGCAATTGTGTCTGATCAATTTCATTTTAATTTTAATTTGGCATCCTAAAGTGGGTGGTCATGCTGTGACGCAAAAGTAGTTGGGCGGGGCCACGAATGTGACATCTTTTATGCCCGCTAATGCCAGTTGCGAGGCTCCATGCACTTTGAATGCTTTTTTTGTCCTAAATCATGTGAGTACCTTGTGGCATTTTTTAACAAAAAATGTGTATTAGCAGTATTGATGCTGTGTGTAGCCTATGTTCCTTTCCTCTATGATGGCTGTCTGAGTTAGATCCAAAGTTGTGGCGTTGGTATTGGGGAATATCATATGTTGAAACCTTGTGGATCATACTGATCCCATTTAGAGACACCCGGAGGGGTCCGTTATTTCTCATGTGTGTTTGATCTCTGTAATTGGGGATCACAACCATCTGGTAAGAGGCTTGATACTTGAGAAGAATTAGGCCTCGTACACACGATAGGTTAGCCAGAGGACAACGGTCTGATAGACCGTTTTCATCAGTCAAAACCCATCGTATGTAGGCCCCCATAGTTTTTTTTAACTTAGGTTAAAAAAAAAAGCCAACTTGCTCTAAAATTAACCTATGGACTCGTAACTTAAAAACCCGTGCATGCTCAGAATCAAGTCCAAGCATGCTTGGAAGCATTGAACTTCATTTTTTTCAGCACGTCGTTGTGTTTTACGTCACCGCGTTCTGATACGATCGTTTTTTTAACTGATGGTGTGTAGGCACATCAGACCATCAGTCAGCTTCATCGGTTAACCGAAGACAACTGTCCTTCAGACCGTTCTCACCGGATGGACTGATCGTGTGTTCAAGGCTTTAGATTCACCTTCATTCAACACTATGCTTTTATTGCTATTGGCACATGGACTTACAGTGCCTTAAAAAAGTATTCATACCCCCTTGAAATTTTACACATTTTGTCATGTTCCAATCAAAACTTAAATGTATTTTATTGGGATTTTATGTGATAGACCAACATAAAGTGGCACATAATTCTGAAGTGGAAGGAAAGGTGTGGCGTGCATTTGTACTCAGCCCCCTTTACTCCGATACCCCTAACTAAAATCTAGTGGAACCAATTGCCTTCAGAAGTTACCTAATTAGTAAATAGAGTTCACCTGTGTGTAATTTTAATTCAAAGTCCTCAGAGGTTTGTTAGAAAACCTTAGTGAACAAACAGCATTATGAAGGCCAATGAACACACCAGACAGGTCAGGGATAAAGTTGTAGAGAAGTTTAAAGCAGGGTTAGGTTATAACATTTCCCAAGCTTTGAACATCTCACAGAGCACTGTTCAATCCATCATCCGAAAATGGAAAGAGTATGGCACAACTGCAAACCTACCAAGATATGGGGGTCCACCTAAACGGGCTGGGCAAGGAGAGCATTAATCAGAGAAGCAGCCAAGAGGCCCATGATAACTCTGGAGGAGCTGCAGGAATCCACAGCTCGGTGGAGAATCTGTCCACAGGACAACTATTTGTGGGGCACACCACAAATCTGGCCTTTATGTAAGAGTTTGTAGTTTGTAAGGAGCCGTGTAGGGGACACAAGCAAACATGTGGAATAAAATGCTCTGGTCAGATGAGACCAAAATGTTACTTTTTTGCCTAAAAGCAAAATGCTATGTGTGGCGGACAACTAACATCACCCTGAACACACCACACCCACTGTGAAACATGGTGGTGGCAGCATCATTTTATGGGGATGCTTTCTCCAGCAGGGACTCGAAACCTGGGATGGAGCAAAATACAGGCCAAACTTAGAAGGAAAAAGTGAAAAAGCGACAGTGCTGTGTGCAAGTGTATATAGATACAGTATAAACAAATGTGATGATCTCAATTATATAACAACCAAGTAGTGATAACTCTAATTCCTAATACCCAGCAATCTTAGAAGGAAACCTATTAGAGTCTGCATAAGACTTGAAAATGGGCAGAGGTTCACCTTCCAGAAGGACAATGACCCTAAACATACAGTCAGAGCTAAAATGGAATGGTTTAGAATAGATCAAAGCTTATGTGTTGGAATGGATCAAAATCCAGACCTAAATCCAATGAGGATCTGTGGCAACACTTGAAAGTTGCAGTTCACAGATGCTCTCCATCAAATCTGACAGAGCTTGAGCTATTTTGTAAAGAGGTTAGCCTGTCAGGGCTCAGACCATACACTGCACACTAAATCAAATTGGTCTGCATGGCTGTCATACCAGAAGGAAGCCTCTTCTGAAGATGATGATAAGTGTCATAGTCTTGGGCGGCATGAGTGCAGACGGCACTGGGGAGCTACAGTTCATTGAGGGAACCATGAATACCAACATTTGATATACTGAAGTAGAGCATTATCCTCTCCCTTCAGAGACTGGGCTGCAGGGCAGTATTCCAACATGATAATGACCCCATACACACCACCAAGATGACCACTGCCTTGCTAAGGGTAAAGGTGATGGACTGGCCAAGCATGTCTCCAGACCTAAACCCTATTGAGCATCTGTGGGGCATCCTCAAATGGAAGGTGGAGAAGCACAAGGTCTCTAACATTCACCAGCTTCATGATGTCGTCATGGAGGAGTGGAAGAGGACTCCAGTGGCAACCTGTGAAGCTCTGGAGAACTCCATCCCCAATTTGGACATTTTCACTTAGGGGTGTACTCACTTTTGTTGACAGCGGTTTAATCATATTTTGAGGGGACAGCAAATTTACACTGTTTTACAAGTTTTACATTGTAGCAAAGTGTATTTTTTTCAATCTTGTCACATGAAAAGATATAATAACATATTTACAAAAATGTAAGGGGTGTATTTACTTTTGTGAGAAACTGTATGTGCCACTTTGTTTTGGTCTGTCACGTACAATCCCAATAAAGCACATTTATGTTTTTAGTTGTAACATGACAAAATGTGGACAATTCCAAGGGTATGAATATTTTTCAAGGCACTTTGGGCCAGATTCAGATACAATTACATTGGCGCAGAGTATCAGAGATACACTACGTCGCCATATTTTACCTGGTCCTATGGCGAATTCATGTAGATTTTGGCCCGTAACGTACGGCGGCGTAGTGTATTTCTCGCGGCGGAATCGAAATATGCGATAAGGGGGCGTGAAGCATTTAAATTAGGCGCGTCTCCGTGGCGATCGAACTGCGCATGGTCCGTTCAGAAATTTCCCGCCGTGCATTGCGCGAACTAACGTCGATACGTCATTTGTTGTTTGAGTAGCGTCGTTTACGTACATTCCTATTCCCGGACGACTTACGTAAAAAATAAAAACAAACATTGAATTTCGACGCGGGAATGATGGCCATACTTAACATGGGCTGTCTAATATTAGACCAGAAAAAAGCTGGAATAACTTTACGCGGCAAAAAGATGACTACAGATGCCATAAGAGATTGCGAATGACGCTCGTAACTTTGTGGATCGTCGGAAAAAGCTCATTTGCATACCCCGACGCGGAAAACGACAGGAACTCCACCCAGCGGCCGCAAAATTATTGCAGCATAGATCCGAAGGCGTATGAACACGTAAGCCAGTCGGATTAAAGCCCTTATGGTTTGAGGCTTCAGACTAATGAAACGACGCGCGTAATTTGAAAGTACTCCGGTCTAACGCGAGATAGACCGGAGTAAGGGCTCTGTGAATCTGGCCCTGTATTTCCATATTGAACCATATGGACTATTCAATTCACTGTTTTATCATATATTGATACATTTATTTCATTTCTTGCATAGTAACCAGAAGCACAATATTATTTTTGTATATACACTGCTCAAAAAAAAGGAACTCTTTGAAAACATATCAGATCTGAACGGGCAAAAATCTCATGCTGGATATCTATACTGATATGGACTGGGTAATATGTTAGGAATGAAAGGATGGCACATCATTTGATGGAAATGAAAATTATCCACCTACAGAGGGCTGAATTCAAAGACACCCCAAAAATCAAAGTGAAAAAATTATGCAGCAAGCTATTCCATTTTTCTGAAAATTCATTGCAACAAATGGTCCTCAGTAGTTTGTATTGCCCCCCCAAGTGCTTGTATGCATGCCTGACAACATCAGGGCATGCTCCTAATGAGTAGTGTTGAGCAAAATATGTCATATTCGATTTCGCGATATATCTCGAATATATAGTCGAATATTCGAGATATATTCGCTAAATACGAATATTCGTGATATTTTTTGGAAATGAAATGATTGCAAATTTTCGCTATTGCGAATGCGAATGCGAATTGCGAAATTTCGAGAAATGTGGAATGGAGCTCTCTGATTGGCTCAGAATATTCGTGATATATTACAATATAAAATAATTGCGAATATTCGAGAAATGCGGAAGGAGCACTCTGATTGGCTCAGAATATTCGTGATATATTACAATACACAATAATTGCGAATATTCGGCAAATGCGGAAGGAGCACTCTGATTGGCTCAGAATATTCGTGATATATTACAATACACAATAATTGCGAATATTCGAGAAATGCGGAAGGAGCACTCTGATTGGCTCAGAATATTCGTGATATATTACAATACACAATAATTGCGACATTTCGAGAAATGCGGAATGGAGCACTCTGATTGGCTCAGAATATTCGTGATATATTACAATATAAAATAATTGCGAATATTCGAGAAATGCGGAAGGAGCACTCTGATTGGCTCAGAATATTCGTGATATATTACAATACAAAATAATTGCGAAATTTCGAGAAATGCGGAATGGAGCACTCTGATTGGCTCAGAATATTCGTGATATATTACAATACAAAATAATCGCGCGATGTCGCTATTGCCGAATAATCGCATTGCGATTTTTCGGCAATATAAAATGAGCGCTGCAGCTACTCGGCCCAAGGTCTCTAATCATACCAGCAATGCTTTTAGACGTCGATGGGGATCTCTAGGATGTGATCTGTTCTAAAAAAAAAAATGAAAAAATATGAATATTCGAAATAGCGAATATTCGCCGCGATATTCGTGTTATTCGCGAATACTCGAATATGCAATATTCGTAGCGAATGTTCGCAATGCGAATATTCGTGAGCAACACTACTAATGAGATGCCTGATGGTGTCCTGGGGTATTTCCTCCCAGATCTGGACCAGAGCATCACTGAGCTCCTGAACAGACTGAGGTGCAACCTGGCAGCACCGGATGGACCAAAACATAATGTCTCAGAGGCGTTCTTTTGAATTTAGGTCAGGTGAGCGTGGGGGCCATTCAATGGTATCAATTTCTTCATCCTCCAGGAACTGGCTGTATGAGGCCGGCATTGTCGTGCACCAGGAGGAAACCAGGACCCACTGCACCAGCGTAGGGTCTGACAATGGATCCAAGGATTTCATCCCGATACCTAATGGCAGTCAGGGTGCCATTGTGTAGCCTATAGAGGTCTGTGCATCCCTCCATGGATATGCCTCCCCAGACCATCAGTGACCCACCACCAAACTGGTCATGCTGAACGATGTGGAAAATGAGACTCAAATGAAACAATGCAAAAAGGCTGCTTGTGGCCAATTGACATCAATGATCATAGGTCAGATGTCTGTTGATTGGGATTTTGAAGGCACTGATAGAAAACCAGATTGGTATAAAAAGCTATATTTATTAACATAAAACAAAATACAGTGTAAAAACATTTAAGGACAGACCCCACAGATCAAAATTAGATAGCAGAACCATCTGTGTCTAAATGAGTGGAGCCAATGACCTCGACCGGTCTCGCCGTGGGAACCGCTTCTTCAGGAGGGTCTAAAAGATATTTACAGAGTATATAATAAGCAACAAGCAAAAAAGTACAAACTAGGTCAATAATTCATAGAAATAACAGTACATTAACTCAGGGGGGCAAAGGGAAGCTATTGCTCACCTGAGCTGGTCAAGACAATCAGGCACTGGGTCTGGCCGTTCGCTTGTGGCGCATGAAGGGGGATTGTTAGAACGGGCTCTAGTAAGGTAAGTTGAAGAGGTATTTAATAAATATGTTTGAAGTTAAACCTGGATATGGGACACCACCGTGATGAATACAGTGTGGCAGAAGGATAAAGGGGGTGAAAGTGATGTTCAAAGAGTGGGGATTAGGGATTAGTGCATGGGTCTTCAAACTACGGCCCTCCAGTTGTTCAGGAACTACAATTCCCATCATGCCTAGTCATGTCTGTGAATGTCAGTGTGTTACAATGCCTCATGGGATGTGTAGTTCTACAACATCTGGAGGGCCATAGTTTGAGGATCCCTGGATTAGTGCATAGGTAAGAAGGGGAGGGAAGGGGAGTATGAAAAAGGGGAAAGGGGGGTTAATTGGAGGTGGCAAGATGGGAAAAGGGGTAGTGAGAAAGGTATGAAGTGGGAGATAAAAGGAGAAATAGACATGATCCAAGGAAAAGGGGTGAGGGGACAGGGGAGGAAGAAGAAGAGAGGGAAGGGAGAAAAGGTATAGATGAAAAGTGGCAAGGGGAGAGATTAAGGGGAAGGAAAAATAGCCAACAACCAATTATGACAGTCGTTTGGAAAAAGAGGGGAGGGGGAGGGGGAAAAAAGGGGGGGGAGAGGGGGGAAAGGGGAAAGGGTAGGATAGGGTAAGGAAAGATAGGGCTGATTAGTAAGAGGGAAGAGGAAAGGGAATGCGAGGATAAGGTAGAATAAGAAAAGGGGGGGGAGTAGTGGTTGAGAGACATAATTGTGGGGAGTTTGAGGAGTGCTGGGGATAGGCATAAAAGAGGAGAAGTAGAGACACTTGGACCTATACCGGGAATCCCAGGAGAGAAAGTCAATAATAAATATAAAGATACATTCTTACTTACCAACAGGAGCTAAAGTAAGCTCATGTATACTGGGGCATAAGGAACGGGTTAAATCAAATGCAGCGATAAAGGCAGGTGATCCGTATGACTATACAGTCATAGGGCAGTCTGTCAGGCTGGAGGAAGATCAAAAGCATAAGCTTAGGCGCAGCTCGCAGCATATGAGGGCAGGAGATAAAAAGTAATAATAAGGAAGATAAGGGACAGGTGTGTGTATAGCACTGGCCCAAACGCTTACCTTTGAATGATGAAATAGCCGCATACCCCAGGGAGAGCGTCCGTGGTGTCTCACACAAGCAGCTGCTTGAGCCGCTTATGTGTGTAATCCCAAACCACGCTGGGCGTCATGTGATCGCGACGTCTGCGTGGTCCACTGTCCCGCCTCCCACGCACTGAGAACAGTGTGCAGGTGTGCAGTCATAGGACCCAATGGCATGACGCCAGGTCAGAGGCTGCAAATGAGGAGCTACGATTGGAGCTCCCTATTCAGGACGGACACTGCATGCGCCAATCAGGGAAGGATACCATTAACCGGGCCGGATCATGTGACCAGGAGAGCTGAGCTCTCGAAATGGACTGTAAACAAAAGCATTTAAGAAAACATTTACAAATAAATTAGAACATTGGTTACCAATGAGTGATTGATACATATATATAGGCAATAAAGTCTATAATAATTGTTCATTGCAAGGGAGAACCGAGTGATCAGGAACACAAAAAGGGAAGGAAAATTCCATAAACCAGAGAAAGATAATGTCATACATTTTTTATGCTATGATTGTTAATGAAAAAGGAGCCCATCGATCCTTATCAGGGTCACGACACCTAAGTGGTACCGATTGGAATAGGGGGAAGACAAGGAACGGGGGGGGGGGAAATTGGGATGGAAGGGGGGGAATGATTTTTTGGTTGGGGGTGGATAAGATTAAATGAAAACAATAAATGACACAATTCAACATCTTACAGAAATGATTTATAGGAGTTCATCTCATTTAATCCTGGGGGTGCTGTGGCATTAAGGTGTTCAATCCAAAGACATTCTTTTTGTAGAATTATTTTATCCCAGTCACCCCCCCCCCCCCCCGCCCGTGGGTGTTGAGGAATCACTTCCAGTACAATAAAACGCACCACACATAGGTCATATCGGTGGTAAAGTCCGATATGACGTCCAATTGTGGTGAGCTTACCACACCCTGAATCGTACAGGTGGTCGCCCATTCTTTGGCGGAATTCTCTAATTGTCTTGCCAATATAGAAGGCTCCGCACCAAGTCATTCGATAAATCACCCCTCTAATGCCACAATCAGCAAAAAGGGGGGGGGGGGCAAAAGTGTTCACCGTTAGGTAAAATAAAGTGTTCTCCCTCTAGTACCCAGGGGCAGCATGGACAATTGCCACACTGATAGGTCCCCCTAGGTGTGTGCCGGGGTGCACGCTCAGCTACGTAATGACTCTGTGTCAAGCGATCTCTGAGTGAAGATGCACGGCGGAACACCAATTCCGGGTGCGCTTTAACATGTTTATGTAAGGTATTGTCCTCAGTGAGGATGTGCCAATGGCTGTCAAGGATGTTACGCAAGACATTGTGATGGGCTGAGAAAGTTGTTATAAACCGTACAGATTCATGTGTGGAGCTGGATTTAGCTTTAGAAGTATCATATAACAAGGAATGTCTTGAACGAAGGCAAGCCCTATTAACCACTTAAGGACCGCCTCCTGCAGATTTACGTCGGCAGAATGGCACGGCTGGGCACATCAACGTATATATACGTTGGTTTTAGTACCCAGCCGTGGGTCCAGGACCGGGACCGCGGGATTCGCGGACCCGATCGCCGCTGCAGTGCGGCGATCCGTCCCTGGAGCGGAAGAACGGGGAGAGCCGTGTGTACACACGGCTTCCCCGTGCTTCTCTGTGGCCGGAGCATCGATCGCGTCATCCCTGTAATAGGGGGACGCGATCGATGACGTCACACCTACAGCCACATATAAAATAGCATAGGCTGGGGCACAGGAGGTGCCCATAGCTACGCCTTGGGTCTGTAAAAACAATTCATCATTGAAAGTAATTTTTGGTCAGAATAAATAATAATAACTAAAATACAAAATCAACGAGGGACCAGGATGTGTTCTCCTGCTCATAGAGGAAAGAGCCTGCCATCCTGACACCCTGCTCGTGGGGGATGCTCGAGTATAGGGCCTTGACATTCAGGGCCACGAGCAGGGCGTCAGGAGGGACTTGGGTTCCTTCGATATGTTTAAGCAAATCTGAAGTGTCTCGAATATAAGACGGGAGACTAGTGACATGGGGCATTAAGTACGCATCTATGAATTTGCTGGCATTATCGGTGAGTGAACCCATACCAGAGACAATGGGTCTACCTGGAGGGTTCTGCAAGTTCTTATGTGTCTTGGGAAGGGCATAAAAGGTGGGTAAGTGAGGAAATTTAGGGATTAAATATTCAAAGGTGTCCTTGTCAATGAGACCATTGAATTAAGCCTGAGTGCAGATGGCCTTAAGTTCTACAGAAAAAGTAGATATTAAGGTGGGTGGGATCAGACTATACCAGTCACAATTGTTTAATATAGATAGGCACATATTTTGATAAAATATGTGTGTCATTAGGACGATGTTATCACCCTTATCGGATTGTTTAATCACGATATCAGGGCATTTTTGGAGAGATTTCAAGGCCTTAGTTTGATTACTAGTTAAGTTTGGGGTGACCCTATGCCACTCCTGTCTCTTTAGGTCGCGAATGGTCGCCTGCACAAAGGCCCAAATGGAAGGACACATCATCAAATCCGGAAATCTCAGAGAACGGAGATGAAAGGGTTTGCGAGGGGATCGACTGGGTGCGGATATTTGGGATAGATTAGACTCGGGAGCCGGTGGGGACTCTACATGTTCTGGAATACTCTCATCATAAAGGAGCATGAGGTCACGGAGCGCCCGAAATTCATCAACTGTGAACTGCTTGGTCCGCTCCGTGAGCTCACGCTCCAGTCCTATCAAGGTACGGTCTTTATCAAACATGAATTTGTAGATAAGATTACGGGCAAAAAGATAAAGGTCCTTTATAGTGTGAGTAATTTTGAGAGGGTCAAGGGGACAGAATCCCAAGCCCAATTGTAGAACTGAAGACTGATCGTCTGATAATATTAAAGGAGTGAGGTTAATTATGTTTAGATGGGTATTTTCAAGGGAGTTGGCTGAAGTGGGGGTGCTAAGGCCAGGCTAGTTTTGAGAACAAATGTGTCTAGATTTCCTTGTTGTTTTTTCAGGTCTAAAAAAATTGCCTCATCATTTACTTTGGTGTATTTGTTGGTCATTAGGGCAGAGTTCAGCACTTTGGGAATAGCATCATGTAGTGATGTAGAGATAGCCATGGTTGCCGCGGGTAAGTTGGTATCAACCAGGTCACGCGCGGTTGGAACACGGTTTTTGATGCCTTTGGGAGTTTTTCTGTCTTTTTTAGTTGTAGGTAATTGGGGTGGTGTCACTCCACCGTACCTCAATCTCTTACAAGTAGACCTGGTCCCCGGTGTGGCCGGGAATCTGGTGTTACTCTGTTGAGATATCGTAGAGGACAGAGTGCCTGATTGTCTTGACCAGCTCAGGTGAGCAATAGCTTCCTTTTGCCCCCTGAGTTAATGTACTGTTATTTCTATGAATTATTGACCTAGTTTGTACTTTTTTGCTTGTTGCTTATTATATACTCTGTAAATATCTTTTAGACCCTCCTGAAGAAGCGGTTCCTACCGTGAAACCGGTCGAGGTCATTGGCTCCACTCATTTAGACACAGATGGTTCTGCTATCTAATTTTGATCTGTGGGGTCTGTCCTTAAATGTTTTAATGTTTTTATACTGTATTTTGTTTTATGTTATTAAATATAGCTTTTTATACCAATCTGGTTTTCTATCAGTGCCTTGAAAATCCCAATCAACAGCCATCTGACCTATGATCATTGATGTCAATTGGCCACAAGCAGCCTTTTTGCATTGTTTCATTTGAGTCTCACTTTCCCCATATCAACCGGGATGCTGGCACATCTTATTATATTTTTTCCTTTAGTTTAATAGAGGCAATACTCACCCTTTTTGATCATGCTGAACAATGTTACAGGCAGCATAAAGTTTTCTGCAGCTCCTCCAGACCCTTTCACATCTGTCAGGGTGAATCTGCTCTCATCTGTGAAAAGCATGGGGCGCCAATTCTGGTGTTCAATGGAAAATGAAATTAAGCTCCACAGTATCCGGCAGTGAGCACAGAGCACACTAGAGGACGTCGGGCCCTCAGGCCACCCCCACAAAGTCTGTTTCTGATTGTTTAGTCAGAGACATTGACACTAGTGGCCTGCTGGAGGTCATTTTGTAGGGCTCTGGGAGTGTGCATCCTGATCCTCCTTGCACAAAGGAGCAGATCCCGATCCTGCTGTTGGGTTTAGGACCTTCTACGGCTCTGTTCAGCTCTCCTAGAGTAACTGCCTGTCTCCTGGAATCTCCTCCATGCTCTTGAGACTGTGCTGGGAGACACGGCAAACCTTCTGGCAATGACACGTATTGATGTTCCATTGTGTAGGAGTTGAACCGCCTGTGCAACCTTTATAGGGTCCAAGTATCGTCTTGTGCTACCAGTAGTGACACTGACCCTAGCCAAATGCAAAACTAGTGAAAAACAGTCAGAAAAGATGAGAAGGGAAAAAAATGTCAGACACCTCCACCTGAAAAAACATTCCGGTTTTGGAGGTCGTCTCATTGTTGCCCATCTATTGCACCTGTTGTTTCAGCTGCTTTGCTGTTAATTTAAATTAACAACCCCCTCTGTATACACCACTCCCCCTCTGCTACTTAACTGACCAGATCAATATCCCATCAGTTCTGATTCAAAAGTGTTCCTTTTAATTTATTTGAGCAGTGTATAAAGTGGGTGGTAACAATTACTTTACAAAGACAAATGTTTAATGTTGATTGTTAGAATGTTATTTGTTCATACATGGTTTGCTTTAACTAGCCACCTTTTGTATAATCTGCAGGGAGGAATGTATATCTTCCAGTTATTCGATTATTACTCCACCAGCGGAATTTGCCTTCTCTTTGTGGGGATATTTGAGTGTATCTGCATTGGCTGGGTATATGGTGATTATCATTACTGTCTTTGGGTCAATTATATATCAATAAGCATAACCCATTAACCCAGTACATATTGTCTGTTTTCTTTCTTTTTACATAACATTTAATATGACATTGACTCACTAATATCTATGGGTTGTAATTTCTTTACTAAACCATCTGTCCAGTAAATATACAGCATTTTTGATGTTTTTGGCTAAAGTATATATAAGGCCGCGTACTGAAGGTCCGTTTTCATCGGTCCAAACCGATCATGTTTGGGCCCCATCAGTCAGTTATCCTTCAGTCAAAAAAAAGAGAAGTTGCTTTAAAATTTAACCGATGGACGCCTAAGCGATAGGTCAAAACCGATCGTTAGTATGCAAAAGCATCGATTGAAAGCCGCGCATGCTCAGAATCAAGTCGACGCATGCTTGGAAGCATTGAACTTCGTTTTTTTCAGCACGTCGTTGTGTTTTACATCACCGTGCTCTGACGCGATCGTTTTTTTTAACCAATGGTGTGTAGGCACATCAAAAAATCAGTCAGTTTCATCGATTAACCGTTGAAAATGGTCCTTTGGTCTGTTCTCATCGGATGGACTGATCGTGTGTACGCGGCCTTAGAGTGATGGAAAAAATGCTATGAAAAAGAAAAAAATTATTCTTATGAAAATTTCCACTGAAAGATGGAAGATTTAAATGTACTTCATAAAATGTTATCCTTCTTCTATCCTTCTTTATATTAAATGGTCCTCATCTCCTGCAAACCAGTATATTTTTCAGGCAAACTATAAAAATGGCCTACCTACTCAAAAGTAGTCCCCTGGTGGGACTATCGAAAATTAATTCACTAGACTATTACGGTCAGTTTCAGGTGATGGGAGAGGCCGGTAGAAGAGTTTCACTCACACACAGAGTTCAGGCATGTGTCAGGTTGTAAGGAAATTCACCAGGATAAGATAAAGTAGGCTCGGAAAATGGGAATCTATAAAGGGTAACATTGATAAAAATGAAGACTGGCTGCACGAAAACCAGAAGGTTAATTGATTTGAAAATATGCATCTTTATTGATTAAAAATAAGCTTTTTTTCATATGTAACTGAAGTACCTGTAAGAGATTTTAGGCTTAATTCATTATATACTACACCAGGTCTCCAAACTGCGGCCCGGGGGCCAAATGCGGCCCTTTTCTTGCTTTTATCCGGCCTTTAGGGCATAATTTACCAAAGACACCAACAATTGGGCCCAATGACACCAAAAATTGGGCCCAATGACACCAACAATTGGGCCCAATGACACCAATGATGGGGCACGACTCCTACCACTGATACTAATGATGCGGTACAATAACTTCCAATGACATCAACAATTGGGACCAATTATAACGTACAATTCCTCCCACTGGCATCAATTATGGGGCACAATTCCTCCCACTGATGTGGGGAAATTTTCTACTCCCAATGTCAACAGTCTGGCCCCCTTAAAGTCTGAAGGACAGTAAACTGGCCCCCTCATTAGAAAGTTTGGAGACCCCTGTACTAGACTATAACCAGCTTTATTTGCTATAGCAACCATTGTAGTCCCCAAAGACAGCCAATGAGAGCTGAACAGTAACATGGCAGAAAAGAAAGAAATGACAAATAACATATCACTTTCTCCTTTTCCTTTTTGTCTCATTATGTGATGGTGCGCAGGGGCAGACCGCTTCTATGATAATATCCAGGACATGATTGGCTATCGCCCCTGGCCCCTGATGAAGATCTTCTGGGTGGCAGTGACGCCGGCTGTGTGCCTGGTATGTAGTCTTCTTCAGGATGGACCTTCATTTTAGTAATGAAAATACAAGAAAATATACAACATGCTCGATCCCCCTGAACATAGAGTACTCTAGAAGAACTTTTCCAGCATCTACTTTAATCCGCACAGAACAAAAAAATTGTGTTTTAATGAAGGAAAAAAATGGGTCTCATTAGATACTAGATTGGCGCCTAATAAAGTGGGCAGTTAATGTAAAATACACTTTATATTGGTTTAATGATATCTTTGTTAATCATGGCTGCACTAAGTAAAATTGGTAAATATGCCCACATGGTAATTAAAAATACTAACTACCAACCTTAGACAAATAGTAGAGACAAAGTGGGGATTTAATCCCACCCCTGAGGTATGCAGTGCTCTCTTCTCTGATTGGTTCCCTCTCTATTTTTAGGGGACGTTCCTTTTCTCTGTCATCAAGGACGTGCCCTTGAAGTACAATAACATATATGTGTACCCACCATGGGGCTACGCCATTGGCTGGCTGATGGCTATTGCCTCCATGATTTGCATCCCTGTGTTTGCAATTTATACAATACTCAGGACAGACGGATCCTTCAGAGAGGTAAGTGAATGAACTATTCCCAAAATGTTTCTGTCAGTCCTTTCCAAAAGCATAACACTTTTACTTTCATTTGATTGTCTCCTTACCATCACATAACCAATGATGATGAGCATGTGACCATCCAATGTACTAGGAGGAGCACATTTTCTTCATGTAATTGTTTCAGTTAATGCAGCACAAAATAAGCAAATATGGCTCAGCAGCTATTGGCACGGTAGGAAACATAGACAGTTATGCCCTGTACGGTTATGTGATGAAGCTGACTTTCATCAGTCTTGCCTACACACCATCAGTTAAAAAAAAACGCGGTGACGTAAAACACAGCGACGTGCTGAAAAAAATAAAGTTCAATGCTTCCGAGCATGTGTCGACTTGATTCTGAGCATGCGTGGATTTTCGACCGATGGATTTCCCCACAGACGATAGTTTTTTTCTATCGTTTTTTTAACCATCAGATAATTTAAAAACACGATTGGTTCGTCCGATGAAAAAGGTCCGACGAACCGATCGTGTGAACGCGGCATTACTGTTGTATTTGCTAAAAGACTTTTAAAATGTTGACATGTTGACCTTTGCTGTCTATACTGTATCTACATTTTCAGTTTCTAACCCTCACCCTTCGCTCTTCCTTCTTCAAATAGCTTCATCTGAGTTTTCTATAAGAGAAAGCTTAGCTAAATGGAGATAATTTACACTGTGTTGTCTCTTTAAACAAATTGTAGCATTCTTAAGACCCGTACACACGGTAGGACATCTAACAAAATTTCTCTTGGATTTTTGTCCTAATTGATTTGTCCGGTCACACCCATAGCATACACACAGTCAGGTCCCTTTCACACTTGTACACGATTTTACCGTGATTTTTCCGCGATTCGCGGCCGCGATTCGCGGCCGCGATTTCAATGAATGCCTGTGTAAGTGGCATCAAAATCGGACCAAAGTAGTGCAAGGACTACTTTGAAGTCGGTACTACTTAAAGTCGTGCCAGTATGAATGGTGTTCATTGAAAATAATGGAAAATGACTTGTCATACGATTTTGCAGTCCAAAATCGTGGGACAAGTCTTGTAAGTGTGAAAGGGCTCTCAGACTTTTCTGAAAACTTTCCCATCATCACGTGGTTTTTCTGCTCTTTTCTGCTCTTTACCGCCACCCTTTGGTTAACTTCTGCTATTGTTGGTTGATTTTAACATTGGTTCTGAGCATGCGTATTTGCACTTTGTACAAAAGTCGGTTGGATTGCTGTACACACGGTCACACAAAGCACCATCAGACTTTTGTTGCCGAAAATTTCATCATAGCCACACACGGTCGGACAAATTTGAAAAGTTGCAGATTTTGAAGTTGGTTGGCCAAAAGTCCGACCGTGTGTATGGGGCTTTAGAATCCTCCCTAAAGTCAAATGTTAACATGTAAACTAAAAATGGTATGTATGTTTATAAAAACAAAAAACGTAAACAGCTTTAAGAAAATGTACCCTTTTAATGTGACTTGTTTATGAATTTCAACAGAGGCTGCGTAAAGTTGTTTGCCCGGCGGATGATCTTCCACAACCAAAAGAGCAAACGGAGAACTCGACATCCTGCCAATCCTCCTTTGGTTCGAGAATGCGGTCCTCCAGCCTTCCAGAAGTCGCCTGCGACAAACCTCTAGAAGTGACTTCACTGTAACAGTGCTGAATTACGAGGCCTACTCTCCAATGTATTATTTCAGAAGATTGGCTTGCGGGGCTTTTGGACACATAAAGCCCATGAAATCATGAAGGTTGATGTCCAGGACTGGCAAGAAGGCATCTCATTGTTAAGCTAAGTCAGTGTTTATCAACTCCAGTCCTCAAGGCGCCCCAACAGGTCATGTTTTCAGGCTCTCCATTATTTTGCACAGGTGATTTCATCACTTTCACTGCCTTAGTAATTACCACAGCTGTTTCATCTGAGGGAAATCTTGAAAACATGAGCTGTTGGGGTGCCTTGAGGACTGCAGTTGAGAAACAGAGCTAAGTGATAAGTCACTTTAACTCTTTAACAGGTCTACCCCTGCCAAGTGCTCTGAACTCAGTTTAGTATTTTCAGATCCCTACAGAAAGTTAAGAACTTGATGGATTTCTGGGAGGACCATAAGTATTTTTCTTCTGCTTGCAGTTTATTTTAGGTCCCTTTCACACTGAGAAGTTTTTCAGGGGGTACAGTGCTAAAAATTGCGCTTAAATACCGCCTGAAAAACTCCTGCCCAGCCTTCTCAATGTGAAAGCCTGAGGGCTTTCACACTGAGGCAATGCACTGGCAAGAGAGAAAAAAATCTCCTGCAAGCAGCATCTTTGGAGCGGTGAGAGGAGCGGCGTGTATACCGCTCCTTCACTGCTCCTTCCCATTTAAAACAACCTACAGAGGCGCATTGCGGGTGGTATTAACTCTTTTTTGATCGCTAGCGGGGGTTAATACCGCACCGCTAGCGGACGAATCCCGCGGCAAGTCCGACGGTATATCGCCGCTATTTTTAGTTGCGCTATACCGCCACCGCCCCGTGTGAAAGTGGCCTAAGGACAAGATACGGGAAATGTTCATGTATTGCAGAAATGTACTATATATGTTTGTTTCCTTTGCCTTAACATAAACTTAAATATATTAATATATAGAGTGTAGTCACCCAATCAATGATTACGCCAACACACCGTTTTTTTTACCTTCATGCATGGGATGACATATTGCCTTTACAACAACTTTAAGTCTCCTCTGTTTAACTTATACAAATATGTTTGAAAATAGCACTTTATACTCTTTTGCTATATAAAATAAAAACTACGGGGGTTATTTACGAAAGGCAAATCCATGTTACACCACAAGTGCAAACTACACTGCAAAGTGCACTTGGAAGTGCAGTTGCTGTAAATCTGAGGGAGGTAGATTTGAAATGAGGGGAAGCTCTGCTGATTTTTTTATTTTATTTTTATTTTTTTATCATCCAATCATGTGCAAGCTAAAATGCTGTTTTTTATTTTCCATTCATGTCCCCCTCGGATCTACTGCGACTGCACTTCCAATGCAATTTCAAGTGCACTGTGCACTTGTAGTTTTCACGTGTTGTGCAAAGTGGATTTGCCTTTTGTAAATAACCCCCAATGTCTCAGTTGAAATATCACAAAACAAAAAGCACTTGTTTTTGGTAAAATAAAAATGATTACACTTTGTATTACAATGCTATGGAAAGCAGACATAGGCCATGTGACAAACTCCAAGAGTGGCTTCTCCACTGTAAATCATGACTTTAATTAATGGAATGCATAAAGTTCTAAAAAAAAAACTGTGCGTTTCACGAGACTGTTTCAAACTGCGCAAATGTCCTCAAGATGTGGAGCATATGCAGGAGAAAACACAGCTGTGTAGACAGTCCATCCCAGCATTTGTGCAGATGTGTGTGTTTACTCAACCGTTGACATCATTCGTGAATGCATGTAGATGTGACCCTCGCTGAAAGCATGTATACTGTTGTCACTTTGCCCAGAAAAACACATCTGTCCTGCACACGCCATGTACTGCACACACACACATACAGCCTTGTCCTAGCACAGAGACTCTTCCAGTGGAGATACGGCTGTTGCTTGGGTCTGTCGATCTCTTAGCTGCTTCTGTGGCAGGTCGGGGTCTGGGCAGGTGAGCTGACGGAATCTCTGGATGGAGAAAAATGTAAAAACTGATCAGTTTTGCATAGAAAGCATTAAAACAAAGGGCTGACGAGTGGTGTACTGAGGAGGTCAAACCTCCTGACAAAGTACCTTTCCAGCGGCAGGAGTGTGCAGGGGGAAAATGCCACCCAGGACAGTTATTTGTGCTGACTTTCCACAGCAAAGATGGCTGTCTTGGGTAGTAGTGTTGCAATTGTATGTGTGCACTCACACACCAATAGGTAATCAATTTGGTAATGCTAAAGAGTACAAGCTCTGCATCACAGAGAAGAGCTTCCAGCCCACCTGCTGGCCACACTGTGCTCTGTGACACTGAATCTGCACTTTTAGGGGTCTCCATCTCAGTGAATAGGCTTGGCTGCTGTGTTTGCTTGTGTAAACGGCATACTGGCCAGGCAGGCAGCTTAAAAATGCAGAATCGGATTTTACTAGGCTCAGGGTTACTTGGGCTGAACTGAGAAAAGAGAACCTGGTATTGGCACTCCAGCCTCGGTGCCCGACCCATCATGCCTCATTCAGTGCCCCCTCAAAATAGCCTCATGGGCAGCAAAGCCCTGTCTGTTGTATATAACTATCTATTGCTTCTGAGTGGCTTACTTGTTTTCATTTTTTTGAGAAAATTTGAGCCATTTTGGCAAAGTTCATCATTTAAGTGGAAATACATTGGAACCAATATGGAAGGTGAAACGGCTGAACATTGTTACAGTGTAGAGAAATTGCCACCGGAGGACCCTTTAGAATACAACATTTTTCAGGAGTGATGATTTCCTGAGCACCTGCTGAGCTCTGTGAGCCCTCCTGTAGTGACAAAAGGGTGGGCAGGTGTAGCCATTGAATGCAATGGGAGACCAGAAATGGGCACTTATGAAGTGGTGATATTCAAATCTTCAGAAGGTGATATTTCTTATTACAGCAGTGTTCAACAGAGGTGAATATTTACTATGTTCTTTGCTGGGGGTACTTTAATGTGTTTTAAGAGTGCATGTATTATGTGACACAGATATGAGAAACTCTAGCTAGATATTCTTGTAGATGTAGTTCTATAGACGTTAGAGAAACAGCATTGTGCGGCATGCTGGGACTTCACTCTATAGAGGGCTGCTGGGCAAACTAGTCTACTGCCTCTCCAGAGCCCCAGTAGCCAGAATGGCAATGGG
Source organism: Rana kukunoris (assembly GCA_029574335.1). Lineage (NCBI taxonomy): Eukaryota > Metazoa > Chordata > Amphibia > Anura > Ranidae > Rana > Rana kukunoris. Next base: position 410,249,648 of record CM056051.1, read on the forward strand.
TACAGGAAGCTGAAATGCAGTGCATATGGGGGCTTTATATTTTCCTGCTGAAACCTGTTGAGACCTTAGCATAGTGAAATAAACTAATTTCTGCTCATCAATATATATAAATATAATATACTGTAGCTAACTTACCTGTGCCAATGGACCTTTAATGGTTGAGACTTTATAGCAAACCCACAATGGGGTGCAAACCATGGAGGCAATTGCCAAAAGCCAGCCAACAGCATCCCCCCACCATGGGTACGTGTAGCGCTTGTTATACTGTAATGGAGTGTACTTCACCAAGGAGAAGATGAATGTGGCCTGGAATAAGGTAAAGATATAAAAATGTGTAAGCTGGTAGTCTCTAAAACTTTGTTCACAACTAGTACTTAATTAAACTGTGGTACCCACCCCCTACATCATAACTACCTCCCTCTCACCAGGCAAACAGCAGGAGTAACAAACATCCAGCAGTACTTAATGAGGGGCAGAGGCCGGTACCCAATCATGTGCTCCACATTGTCATAGAAGTTATCTGCACCTGTATAGAAAAAGTTTAGATAGATCAGACAGATAAATACAAATTTCATAAAGGAATGTGTATTATGTTATCATAAATGTTATATTATATAAATGTTTCTAGATATATTGCTAGCATAAAGCCAGAGAGAAATAGGGATAAGTATGTAAGTAGGGGCTTGTAAGGTCCCTCGTTTGGCTAGAGCTAGTGGGTGGAGTATAGGATCCCTATATAACATAGTATGGGAGGAGTCTAATGCCCTGTACACACGATCGGAGTTTCTGATGGGATAAAATCCGATGGAATTTTTCGTCTGAATTCCATTCAAGCTTTCTTGCATACACACTGTCAGACCAAATTCCAACCGTCCAAAAACGCGGTGACGTAAAACACTACGATGAGCCAAGAAAAATGAAGTTCAATACTTCCGAGCACTCCGTAGGAGTTCCACACAGACGACCGGAATTTCCAATAGGGTTTTTTTCCATCGGAAAAAAATAAAACATGTTCTATTTTTAAACTCCAACTGAAAAAAGTCAGATGGGGCCCATACACGGTCGGAATATCCGATGACATATTTTTAATCGGAAATTCAGATCGTGGGTACAAAGCATTAGGCAATAGCAACAGGCTACCCCTGATATATGCCATGTAGGTCTGTAGCCTGGGAAGGAGTGTACCCTTTGGGGTAGGACGTAGAGACTCTGAGGGAGTGGAGGGCCTACATTGCGGAGGTGGGAGAGGTGGCCTGACATTTGGTGTTCCAGTACATGCATTGGATATTGAAAAGTGCACTGAATTTGAATCCATGGAGTTGAAGAATGTGATGTAAAGATCCTAAATATGCTGCTAGTATAGAAAAATCATTAAAGGGCTACCGTGTGGACATTATCGGTGGTGGGCCTCAGGCCAGGCAAATGTGAGTAGCTAAGATGGCGGAAACTCTCCCTATACAGGTGTGTGTGCCATAAGTCCTCTCTGAGCATGAAGCTAGGAGGAGCCCCTGGCTGGCTTGGCAGGAGCCAGAAGAAACTCAGGGGGGCTTTTAGATAGATAGATAGATAGATAGATAGATAAATAAAATGTAGGTGTAACCAAGCAAATCATTAAAGCTTTTTTTAATAATTCCTTATAGTGCACCTAGCATTAAACAACAGAGATAAGGCTATAATATACCTACTATATACTATGATAACACACTCACCATAGATCCAAGCAATACACAGAGTCTCGAAGATAGCTACAAACAGAAGACACATCCCACTGGCTGCATAATAGTCAAAGAGCTGGAAGACATACATGCCACCCTACAAAGGAAAAGGTGACAGTAAGGTCAAAAAATGATGGCAATGTACTTGTCACTGGAAAGAATAAAGGTTGGATAATGGTTTGAATACTCTGTACTGGTACAAGGGGATGCCAGAGATTCTACTTGCAACATATCTGACATAAGGAAATATGGGCAATTTTGACATAAGAAGTTGCTTTTTATATTTGGTCGTATATGGTTAGGCTTTAGATTCACCCACGATTCTCCGATTAGATTAAAGGTTATGACTCTAGGCAACAGGTTTTCAATAAACAATTTTTTGTAATTTGGAACTTTCAAATAAAAGGTAAGCAATGTTCACAAATTTTGTTGGTGATAATAAATGACTCATGCTGCGTACACACGACCATTTTTAATGGTCTAGAAAAAACAAAGTTTTTTTCAACTCGATTCTTGTTAAGCCTGCCTTACACCGACACGATCGTGAAAAAAAATGGTCTAGCAAAGCGTGGTGACGTACAACACGTACGACGGCACTATAAAGGGGAAGTACCGTTCGGATTGGGGCCACCCTTGGGGCTGCTTTTGCTGATTTCGTGTTAGTAAAAGTTTGGTGAAAGACGATTCGTGCTTTTTACTGTCTATTACAGCGCTCCCGTCTCATAACTTGCTTCTGAGCATGCATATTTTTTTCACATCGTTAAAGTCTACACACGACCATTTCTTACAACGTTAAACGACAACTAGAAAAACAACGCAAAAATTTAGGACATGTTCTAAATTTTTAATGCCCATTTTTAACGTCACAAAAAATGCTCTGGAGCCCACACACGATCGTTTTTAATGACATAATTATTTTTTTTTTAATTCACATGAAAAATGGTTGTGTGTACACGGCATAACTCTACTTTAAATTCCAATCTTTACCATACCACCTAATCACCCCATCCCTCATACCTCAGTTAGCATGACTAGTCCAATGAGGAAGGAGAAAATGCAGACCACCAGGATCAGTAGCTCCCGTCGATGCTTCTTGCGGAATGTGCTGGGATACATATCTACCAAGGAGGTCACTAGGCTCTCTACACACACAAACTAAGCCAGGAAGAACAAAAACAGACTCAGTTTCAGTGACTGAAGACTACCAATGGTAACAATGAGGCAAAGACAATGGCAGACGTACCATTTGCACAGACTGTGTAGCTGCACAAGGGCCCTCTGGGAGCCCATATTTACTAGATGTAGGTGCTGGAACCCCTCCCTCTCTCACTTAGACCTGGACAATGTCACATTTAAGGCAGGTAATGATTAGAAGGAGGCCGTCACTGAGATGCCAATGCGCGTGCCTGGCGGGCCGCAATGTGCGCCGGGTACCCATGATTGGCCGTTACACAGCCAAGGACGTGGATCTCTGTGTGTAAACACAGAGATCCATGTCCTCCCAGGGGGAGGAGACCGATGCTGTGTCCCTTGTAAATAGGGACACAGATCGGTCACCTCCCCCAGTCAGTCCCTTCCCCCCACAGTAAGAATCACTCCCAGGAAACACATTTAACCCCTTCCTCGCCCCTAGTGTTAACCCCTTCCCTGCCAGTCACATTTATACAGTAATCAGTGCATATTTGTAGCACTGTTCGCTGTATTAATGTGAATGGTCCCAAAAATGTGTCAAAAGTGTCCGATGTGTCCGCCACAATATCACAGTCCTGACAAAAATCGCAGATAACCGCCATTACTAGTAAAAAAAAAAAGTCATAATTCTATCCCCTATTTTGTAGCCGCTATAACTTTTGTGCAAACCAATCTCTATAAGCTTATTGCGATTATTTTTTACCAAAAATATGTAGAAGAATACGTATTGGCCTAAACTGAGAAAAAAAATGGGATCTTTATTATAGCAAAAAGTTAAAAATATTGTGTTTTTTTCAAAATTGTTGCAAATGTTTTGTTTATAAAAACCGCAGAGGTGATCAAATACCACCAAAAGAAAGCTCTATTTGTGGGGAAAAAAGGATGTCAATTTTGTTTGGGAGGCACGTCGCACGACCGCGCAATTTTCATTCAGAGCGTGACAGTGCCGAAAGCTGAAACTTCGTCTGTGCAGGAACGGTTCTGTGGCTGATGAAGGTGGTAATTAAACTCACATGGTGCCTTATCTGAATTAAATTAGCCTCAGAACCTGTGTAATTGATATGTGTTTGGGTTTAAAGGGATGAGGTGGCAACCCTATGTCAGGGGCACAGACAAAAATAAAACCCTGATAAACATTCTAATCCCTCTACACTCTATCCAAAATAAAACATAGAAGTTTTGCCTTTAGTTATACTCTAAATGGCGGTTTTGTCCTTCAGTGGATTTCCTAAAATGAAGGATAATAATTTGGGAACTCAGCACTAAGTGAGTGACACCTTCATTATATATTTGTGGGAGGGATACAAACCATTGCTGGATAATTTTACCTATTAAGTCTGTGAAAGGTCTAAGAAATGGAAAAGCAAACGACCCACCAATGTCTAACCATAACTGAGATTCCCTAATTACCATCTGTCATTTCAGGTAGGTGACACCCCCCCCCAGGATATGTGACAGTTTATAAGGAGAACAGTGGACTGTTACTTACCTGGCTATCCAGGCCCAGCAGAACGACCATGATAAAGAAAAAACAGGCCCACAGTGGAGAGAATGGCATCATGGAGACAGCTCGCGGGTAAGCAATAAATGCCAGTCCTGGGCCTGCAGACCAAGGACATATTAACTTTGTTATAGTGCTTCCAAATTAGAGACCATAGTTTTCCCAGTTATGTGAAAAGTGTGGGGGGGGGGGAGCATTTGTAGTCAGCCCCCCCCCCCCTTTTCCTGCAGATGAAGTCTTTTTGGGGATGTCTCTACCAGCTTTGTACATCTAGAAAGTGACATTTTTGCCCATTCTTCTTTGTAAAATACCTCAAGTTCTGTCAGATTGGATGGAGAGCATCTGGGAACAGCAATTTTAAAGTCTTTGCACAGATTTTCAATTGGATTTAGGTCTGGACTTTGACTGGGCCATTCTAACACATGAATATGCTTTGATCTAAACCATTTGATTGTAGCTCTGGCTGAATGTTTATTGTGGTGGTCAAGCCCGTATTCGCCATAGGGCAAACCGGGCATTTGCCCGGTGGGCTGCGGCCGTCAGGACCACCAGGCTGCTCTTTGAACCCGAGCAGCTCATGCAGCCTCTTCGCAGCTAGTTAAGCTCAGCCATCAGCGCCACAGGGAGGAGCTAGATGACACGACTTTTGCCTCTTTGCGGCCATATCAGTCGTCGGAGCCGGGGGCGTGACTGTAAAGGGGGAGGAGCCAGATCAGACACCTTGTTCTGGTGTTCTCCACCTCCCTGCATGCTCTCTGCTGCCCCCTCAGTGCTCTTCACCACCCCCTATGCTCTCTGCTGTCCCCTCAGTGCTCTCCACTTCCCCAATGCTCTCTGTCGCCCCCCCCCCCCAGTGCTTTCCACCTCCCACCATAATCTCTGCCACCTCCAGTGTTCTCCACCTCCCCCCATGCTCGCTGTCGCCCCCCCCAGTGCTCTCCACCCCCCCTCCAGTGCTCTCCACCTCCCCCCATGCTCTCTGCCGCCCCCCAATGCACCACACTTGCAGGATATAATGGACATCTATGACAATGGAGCTGCAGATGTAACCGGACATGTGTCTGATTACACTCGCCTACCTCCAATCTGATCTGCAAAAAAAAAAAAAACACACACCACACAGAAGGGGATCTGTCCCCTTCCATCCAGGAGGATGAGTGGCCCCATAGTGTACAGTGGCCTGTGTCTGCTTTGCATTTGCAGAGTGGACACGGACCTGTCATCCAACGGCTCTGCTCATTGTGGCACGCGGCCGGTTACCAAGTCGCCCTCGCTCTTTTAAAGGTTGGGCACCCCTGTCCTAAGCAATAGCAGCTGCTTATAGTGTAAAAATCTGTTAGGTTTTCTGTGTAAATGGGAACACATAACCAATATAGAATAGAAGGTTCCCAAATGGGTTTGCAAAGGTGGAAATACACTTTAAATCAGAGGTCCACCCTAAAATTAAACTTAATTTTAATAGCTTCCCTGTAATCTAAAATAAAACATTTTGTAAAAAAAATTAAAATTCTTGCCTGTAAATCGCTGTTACTAGGCAGATTTGCTAATCTACCTAGTTCCTGGACCGAGGTGGGTCTTCTGCCCTTCCTAAGCCGAGTGGCCTCCTGGGAAATGAGTGAGTCTGTGCGCTTTACTCCAAAAATCTACGAGTGCCGTTCTACTGCACAGGAACTGGGCTTCACATGCCCACAGCTATGATGGAAACGGCCACAAGATCGCAGAGAGGATATCAGGTAAGTGTTTGCACTGATTTCTGTAACAATTGGCCATTTATCAATATGTTTTAGGGAATATTCACTGTAATTAATTTTATATAGCCAAAATAATTAAAAAATTATGCCCGGAACCTCTCTTTAATATATAACAATGCAACCAGGAAGAAAGCAATAAAGTGATAGGGCTAGATCATTTTTTCTGCATCTGAGGTTTGTATGTAGGCTGTAAGATTGGAATACTCACCAGACTCCGCCACCTCAGATATTGGCACCCCTTGCTTCTTGTGACATGAAACCCAAAATGGAGAAAATAGCAAAACCTGCCACAAAACTAGTGCCGCTGTTGAGAAAGCAAAGAGCAATGCAGTCCCTGCCAAAAGAAAAAGATACATTTGATATAACTGCTACAATGTGACAAGGCAATAAATATATATCTGTCAACCATTGATATGCAGCAAAACCCAAAAAACAGACAGCACTAGGTGAACATGAGTGTCGCAGACTGGTACCTGTAGCAGTTGTTGTTGTACTTGTTGTAGCTCCCTAGCGCTGTCAGACAGCCCAGACAAATGGCGTACGAAAAGAAGATTTGAGTTCCCGCGTCCATCCAGACCTGCCGAGGAGAGTCTAATGAATAGCAAATAAAGGACGGGTTGGTAAAGGACGCTTGGGGTATCTCTTTGACCCTAAAATTTCTATCAGTAACACAAACAACATTAATAGGGTGATCCAGAAGAACCAAGTTTTGGTGGCAAACATTCAGATCATCTGTGATAATAATGGGGCAGTACAAGAAGATACTACCTACTGTGCAGTGGTGACATGACTATGGTATTTCTAGAGGGAGTCACAAAGCGGCATTTAGCAATTCCTATGGCCAGGGCTTTTTTTCTGGGGGAACTTGGGGGAACTCAGTTCCACCACCTTTGGCTCAGACCCTTTGGTGCCTGCTCACCACAATCACTTGTAAAGACAGAAGTCTGGTTTCTGTGTTTACAAGTGACAGCTTTGTAACCCCCTGAACTCTGCACTCTGTATGTAATGCAATTCTGGTATTTAATGCCCCTTTAAGACCCTTCTACTGTTTGTGAAATCTGAACGGGTCGTGGTTGAGTTCCTGTACCTATTTTCTGAGAAAAAAAGCTCTGCCTATGGCTATAATCAAAAAGTTTCTGCCCATGTGACCCAAACACAAAGGGCTACTAGGAGCTTTGTGTATGTTAGGTTATTATAGAATAAAAGAATGTATTGCTCTCAATCAGACCGTCTTCCTCTGGTAGACTTGCAGATAGATAGGCAGAGCCGGTGCTACCACTAGGCAAATAAGACAGCTGCCTAGGGCGCCCAGCCACTGATGTTTCTACTCTCTTCTCTCTGCAGCAATCAACTAAGTCTCAGCTTCCGCTTCATTCGCACATAGTCTGAGAGGCGGCGGAGGACTGTGTCTGTGTCCCGACTCCCTAATGAATGGAAGCAAGCAAATATTAATTGATGGACGCTGATGAGGCTACATTTGATGGGCGCTGATGAGGCTGCATTTGATGGGCGCTGATGAGGCTGCATTGATGGGCGCAGGTGAGGCTACATTTGATGGACGCTGGTGAGGCTGCATTGATGGGTGTTGGTAGGTTGCATTTAATGTGTGCTGGTAGGCTGCATTTGATGGGCAATGGTGAGGCTGAATTTAATGTTTGCTGTTAGGCTGCATTTGATGCGTGCTGGTAGGCTGCATTTGATGGGCAATGGTGAGTCTGTATTTGATGCGTGCTGGTAGGCTGCATTTGATGGGCAATGGTGAGTCTGTATTTGATGGGCAATGGTGAGGCTGTATTTGATGGGCGCTGGTGAGACTGCATTTGATGTTTGCTGGTAGGCTGCATTTGATGCGTGCTGGTAGGCTGAATTTGATGCGTATAACAAAAGTGACCTGGGGAATTCCCAGGAAAAAACCAAGCCTACTTACCGACCAGCTTGCAAAACAACCAATTAACCTGTCTAAGGCCCCATACACACGATCGGACATATCCGATGAAAACGGTCCGCGGACCATTTCCATCGGATATGTCCGATCGGGAGTTTGATCCGATGGCGTGTACACACCATCGGATCAAATTCCCCGCCGTCGGACGGCGCGGTGCGCGGCGGTGACGTTGACGCCGCCGCGTCACCGCACCAGGAAGTAAAACACTTCCGCGCATGCGCCGAATCCATTCGCGGCGGCGCGGCGGCGGTGGGGGACGACATGTCTGCTGGTAAGTGTACTAACCAGCAGACATGTCGGGCGGACAGATTCCACCGGATGGATTTCAAAGAATGCTTTGAAATCTGTCGGGTGGAGAAATCTGTCCGCTAGCCCATACACACGAGCGGAGATGTCTGCTGAAACGGTCCATCGGACCGTTTTCAGCGGACATATCCCCTCGTGTGTACGAGGCCTAACAGTATGCGTTAAAAACAGGGGTTTTGTCCGCACGCATTTGCTGATGCGTGCTGGTAGGCTGAATTTGATGCGTGCTGGTAGGCTGAATTTGATTGGCGCTGGTGAGGCTGTATTTGGGTGCTGGTTAGGCTGTATTTGATTGGTGCTAGTGACGCTGCATTTGATGGGCGCTGGTGAGGCTGCATTGATAGGCGCTGGTGAGGCAGTAATTGATGGGCGCTGGTGGGCTGCATTTAATGGGCACTTTATTAAAAAGGTGGGGTTTACATGGGCAGGGAAAATGGGGTGGAGCCATGGGGGGCTGCAAAATGAGGTTTCGCCTAGGGTGTCAACAATCCTTGCACCAGCCCTGTAGATAGGGCAACCCACCCTGTGCAGCACAACTAAGGCCGGCCATACACGGATAGAAAATCGCTTGCAAAAATATTAGTTTTTGATAAAGATTTCTCAAACAAATGTGTGCTAATGTCATCAATGTATCTAATTATTTTCCACATATTATCAATCGTTAGCACCATCAATGGTACATTTTTTGTCGATCAATGATCAATACACATGCGCTGTGCGTTTTTTCAAACTATTTACGATCGATTTCTATACTAATGTGTAGAAAGTCGTTTGATTACGCAGCAAAATTCCGACATGACGGATCTTTCTTTTGGCATAAAACATTGAAATTCGAGAATCGCAATGTCCTCACTAACATTTATCGAACACTTTTTCGAACAATTTTCTATCCATGTATAAACAGCTTTAGTAGGAAGCAGTGAATGTAAATGTAATGAGAAAATATTGCTGACTCTGTGCTTGCATGACAAAAAATGTATCATTTAAAATGAAGTTATTGCCATGCATAGGTCAGATTGTTTCTACTAATGTGGACCTAGCATTGGATTTATTTTTACATGGATGCTAAGTACATCATTGTAACACTTCCGGGTGTTTATTACCTCTCACAGAGATCACAGTACTCCACCTGATAATGCCTTCATGTGCTTTTTTCTCCAGAAGGACTGCACCATCTTTGTTCAGCCATCATCAGGGTCACCAGCTGCTTCTTGGACTGGGATTCCAGCTCAGAGATGACACAATCATGTAAATCCTGATGCCTCTGCAGTTCTTGGCTGTGTTCACAAATTTCTGACACAGATCAGCCCCTGGTGCAGCCTCTCCACCTTTTGACTTGCTACAAAGTTACAATGTTGCCTTCTGATTGCCAAGTGGGGGAGGACTGGAAAAAAACCTTCCTCCAGGCTGCAGTAGACTGAAGACATCATTCTAGCCTAGGCAAATTTACTGACTGGTGCCCCCCACCTGCACTTACTTACCCCATCTAGCAGCTTTGGCTCCTTCCTGCATCTCCTCCTCCTCAACAACAGTTTTCCCCTCGGCGGCTGTACCCTGCATCACCAGCTTCACAGCGGCTTTGTCTTTGACGGCTTCCCTCCTTCTTCCCTTTGGCGGTCAGTACGATCCTTCTCCTCTTGGCCACTTGGGTCTTAAGACCCACTTCCTGATTGGCTGGGAGGAGAATCAGGAAGACAATAGCGAATATTAATTCGCTATAGTCACACAACTGGGTGGGCTCCAAAAAAAAAAAAATCATTGAACTTCATGTGTATGTAGATTAGGGGCTGGATGCATGAATTAGGGAGGCGCCGCCCCTAATGGACGGGCGACCACAGATTTTTGATAAATAATAATGCTGTTGTATATTGGGACATGTGAAGAATTGGGCTGGTACTGATTAAAATTTTCATGTTCGATTAATCGTTTTTTTTTAATCGATTAATTTCGATTAATTATAACGCACATACATTTTTCGGATCACCACCATATATAGTCCCCACTGTAATATCCATAGACATAACCCCACTGTAATATACACAGACATCTCCCCACTGTAATATACACAGACATCTCCCCACTGTAATATCCACAGACATCACCCCCACTGTAATATCCACAATCACCCCCACTGTAATATCCACAGACATCTCCCCACTGTAATATCCACAGACATCTCCCCACTGTAATATCCACAGACATCTCCCCCACTGTAATATCCACAGACATCTCCCCCACTGTAATATCCACAGACATCTCCCCACTGTAATATCCACAGACATCTCCCCCACTGTAATATCCACAGACATCTCCCCACTGTAATATCCACAGACATCTCCCCCACTGTAATATCCACAGACATCTCCCCCACTGTAATATTCACAGACATCACCCCCACTGTAATATCCACAATCACCCCCACTTTAATATCCACAGACATCTTCCCCACTGTAATATTCACAGACATCTCCCCCACTGTAATATTCACTGTATAGGAAGATTAGTGCTTGCTTAGTCATACCAGAGAAGCCGGCCAAACATGAGCAGTTGAGGCCGGGTGATGACGTCAGCGCGCCGCTCTAGGCTCGCCTAGGCCAACGCCGGGTGGATCAAGATGGCCGCCGCTCCGGGAGCTAGGCCGAAGCCGCGGCCTTTCCTATGGCCGAGGCAGCAGCGGAGCTCTGCGGATCACGTGGTGTGCCGATCCGCATATGATGACCCGTTCGGTTCATGGATCATTTGCGATCCATTGCACCACCAGTACCGATCAAAAGAATTTAACGATTAATCGAGGAATTAATCTTTAATTTCCACAGCCCTACTGAAAAATGATAAATATTAACCGACTATACTTGTCTTTTATAATAACATTTTATTACATAATCTGGCTTATGAAAATTATGTGATTTGTTTCCTTCGAAGTTAGCCTGTGTGCTTCCTCGCGTTCCTAATTCAGCTTTTCTCTTAGTAAGCACAGCTGAGTGTCACACAGAGCAAAACATCTGAAAAAACTGGCCAAAGGAAAAACACAGTCTGCTCCGGGCCTCTGCTCCTGGCAGGGTGGATGTTTTTCAGCACAGACCTTGTAAAGCCCAGCCGCCTGTGAACAGCGCTATGTGACTGCGTGCTGTGATCAGACTCTGGGGCCCAGCAGGGCTTTGCACAGGCGGGTCATCTGCTGCCCTGTGACCGAAGCCTGGAATGTGGCCCTGATCTTTTCCTACATGGTTCTAGTTAAAAGTTTGCCTGTGGATTTGTAGTTACTAAACTACAACAAAAAAGGAAGAAAGAAAAAGCCAACTCTGTCCTTATGTTTCACCTGTAAATAGTTCAGGTATCATAGGTGTGTACCCCAAAGCTCAAACACACTCTACCGATCACTCACAATGAAAGTGAAGGGGCCGGTAAATAACATATTTAACGGCCCCTTCCCCCACTCATCCTAAAACTTCCCCACAGCAACATCTGGAGGAAGAGGGGAGTAGGGAAGCCAACAGTGCTGCAGGGGGGATCCAGGGCAATAGGGGGAATCTGTGCTGCACAGGGTGATTAGGGTGTGCATAGGCACACCTAGGGTTGCCACCTGTCCAGGATTCACCCGGGCAGTTCGGGTTTTGAATCATGTGTCCGGGTTTCAGTCTGTCAGAAACCCGGACACAATATTCAGACAGGAATGAGGCTCAGGACAGGGCCTGATAGGAGAGTGAGTGGGCACTATGTGCACAGCATTACTATTCTCTTTGGAGCGCCCAAAGGTGTCCCAGGTCTGTTACAATCCTATAGTGTATATTAAAAAATAAATGAATGAATGAATGAATGAATGAAAACTTGTATAGCGCGGCACATGCGAACTGAATCGCCTCTGGGCGCTTGTTGTTCCTGTCTCCTTTGATATCAAAAGAGAAAAGTCTTGACCTTTTTCCTAAATGCTAGGTGGTTCTCCTCCAACCGAATGCTGGTTGGTAAAGCGTTCCATAGTCTGGGACCTTGGATCGCGAATCTTCTTTCTCCTTTGGACTTGAAGTTGGCTTTCGGAACCTGGAGCAGGTTCTAATTCGTGGATCGCAAAACGCGATTGGGGTTATGCGCTTTTATTATTTCGCATAGATAGAGGGGGGCATTCCCATGGACACATCTATGCGTAAGACAGAGAGCTTTAAAAGCAATTCTGTCTTTAACTGGCAGCCAATGAAGGGCTCGCAGTGAAGGTGAGATAGATTCCCAGGGTTTTTTCCCTGTCACAAGTCTGGCGGCCGTATTCTGAACGACTTGCAGACGAGCGATTTGGTACTTGGGGAGTCCGAGGTAAAGGGCATTTGCATAATCCAGCCTGGAGTTTACAATTGCTCCCACCACGACCGATAGATCTTCTTTAGGGATGAACGGAGTGAGTCTGCGTAGTAGGCGCAGTAGATGGTGAGATCCGCTGACTACTGACCCTATTTGTGTGTCCATTGTCATAAAGGAGTCAAAAATGACCCCTAGGCTTTTGACTTTGGCGCTGGGGGTGATGAGCTTGCCCAAAATAGGCGGGGGGGTCCACGCTGTTAAAAAGTTGATTCCTACGCTTGGCGTGAAACAGGATAAGTTCTGTTTTAGCTCCATTGAGTTTAAGATAACTCTTTGTCATCCAGTCCTCAATCAAAGAGAGACATGTCTCTAGATTGAGGTGGTGATCCTGTCTATTGCAGATGCGGAAATACAGTTTCGTATCATCTGCATATGAGTGGTAGAGCAGTTTTTGGCTGCTGATAATCTCAAAAAGAGGACGAAGATATATGTTAAACAGCACTGGTGACAGAGGCGATCCTTGAGGGACTCCGCATGTTACTGTGCGTTTCTCAGACGTAAAAAGTCCTAACTTCACTGTTTGCGATCGGTTTTCCAGAAAAGAGGAGAACCAAGATAAATCGCCTTCTGCGACTCTGGCTACTTCAGCAAGCCGAGTCAGTAACAGTTTGTGGTCTACAGTGTCGAAAGCGGCACTTAGGTCCAACAGAACTAGAAGACAAAATAAAAAATTGCGCCGCTAAAGTGTTCGTGTTTGGCTTGAAGAAAAAGTGGCAACCCTAGGCACACCTGGCACACCCTGTGCGCACGCCTATGTCAGGTATATATTGGTAGAGGAGTGGAAAAGAGAAACCTTAATTATTTTTTCTGTCATTTTTATTATAGTTGTGAATTTTTTAATTTTAGGTGATTTTAAACTGTTGTTTTATACTTGTTTTTCCTTATGTCTATCCAAACTTTGTTTTACAAACAAACATTTATTACAGGACAAAGTGTACCCAAAGCACAGTGGGTTAGCTAAACAGGCTAGCCTCTTAATGAGTCGTCTGATAAGAGAGAAGTCATTGCTGTGATAACTCATTAAAGGGGTAATTCCCCCAAAAACCTTTTTTTAACATTGATTGAGGCTCGTTATGTCAAGGGGAATCGGGTGGTTTTTTATTAGAAACGAAGCAGTACTTACCGTTTTAGAGATGCATCGTCTCCGTCGCTTCCGGGTATGATCGTCTGGTCTGGGCGTGCCTATTTGATTGACAGGCTTCCGACGGTCGCATACATCGCGTCACGAGTAGCCGAAAGAAGCCGAGCGACGGTGCGGCTCTATACTGCGCCTGCGCACCGTTGTTCGGCTACTTTCGGAAAATCGTGACGCGATGTATCCGACCTCGGAAGCCTGTCAATCAAATAGGAACGCCTAGACCCGGAGACCATACCCGGAAGCGTCGGAGACTTTGCATCTGTAAAACGGTAAGTACGGCTTCATTTCTAAAAAAAAACCACCCGATTCCCCTTGACAAAACGAGCCTCAATCAATGTTAAAAAAAAGGTTTTTGGGGGAACTACCCCTTTAAGGGAGATTTGTTGTGCAGCTATGCATTGTAACCAATCAGCTTTCAGGTTTTATTGTCAAAACTTAACTGAAAAAGCTGAAGTTAGAAGCTGATTGGCTGCACCAAACTCTGTGTGCATCAGTTATAGTAATTCTACCTCATTGAGTTGTGTAAACAATGGGCTTCCTTCAGCACTGGAGTGAGTTATACAATGAGTAAATGCATAGTAGGACTTTATGCTAAATTCAAATAATGTAAAAAAATAAGGTTGGAGTCTATAGTCTGTAGGTACCTGAGGATCCTTTAGTCGGCTAAGGTCTGGGTACAAGTAGAACTGGATCCCCTCTAGGGCCCCTGGGAGAGAAACCCCACGGATAAGTAGGACAACCAGCATCAAGTAAGGGAAGGTGGCAGTAAAATAGACAACCTAAGAAAATGGGTAAAAAAGGGAACATATAATGTGAAATGATATGCGCCTTATAAGACAAGATGGACGATAAAGTTAAACAAGCAAATGATGATGACTTTTTATACATTTTTAAATGTCTAGCAGTTTGTGTCCCATTGCAGATATTTTATTTATTTATTTTTTTATTTTTTTTCTAAAGTGTATTTTTGTGCGTGAACTCGAGAGAGAGGAGCCGGACTGCAGGAGTTGGGAGTAGGCAGACCCTCCCCCCGGAGGCAATCACCATCCTTCTCCATGCCCCTGGTGGCAATGGCGGGTGTGAAGGGGGGCCTCCCACTCACCCCGCCCTACCTGCTCCTCTTGGGAGCCCAACTGGGGCCCAACGGGACCCCAATGGGGCAGAGGGACTCCCCCTATGAGGGAGTGAGGGGGCCTAGCTCACCCAGCCAGCCCCGTAGGTCCTTCGCCTCTCTTTATTTTTTAAGAGACCGCATGGCCAAAGTGCATGTGTTTTAAACCAATTTTGTGTGCGTGCAAGTGTGGTGGTTTTTCTGGGGGGGGGGGGGTGGGCGTACTAAGCACAGGCGTACCTTGCATAGCACACCCACCGGGAGCCAGGCTGAGACCACCAAACTCAATTCACATGTAGCCGAGACCGGGATCCGAACCCTTGGCTGCAGAGGTGAATGGCTTGTCAGCGCAGTGCCAATCACGTTGAGCCACCACAGCTCCCTTTGCAGATATTTTATTTTACTTCCTGTCCTGGAAACACAACAGGAAGAGAGAGCAAATTTCTCCAAAGTGCAAGGAATAATTTTTTTTAGAGAACCAGAATAGGTGTCTCCCTTGGAAGATTCCACTTCTAATGCCGCGTACACACGATCGGACATTCCGACAACAAAACTGTGGATTAAGTTACCTTTGTGTGGTGTCTAGTGGTGGATGTAGTGAGCAGAGCAGTAACAAATATCCAACCTGTAGCTGAAGTTTTCTGAATGCTTTATTTTCCTGGTCCAACACGACCAACACATCAACTTCAGGTAGATAGTAAAAGGTTGATGAAATTAGAGTAACTTCAGAGAGTCAGGCTTGGATAAAGAAAGCAGTCCTGCTTTCGGTAATTAAATCAATCACGTCGCTACTCCAGCCGGAGTAGGTGCAGTGCACCTGGACAGGCCTCTCACACAGACACAGTTAAGATATTGATTTACACTGGTGTTTTTGTGCACTATAGATATATACAGCATATTGTTTTATTCATGGTGTTGTATGTTCACTTTATTTGTGCAGCGCAGCTTCCTCTTTTTTCTATTTTTTTCTATTTGACATTTGTCTTTATTTGGTAAAGTGCACTATGAATGGGGCTTCACTGTTTAAAATGTATGAATGTAGCACTCCTATCTGTGGTACCTTGGGGGTTATTTACTAAAACTGGAGAGAGCAAAATCTGGTGCAGCTCTGCATACTCTGAGCAAAATGATAAATGCAACACTTTTGTGTTTTCCCCATTTATCATGAGCTGAACTTAAAGAGCTATGACTTAAAGACCATCTCCTCATTTAAAAAACTCTGGAGCAACTGCACTTGCATAGTGCAGTTTAGTAAATCAACAAAGCCATTAGTGAAGCTGGGGCCGATACTCGCCTTTCCAGTGGATTTCACTCCTTTCCAGATACAGAAATAACAGATGATCCAAGCGAGGAGGAGACACAGTGCGAGTTCCCAGCGCAGACTGCCCATGTGTTCGATACCATCTGATATACTCAATACACGCCTCCTGTAGATACAAGAGGGCTCAATAAGGAAAGCAGAGTCATAACTAAAGACATGAATGAATATTCATTCTATGAACTCACTGGGAACCACTGGGAACGAATGACGTCTCTAAGGCACAAACCTTTACATTCTATAAATAACTGAAAAACCATAAAGTAAATGAAGTCAAAAGGCCAGATCTGCACAATTTTTTTTCAGAAACAAAGAGCCCCAGCTAGTGTTGAAAGTAAAAAAGCAGACTTTCTTGCACTTTCCCCCACATTAATTTCCCTTTAAAACTAGATGTCCTCAGCAACGCTGTATTCTGGCCTAGGCCAACAAGGCCCAGGCCTAGGGCAGCACTTTGCAGGGGGGCAGCACGGAAAGAATCCCCGCCGGCTTGCGCTACACTTTTAGTGTAACGCAGGCTGCTTCTAATTTTGACTGTCCTATCGTCCTGGGCTGCAAACCTTCCTCACTGTGCTTTATGTTTTCTGCTGCACCATTGGCATGGTTATATCTTCTTATTCCTCTCCATAAAACTATCAGAAATTTGCGCTAAAAGTACAACTGTAGGAAACGTTTTTTTTTTTTCATCATGGATAGAGTAAGGGAGGGTTATAGCCAGTGGCAGGTGGTGCTCAAAAATGTTGGGGTGGTGCAAACAAACGAGAAAAGAAAAAACACTGTGCCCATCAATTGCCGCCACTGTGCCCATCAAACACAGCCACTGTGCCATAAAATTGTCACCACTGTGCCATAAAATTGTCACCACTGTGCCATGCCATCAAACGCAGCCACTGTGCCATGCCATCAAACGCAGCCACTGTGCCTATCAATTGTCGCCACTGTGCCATGCCATCAAATGCAGCCACTGTGCCATCAATTGTCGCCACTGTGCCATACCATCAAATGCAGCCACTGTGCCATCAATTGTCGCCACAGTGCCATGCCAGTGTCGCCACTGTTCCATGCCATTGTGGCCACTGTTCCCATAAATTGTAGCCACTGTGTCATGCCAAACGCACCCACTGGGGAATCAATTGTCGCCACTGTGCCATGCCATTGTCGCCACTGTGCCATGCCATTGTCGCCACTGTGCCATGCCAAACGCAGCCACTGTGCCATGGCATTGTCGCCACTGTGCCATGCCATTGTCGCCACTGTGCCATGCCATTGTCGCCACTGTGCATGACAAACGCAGCCCCTGTGCCCATTAATTGTCACCACTGTGCCATGCAATTGTCTCCACTGTGCCATGCCATTGTCGCCACTGTGTCCATCAATTGCTGCCAATTTTCCCCCTCAAAAACTGCCAGATTGCTTTCCCCCTGTCTCAGACACTTACCTTTCTCAGGTAAGCCATCCTCCCTCCAGGCTCCAGGCTCTCGATGTCTTCTCTCAAGTCCCGCCCTCGATGTCGCTTCAGCCAATCAGGTTGCCGGTAATCAGAACCGGTGAGCCTGATTGGCTGAGACGCCTGTCAGTGTTAATTAGGGAACGCACAACCCGTGCGTCCCCTGGTAACTATTTGGAAGCCGATTACAGCCCTCAGGCTGGCTCTGATAGACACTTCCAAAGCCAACCAGCTGCCATTATTCAGATGGCTGGCGCTCACCAGGGGGCCGGCCATCTGAATAGTGGGCAGCGGCGACAATACATAGATTCAAGCAATGCATGAATCTATGTATTGTTTTTCAGTGGCTTTGCAGGTGCGAGAGGGGGCGGCGCTCCTGCGCCCTCTATGGACGCACCGCCACTGGTTATAGCCCCTCACAGTTTACTTTTTACCATCCCTGTCCCATTGCAGAGATTTCCCTTCACTTCCTGCCCCATAGCCAAACAGGAAGTGAAAGGAAATCTATGCAAATTAAGGGAATCCAATGCCCCCGACCCTAAGAACTAGTGTCCCCACTCGAAAATGTCAGGGCGGGTCTTAAACAGAAAGGGGTGTGGCCTTGACAGAAAGGGGTGGGTCATATTTAAATTAGGGGGTGCATGAGTTTAGTCAGGCCTAGGGCAGCACAAAACCTAAATACACTACTGGTCCTTGGTCTGTGGGGTTGAGTGACTCATTGAAACGTGAAGACTGAGGATAAACTGTGGGTGCAGGGCATCACCCACCCCCTAAAATGAGCGCTACTCTTTGCATAACGGAGAAGCTTCCACTATTAGGAGAAGACCCTGCACCTCCTGAAGGGAGAGGGAGGTGGTGGTGACGAGGGGGTTGGGGAGATTGGCTGATCAGGAAGAATTATTCCATAGGTGGCCTTTAAAGAATATTTCTACCCCAATTGTTTTGTTTTTGATAAAATAAGAAACTGGTTAAAAACTTGAGGGCGTCGGGTGACAAAACGCGTAGGATTGGTGAGTATATTTTAGCACATCGGACACGCTTTGTCAGCAAAAAATCCGATTATGTGTTTGAGGCTTAAGAAAGGTTTTCAACAGGGTTACATTTTAAGCCCCTCAATTCAGCATTAAAGTAAACCTGTCAATTGTCAGTTGAAACCAAACACATTATGCACATGAATGCATAAAAAGGTGATCTTCAGTAAAACTGCATAATAATTCTATTCCAGGTGTATAAATATAGAGAAATAAAGTTATAAGCAAATCTTGACTGTTTTATGCAAAAGCCAAGTTTGTCCCTCCCCCACCACCTCCTGGCCCATGCTATTGGCCATGTAGCTGCCTGTCATTTTAATGAACAACAGAGAAAATCAGAGTTGGGAAGGGCTGAGCAAAAGCTTCACAGAAAATGTGGGGATTGGCATATAACAACTTCAGCTGCCGCAATCTCTGAATGTATTGCAGGCTCTGTTTGGTTAAAAACGGGCTAAACACATACCACTGGTGCCACACAGCATTTTATAAAGACAGAGAATAGTATTAACTTTTCCTTTCACAACCTCCTTCTACAATGGAAACTTCACATGCCCTTTCTGACCAGAGCAGTCATTCAGCTGTGTGTGCAATGTGCCTAACAGAGCAGTACCTTAGTAATAGGAAAAACAAAAATGTAAATGGTATTTTTTTTAGCTGTGAACATAATGGATAAAGTAAGAAAACTCGTTTTGGTAAGTGGTATTGGTAAATAGCAGCCGCGCACTTACTCCCAGAATTCGATGACACTTGATGTGCCATTCACTACCGTGCCCTGTGTGCCGTTACTTTTGTAAGAATCCAGGCATTGGTCTAGGAAAACAGGAAACACGTGAGCAGAAGGGTAAAAACATGATGAAAAGGCAAAACACATTTATATTCAGCAATATCTGCTGAAAATTTTAGTCACCAAGGACAAAGGAATTACAGCATTGTCGGCATGGTTAGTATACAATTATCTGTCACTGGTTTCATATTTTATTCTGGGGATTGCAGTGTTGAGATTTCCCAGTCATAAATGGTTACTGTCCACATACACATGTCTGTGTATATGGGCATGCTACTTCTGCAAGTATAATATAAATAAAAAATTTAGGCAGGAATGGTGGAAGCCTCTCATAATGGGGACAACGGGTGTGTAGGCCCAGAAACTCAGAGCAGGGATGGTGGAAACCCCTTATAATGGGGACAACAGGTGTGTAGGCCCAGAAACTCAGAGCAGGGATGGTGGAAACCCCTTATAATGGGGACAACGGGTGTGTAGGCCCAGAAACTCAGAGCAGGGATGGTGGAAACCCCTTATAATGGGGACAACAGGTGTGTAGGCCCAGGAACTCAGAGCAGGGATGGTGGAAACCCCTTATAATGGCGACAACAGGTGTGTAAGCACAGGAACTCAGAACTCAGAGCAGGGATGGTGGAAACCCCTTTAATGGGGGACAACAGGTGTGTAGGCCCAGGAACTCAAAGCACGGATGTTGGGAGCTTCTCAAAAAGGGACAGCAAGCATGCAGGCAGAGGAACGCAATGTAAATTGGTAGGAACTACTCATAATGGGTATCAAAGTTTTGAAGCAGGGGAAACTAAGCTCAGGAATGGAGGGAACCCCTCATAATGGACACAACAGGTGTGCAGACCCGGGATCCTCGGTGCAGAAATATTGGGTACTGCCCATAATGGGCACAGCAGGTGGAAAGAGTTAACCAATGAAATCCTGGACCTTAGCAGACACAAGTACCTGTAGTATCAATTTGGCATGAAACCACCCTTTGAAATACACTATAAATGCTCTTAACACATCTTACCTGTGTTCCAGGTGTGGTTGCAGGAAGCCCAGGGCAGATCAGACGTGAAGGAGTTGAAGAGATAAAAGAAGGCCCATGCCAGGACGACAATGTAATAAAAGTTCAGCAGGATGACAATGACTTGGGATGAATAGCCAATCCCTGAACAAAAAGACATAGCACATGTTATGAGGTCTAAAATTTCCCTAGTTTGTACCACCCGATTTAGCCTAGAAACAGCTCTGACATTAGTGATCATGCTGGTTTCCAACTTGTCTAAGCGCTATCAAGCCTGCTGCAGGCAGGAGGAAGATTTCCTCAGTCTCCTCTCTACTTGTAATCAGACTGCAATATTGTACCTTTGAAGCAAGTCACAAGGTGAGAGGCTGCAGCAGGGATCTGCGTCAGACGTTTGTAAACATAGCCAAGAACTACATAGGCACCAGAATCTACAATACTGAGGCCGCGTACACACGGACGGACATATCCGATGGAAACGGTCCTCAGACCGTTTTCATCGGATATGTCCGCCGGGCTATTTTGGTCCGATGGCGTGTACACACCATCGGATCAAAATCCCCGCCGGCAGACAGCGCGTTGACGTGGCGGTGACGTTGACGCCGCCACGTCACCGCACCAGGAAGAAAACAACTTCCACGCATGCGTCGCATCCTTACGACGCTTGTGCGGGAGGATATGTCCGTTGGTGAGTGTACTGACCAGCGGACATATCCGACGGACATGTCCCCGGCGGACAAATTTTAAAGCATGTTTTAAAATTTGTCCGCCGGTCAGACATGTCCGCTAGCCCATACACACGATCGGATTTGTCCGCTGAACTGGTCCGTCGGACCAGTTTCAGCGGACAAATTCGATCGTGTGAACGCGGCCTTAGAGAAATGCAGCACCACTTACTCAGAAATAATCAGTGATAATAAGGGACAAGTGGGGAGGTAAGGGGAACAAGAGAAGGAAGATAAAAAGGGAAGGGTCATTCTGCGGTTCGATCAGCGTTAGAGTATAAAAGGGAAGCGAATGAACAATACATGTAAATGTAAAATACATATAAAAATGCCATACCTGTAAATGAAGCTCAACTATTACCACTATACCAGGAAGTCCAAATTTTCCAATTAGCATCGAATCTCCGCCTATCACCTCTCCTACTCGCCAACAGGGATTTGTGAGCATAATATGAGTAATGAAATCATAAGCACCTCCGATACATTAGAGGCCCTATCTGCTTTCCAATGCTGTGCTATTAGTGCCCTAGCTGTCAGAAGGATGTGAGTTATCACTACTCTAAAGTCAGGGAGAAACATTTCGATGCCGATATGCAATATCGCCAAGCTAGGGTTGGGACGGGTCAAAATCCCAGTGATCCTAGAGATGTAATAAAAGATGGAGTTCCAGAAACTAGTTAGATGTCTGCAGGACCACAGTACTGTATGTGTAACAAGTTGCCTATTACTCCGCAATTTTCTCCAGCACAACAGAGAGCGAATATTCCCAAACTTGAATATTCTATAAGGTGTAAGGTACCATCTGAGGGCTATTTTCTGAGACAACTCCCATTGGTTAATGCACCTGGAGGATTTGTACAGCGATCGGAGCGCATGTTGCCACTGAGTATCTGTGAAAGTCACTTCCAAGTCAGCTTCCCACTTTCTATAGTGTTGGGATTTTATAAATCGTAGTTTATTTTCAAATAGATTGTAAAAAAAAGGAGATGCCTTTCTGAGGAGTGGGGGTAGCAGTGTAGAAATGCCAAACTTCTTTCGCTAAGAGTATCTGATGCGATTTAATAGAACTAAGAAAGTGGAAGATTTGTGTGTATTTATATTGATCGGAAGGGCCTAGGGTGAACTTTTCCTGCAGGGACATAAAAGGGAGGAGGGTGTTGTCTTGATATAAATTGTTTCTAAAATGAATCCTCCTACTTTGCCAGTCAGAGAGAGAGAGGTCAGGGATGGCCTGGGAGAGAGTCGCTATGGGTACAAGAACCTCTATTAGACTGGAGGGTGGGAATGGTGTAACGTTATGACCCGTGACGCCCAGAGACTTTTGAGGGATGGGGGATAATCCTGTGCCAGCGGCACTAAGGACTTTTGGGTCTAAGGTCACCCTGTGCCCTTTTTGGACATAGGGTGGCTGATAAATAATAATTCATGTATTGCAGGATATCTTGAGATATTACAAATTGTTGGTTAATGTTGACCCACACCAGGTCAATAGACTCCTAAGATATTCCATTGTCCATTGTGTAAGGCTGTAGAGGTGTTAATTCAGGTCTGCTCCTAAGACCTTTCATTGTGTATAGATGTGTTGTGACTCTAAAGGTCAGACGTCTCTCTTCAGGTGTATTGAATTAGCATGTCAATTATGTTTAGTAAAGGAATGTGACTTGTCAAGCTGTAGTAATTACCTCCTCTAATTGCGGAGGGGGGATGACTAATAAATTGGCTCAACTGGATGTCATTATCTAAAAGAATGTGATTGAAGCCCCATTGTGTGATGTGTGGGTGGAAAGTTCTTTGTCCCTGTGATTAACTTTAACATGCTGTACTGTATATAAGAAAGCTAAGATACCATTAAAAGCGTTCATTCATTTGAAACCAGTAACCAGAGCTGTGTGTGTCTCGGTGATTCTGGGGAATGGTTGGATAGTGTCTACAGGGATTGTCAGAGTGTCGGCTAAGCTGTCTTGTCTTGGGTTGATGGAAGATCGTAAAACGGTGGTGACCATTACAAATGGTATGTTCAAATATAACTATTGTTTGAATTGTTATTACAATACTGTAGTGATGTTATCAAATGAAAGTAATATCGTGACCTTATATTTAGTTTAGGCTCGCTTCACGTATATGCAAATTGAATGCGTTTTGAACTGCATCGGATTCGCATGACATGTGAACCAAAGCAGCTTTCTATGGAACTGCTTCACATATCTGTGGTGCAGTAACAGTGCAAATTTAAAAATAGTCCAGTGCGTTTTCTAAACACTAAATACCGGAGCAGTTCAGATGCAAGTTCCAGGTTCATTTTCTTCTATGGGAACGCTTCTGAATCATACATGTCATCAGTTTTAAACATGATGCATAGAAGAAAAAAAAGCATCCCCCCCCCCCCCCAATTCACACCAGGCCCTTTGAATATAGTATGGATTTTAAGAGGAACCACACACCAAAATGTAACAAAAAAAATGGCATCCATACCAGACCCTTATCTGAGCATGTAGCGTGGCCGGTGGATGTAGGGGTCTGTAGGTAAGGAGCTTATTGGAATCTGTAGGCTACATTTAACAAGGGGGGGGCAGACCCCCCCCCCATATGAATGGGTACTTATTCACCAAAAAAGTGTAAAAGTACATAAAAACACAGTTTTGACAATTGTTTTATTAAAAAACAAAAAACCTGAAAAAACCTGGAAAAAAAAAGAACTCTATACCCGCCACTAGCTCCAGTCTGACAGTTCTTAAATAACCAAGAAGCAGGGTCACCCGGTGAAGTCGCCAGGTGGCCCTGGCCCCTTGTGATGTCATTGACCCAGACAGCAGGACCCAGAGATGGGCACAGAGCTCCTTTTCCAATTTTATTTTTTATTTTTGGTTTGCGTCTGCGTGATCATGATCGCCGCTTAATCTACTTCGGGAAACACTGTTTTTAATAAAGGACTTTTCACAGTGGAGGGCTGGGATCCTCTTGGTTCCTATGAGCCCCCCCCCCCACCTGCAGACCCCCAACCCATCAGGGTTGTTGGATAGAGGGGGTAGAGGCCTTTGCCCCATCAACATATGGACAAGGTGCTTGGGGGGGAGCCCCTCCTACCACAAAGTACCCCCAACCATGTTGAGGGCACATGGCCTTGTATAGTTCAGGAGGGGGCGCTTGCTAGTTCCCCCCCACCTTTCCTGGCCTGCCAGGCTGCATGCCTGGATAAGGGTCTGGTATGGCTTTCTTTGTTTTTGTTTTACATTTTGGCATGGAGTTTCCCTCAAAATTCATACCAGACCTAAGGGTGTGGTATGGATTTGGGGGGGGGGGGGAGACGACTCCCATGCTGTTTTTTTCTAAAATTGTATTGCTGGCAATTCTTTGGTTTACATTCAGCTGTCAGCATCAGAGAAAGGTAATGTTAACTTCAATTCATGTTGATAAATACAGTCATGCATGACACAATGATCCAATGACCTTTGTAGAAAACAAAGCCGTGACCTTTTTTATTTTTTTATTTTTCATACAGTGGTATCAAAGTCAAAAGTTAGACTTTTTCCTACATGTAGGACTATAAAAAGTCTTACCCATAGGTGCCTTTGAAACTTGAACTTGCTGTTTAGTAGGTAGTGGCATCAACTGCAGGCAAAGATGTTATTGATGCATGTGTAGTAGTCTTTGTATGCATGCAACCCTAAGTGTGCTATGAATGCAGAGAGGGTCTTGCCGCTGTAGTGACACTGAGTGGCAAATGGCCAGAAAGTATGATCCCAGAAAGAAGACCAAGTGAAGGTGGAAGCTGTGGGAGTGGTGACAATACGCAGCTTGAGGGCTCCATTTTTAAGGTAAGTATGCCATAACGTGGTACTACGTGGTGCATACTGGCAGAACATGACATTAACCTGCAGGGGACCATTTTATTTAATGTTATGTAATTATAGTGTTTACTAAGTAAATTTCACCAAAACAGTTCACATGTTAAAATTAGGGGCTAATCTCATCAATATTCTGGCAAAGGTGAAATTATTAATCTGACTGCAAAATCTTTATTCCGTTCATCCCTAATCCCCAGAGCGATTGTCTCAGAACAAAACCCCAGTCTCTATTATTATTTTGGGGGGAACAATAGTAATTTTACATAGTCATGATTCATTGGTTATTTTGAACAATCTTCAATCTAGGGTAAAATAAAGAAATGCAATGGTTATACAAGAAACTGGTGGAATTTTAGATTATATAAACTGACCTTCAAAGATGGGGCAGATTTTCCTCCAGGCGGTGACGCCACCCTGGCTGGTGTATTGGCCCAGCGCTGTCTCCAGAAAGAAGACCGGAATGCCGCAGGTGAAGAGGAAGATCAGGTAAGGGATGAAGAAGGCTCCTAGAGAAATACAAAGTATTAAGAAAAAATTCAAGTAAAGATTCTGCAACTGGCTGATTTATAAAGCTTAAAGCGGAGCTCCACCCGCATTTTTTTTTTTTTTCAAAGTCGGCAGCTACTAACAGTGTAGCTGCTGACTTTGAATAAGGACACTTACCTGTCCTAGGCGCCCGCGCTGACGGCCCCCGCCGATGCCGATCCTCGATCCCGGCACCGCCATCCACAGTCAGGGAAACAGGCAGTGAAGCCGTGCGGCTTCACTGCCCGTTTCCTACTGCGCATGTGCGAGCGACGCGGCGCTTTGTGAATGGTCCGGCTGCTTTCTGGGATACACACAGTTCCCAGAATGCAGCGCGGCCCATTCACAAGAAGACACCCAGAAGAGGAGGAGGAAGAAAACTGCACCGCGGATCATGAGGGCAGATTCGGGACTTCCGCATAGCAACAGCCTATTTAGGGTGAGTATTTTTTTTTTTTTTTTTTCCATTTCATTTTTTTTTTTTTTTTAGATTTTTAAAAAAAATATATATATCAGGGTGGAGCTCCGCTTTAAAATCAATCAAAACTTTTTTTTTTGCAGCTGCGTAGATAACATTTTTTTCCATTTCTTTATTACATTTATTAGATTTATAAAATTCAAACAACACAAATTCAGGCAGGCCATGAGGGGGGGGACATCCCCCCCCCTCCCACCGCCATCCAGTGCTTCTCCGGGCTCTCCCGTGCCTTCGGGGGCCTGGAGAACGAATCGTCCGGTGTCAGCAGGAAGCATAGAGGTGACTGGTGACCAGATGGTCACCAGTCATCCCTATGACCGTCGGAGGACCCGGGTGCGATGTGATGACGTCACGCCCGGGTCCCCGTAAGTAAACAAAGCCGCGATTGCGGCTGTAAGCAACCATTCATGAGATCGGTGAATTTTTTTTCACCGATCTCATGGTTTCCAGCCTGGAGGAGAGATGTGAGGTCTTATTGACCCCGCATCTCTCCTAAAAGAGGACCTGTCACACACATTTCCTATTACAATAATAGGAATAAAAGTGGAAAAAAAATTGAAAAAAAGTGTAAAAATAAATAAAAAATAAGTCAAAAAAAAAAAAAAAGATAAAAAAAATAATTAAAACGCCCCTGTCCCCGATAGCTCGTGTGCAGAAGCGAACGCACACGTAAGTCCCGCCGACATATGTAAACGCAGTTTAAACCACATAAGTGAGGTATCGCCGCGTGCGTTAGAGTGCCAGCAACGAATCTAGCACTAGATCTCCTCTGTAAATCTAAACTGGTAACCTGTAAAAAAAAATAAAGCGTTGCCTATGGAGATTTTTAAGTACCGAAGTTTGGCGCCATTCCATGAGTGTGCGCATAATATAAGCGTGACATGTTGGGTATCTATTTACTCGGTGTAACATAATCTTTCACATAATACAAAAAAATTGTGCTAACTTTACTGTTTTGTTATTTTTTTAATTCATGAAACAATTTTGTTTTACCAAAAAAAGGTGTTTGAAAAATGATTGCGTAAATACCGTGCGAGATAAAACGTTGCAATGACCGTCGTTTTATTCCCTAGGGTGTCTGCTAAAAAAACATATATAATGTTTGGGTGTACTGCGTAATTTTCTAGCAAAAGAATGATGATTATTACATGTAGGAGAGAAGTGTCAGAATAGGCCCGGTATGGAGGTGGTATAAAAGCCCGGTATTGAAGTGGTTAAAGGGTCACTAAAGGAATTTTTTTTTTTTTTCGCTAAATAGCTTCCTTTACCTTACTGCAGTCCTGGTTTCATGTTCTCATTGTTCGTTTTTGCTCTGATGTTGCTCTAATTCTTCTCTGTTCTGGACATTTCCTGGTTGTCTGTTTCCCTGTGACCACAGTACTGGGAGCTTCTAGTTTAGTTTTCCAAACCATCACTGCTCTATGGCTCTGTATAGCACAGATACAGGATAACATGCAAAAACGAAACTAAATAACTACAGTACATTATATGATTGATTTTTATCTATTTTTAATCATTTTTAAAAGGAATCAGTTACCGTATTTATCGGCGTATACCGTGGGTGCGCGATATACGCCGATACCCGCTTCCCGCGCTCAGTTTGAACTGAGCCGCCGACATATACCGAGTGCAGTACACTCGGGTACATTCGGCCAGGCTCGGCTTCGCTCGTGCTCACGCATAAACGTCACAGAGCGTGAGTACGTCCAGGGTGTGAGCGCGAGAGGAGCCGAGCCTGCCCGACTATACACGGGTGTACTGCGCTCGGTATATGTCGGCGCAGTATTCAAACTTGGCGTGGGAAAGCGGGTATCGGCGTATATCGCGCACCCACGATTTTGCCCTGATTTTCATAAATACGGTACGTGTTGTTTGTTTCTTTCTAAAAACACAATGCATTGTGGGATTAGAGGTACCAGGAGAAATGTGCTCCATTTGACATTAGTAGAAATAGACTACAGTTTCCACAATGCCTTGTCTTCCTGGAGCATATGACACCTCCGTACTGCTTTATGGGGGAGGTTATTTAAAGACTGGGAGGTGCCGAACTTGCTCTCTTGGGACCTGCACTTCTCCCTCTGCGAAACGAGGGAGAGCATCACAGCCGAGTACCTAGGCCTGTGTTCACCAGAAGGCCGGCCATCCGGAGAAAGACAAGATCAAGTGAGTCCAGCTTGTGCTTCCAAGAGACCGGAGTCTTCCACTAGCTGACGATTGTAACAGTGGCGAGCAAGAGACCGGAGACTGTGTGTGTCACAGAGTTGTAACCGATCGACGCGTTTGTCGTGAGGAGCGCAGGTGGACTAGGCGGACTAGACCTGCTCGGGTGAGAGGGCTGTGGCCCAAATGCTTTTCATTACTACTTTAGCCTTGTGACTTCTTGGTGCTTCGTTATTGGAACATCAGACTATGACCCAAGAGACTTAACGTCTGGAAGCCACGCTAGCCAAGGTGACTGGTATTACCTTAAGGATCGTTCCGCAAGCACCTGCACTGATTGTACCCTTAGACTTAGTTTTACTACCCCCTTTGGATTACAAACAAGTTAAAGTGCACCAACGTATTTACCGTAGATCTCACCCTTGAGGAACATTCTGGAGTTTTCTAGGCCAGGCCTGGTCAAGGTTATTCGCAACTGAACTTGAAGGAGTGGCCCACTAGGGGAAGCTCGTGAGCATAGACAATTTATAGTTACTTCCAGGTTCTATAAAATTAGTATTTTAGTTGTTTTTTACTGATTTTCGCAAGGGCCCTTGCAGAGTCAGCTGTACATGTATATGTATTTTGTAATCTATTGTTGACCTGTTATTTCTTCTTATTATATGCCAAGTAAAGTTACTCTTGGTTTGCTATATCGCTTGCGTGAGGTGTGTTTGCTCCTGAGGACTGCAATCAAAGAAAAGTAATAACAATATTGCATGTCACTATATATATATATATATATATATATATATATAATTATGTGGGTGTTATTGTGGTCCTAGTCACCGTGGGACTAAGAATATATTTGCAATTGCTTGGTGTGCCAAGGGAGGGTTCGAGCCACTTAAAGGGGTGAATAGATTAGAAAGTTGACCCAAAACAAATCAGCGGCTCCTGCGGGGGTAGCGCTACATTCACTTATGATCTTATTTTTTGTACAGTCTTTTGAAAGTTTGGAGCGTGTCTGAGCAGACAAATTCCTCCTAGTGTACCTAGGAATCTTGAATGATGGGGTCATGTCCTGACACTACACAGATGTATATGTGACTAAATAAAACTGACTTACAGTAAGTAAAAAAGAAAATCTGATTAATGAAAAACGTTACATGTGCAGCTCACACTACATCAGGCCACGAAACCTCAACTGACTGGCTTATTAACTGAGTGTGAAAACAGAGAGTTTAACCGCGACCAGAAATGATTAAACCCTCATACAGGTTGTCCTTTTTATAAAGAAGGCAGACATTTGTACTGTGCTAGTCACCAAACCATGTAAAACACAACTTAACCACTTCAATACAGGGCATTTTCACCCCCTTCTTGCCCAGACCAATTTTCAGCTTTCAGCGCTGTTACATTTTGAATGCCAATTGCGCAGTCATGCAACACTGTACCCATTTGAAATGTTGACATTTGCCCCCACCGCCCCCCAAAAATAGAGCTTTCTTTTGGTGGCATTTGATCACCTCTGCGGTTTAATTTTTTGCGCTACAGACAATAGAAAAAAAAAAACACAATATTTTTTACTTTTTGCTATAGTAAATATCCCCCCCCCCAAAAAATATATATATATATATATATATATATATATATATATATATATAAAAAATCCGCAGTTTAGGCCGATATGTATTCTTCTACATATTTTTAGTAAAAAAAAAATCGCAATAAGCCTTTATACAAAATAGGGGATAAACTTATGGCATTTTTTTTTTTTAATAGTAATGGAGGCGATCTGCGATTTTTATCTTGACTGCGATATTGCGGCAGACACATTGGACACCTTTGACACTATTTTGGGACCATTCACATTTATACAGCGATCCCTGCTATAAAAATGCATTGATTACTGTATAAATGTGACTGGTAGGGAAGGGGTTAACACTAGGGGGCAAGGAAGGGGTTAACTGTGTATCCTAGGGAGTGATTCTAACTATGGGGGGAGGGGTTTCACAATGGGAGGAGACCGATCTGTGTTCCTATGTACTGGGAACACACATCGGACTCCTCTCCTCTGACAGGACGTGGATCTGTGTGTTTACACACACAGATCAACGGTCCTGCTGTGTTCACAGGCAATCGCGGGTGCCCGGCGGACACAGCGGCCACCAGGCACATGCATCGGGTGCAGAGTGACGTGGAGGGGGCGCCCATGCCCCCTTGAGGCTCCGAAAAAAAGACGTCATATGACGGCAGCCCGGAGGGACAAAGGGTTCCTGCCTCCATCATATTAGCATAGTGCGGTAGGGAATTGTTTTTTTCAAATATTAATTTTATTTGTGTTTTTCAACAAAGAATACAGAAAGTAACATAACAACACAACATAACAACCGTGTCCTCACCAGCCCCCGTCATATACACGTACGCTCTGCATAGAGATTCACATTCCCACTATCTGAAGCAGCAGTTAGACTGTCGCCCTAGACCTGTGTAGTGCCTGGGCACCGTCCACAGGTCAACCCTAGACAGTTCCGCTCCAACAACCCAGCCCCTGCCATAACAGCTGACAGAATCCATCTCTGGACTAGGTGAGATAATTTCGTAACCGAATGGTTGCATCTCTGACGCCCATTCGGGCTCTACGCCCTTAGTAAAGCAAAGAGCAAAAGAGAAAAAAGGAACAAGGAGAAAGAAATCGTAGTCAAGGGAATCACAAGTAAATATAAAACGGAGCAAGGAAGTATTAAGAGAAAGAAAGAACCAGGAGTAGGTATGGGGAGAAACAAAGTAGAGGCCGGAACCAAACAAAGTAGATTAACAAGATGAGAAAATAAAATGATTAGTTGAAAGGGTAAAGACATGGGGAGGGGAAAAGAAAGGAGAGTGGGGAGGGGAGGGGGATATGAGAATATGTATAAGTTCCACAGCATCCAAGCATTAGAGTGTTTTTCCTGCATATTCTGGGCCGTAAGCACAAGGTCTTCCAGGTTCTTAATTTCCTCTACTTTACGCAACCACAGCCCAACGGATGGGGGCGTGGTTTGTTTCCAGGTAGCCGGTATGCAGGATTTGGCAGCATTTAACAAATGCCTTTACAATGGATTTTTTGTAAGATCGTGCCGGAACCGTGGAAGCGTGAAGCAGGAAGAAAGCGGGGTCTTTTGGGATTGCGTGATCGGTGAATTTTTGTATGGTCGCCTCTACTGTCGTCCAGAAGGGAAGCAGCAGCGGGCACGACCAAAAGACATGGAGTAAAGTTCCCTTATCTTTCAGGCAGCGCCAACATGTGTCAGGGGTGGTAGGGAAAAATTTATGTAGGAGCTGGGGTGTATAGTACCACCTGGTTAGAATCTTGTAATTAGTTTCTTGGATTCTTGTGCAGATGGACGATTTTAGGGAGAATTGAAGAATGTTCTGCTTCTGGATGTCTGTAAAAGTCTGTCCCAAGTCCTGTCCCCATGCGCTCAAGAACCCCAGGTCCGGTTGTGCCGGCGGGGTATTCAGTAGGGAGTATGTCTTCGATAACACCTGAGTAAGCACCCCGTCTTCCCTACAGTAGTCTTCGTACGTCGTCAGGTCACGGGTGAATTGTCTGGGGTCTGGTAGTGAGTGTATGAAGTGGTGCAGCCTAATCGCCTTCCAGAACGGCAGTTGGAAGCCCCCCGTATCACTCGTTAGGCTGTCGATTGAAGCCCATCGGCCTCCAATCACAAAATGCAGGGCGCAATCTTTACCCATCGCCTCAAGTTCCCCGTAGTCCGATGGGCGCAATCCCGGTGGAAACGCCGGGTTGCCGAGGATAGGGAAAAGTGGAGACTTTTTAGACATCAGGGTGGCCGCGTCCGCTACCACCGAGCCTACCCGCAGCGTGGCGCCTATGGTGGGATGTTTCTTCATATCTAATGGGAGTTGGTTGTGGCACCACACTGCCCTCCCCAATGGGACTTGGGCCTGATTTTGTTCTATCTGTGTCCACAGTTTGAGGTGGCCGTGCCTGTTCCAGTCGATGATCCTCCCTAGATGCACTGCCTGATAATAATGTTGAATGTCTGGCAGGGCCAGACCTCCACATCGCTTTGGAAGGGTCAGGTACCGCATGCGCAACCGCGGTTTCCTGTGAGCCCACACAAATTTGGTGAAAAGGGACTGTACCTGTTTAAAGTATGAAGCCGGTAGCCCTATCGGTAGAGCCTGAAACAGAAACAGAAATTTCGGGAGGATGCACATCTTGAGGAGATTGCATCTCCCAAACCAGGAGTGGAGTCCTTTGTTCCACTCCTCGAGCAGTTTTCTGGCTTTAGTCAGCATCGGGGGGAAGTTAAGTTCAAATGTGCGTGTCAAGTCGTTTGGGATACATGTCCCCAGGTAATTGAGATGGCTATCTGACCATTTGAACTTAAACTGAGACATCAAAGGGGCCAGGGCCTTCGGGGTCAGGTTCACTCCCATGGCTGTTGATTTGTCAAAGTTAATTTTTAGGTTGGACATCACCCCATATTTTTTGAATTACTTGACCAGGTTCGGCAGTGACACCACAGGGTTGGTGAGGGAAAATAAAAGGTCGTCCGCATATGCTGAAATCTTGTGATGGCCTTGCCCTATCTTAATACCCGTTATGTCTGGGTTCTGCCGGACCGTGCCAAGGAATGGTTCTAACGCCAGAGCAAAGAGGAGGGGGGATAACGGGCATCCCTGCCTAGTGCCGTTGGAGATAGTCAAGGGTTCTGAGAGGACACCATTAGCTTTGACCTGGGCTGTTGGCCCAGAGTATATCGCAGAGATCCAGTGCAGCATCTTACTGCCCAATCCAATATGCCTGAGGACGGAAAACATGAAATCCCAGCTCACCCTGAGCTGTGGTGGCTCAACGTGATTGGCACTGCGTTGACAAGCCATTCACCTCTGCAGCCAAGGGTTCGGATCCCGGTCTCGGCTACATGTGAATTGAGTTTGGTGGTCTCAGCCCGGCTCCCGGTGGGTGTGCTATGCAAGGTACGCCTGTGCTTAGTACGCCCACCCCCCCCCCCCCAAAAAAAACACCACACTTGCACGCACACGAAATTGGTTTAAAACACACGCACTTTGGCCATGCGGTCTCCTAAAATAAAGAGAGGCGAAGGACCTACGGGGCTGGCTGGGTGGGCTAGGCCCCCTCACTCCCTCATAGGGGGAGTCCCTCTGCCCCAATGGGGTCCCGTTGGGCCCCAGTTGGGCTCCCAAGAGGAGCAGGTAGGGCGGGGTGAGTGGGAGGCCCCCCTTCACACCCGCCATTGCCACCAGGGGCATGGAGAAGGATGGTGAATGCCTCCGGGGGGAGGGTCTGCCTACTCCCAACTCCTGCAGTCCGGCTCCTCTCTCTCTCTCACGCACAAAAATACACTTTAAAAATAAAAAAAAATAAAAAAAATCCCAGCTCACCCTATCAAAGGCTTTCTCAGCGTCAGTGCTGAGGAAAACACAGGGAGTCTTGAGCTGCGTGGCCCTGTGGATTAGGTTTAGTACTTTGGTAGTGTTGTCCCTGGCCTCCCTGGACGGGACAAAACCCACCTGGTCTAAATGTATGATCTCGGTCATGTGTCGGGACAGTCTGTTCGCTAAAACTTTAGTAAAAAACTTAAGGTCTACATTCAGGAGCGATATAGGCCTGTAACTGCCGCAGGCGGCAGGATCTTTTCCTTCTTTAGGAATGAGGGAGATGTGGGCCCTCAGGGTATCCCTCTGGAAGTGACCTCCATCTGCCAGTTTGTTGAACAGTTTGACCATGTATGGACCCAACACCGGCAGAAGAGTTTGATAATATTGTAGTGTGAAGCCGTCTGGGCCCGGTGCTTTTCCCGGTTTCATTCCCTTAATGGCACACTGTAGTTCTGCCAACGTGATGGGTTCATCCAAGGCCACCCCCACCTCTTCGGGGAGCTTTGGGATATCTGATTTAATCAGGTAGTCTCTGACATCAGTGACCCTAGTATGTTGTTTCGGGAGGTTGTATAGGGAGGAGTAGAATCTATGGAATTCCCCTGCGATACGGGTGGGCATGGCCTGTTTTTCCCCCGACGAGGAAATAATGTGGGGTATATATGCCTGGCGCCTCTGCTGCTTGACCGCATTCGCCAGTAGCTTCCCGCATTTGTTCCCCGACTCATAGGATAACTTCCTACAGATTTGGAGAGCTGCTTTGGCTTTGTATCTCAGTATGTCTACAGTTTGTCGTCTAACAGTCAGGAGTTCTGTTTCTACAAGGGGGGTCGGGTTGTGTTTGTGCTTTGCTTCTAGGTCACGGATCTTGTCCAGCAGCCCCAGGAGTTGTTTTTCTCGTTCCCTCTTGATGCGTGCACCATGTTTGATTAAGACTCCCCTTATAACCGATTTGTGCGCCTCCCACAGTACGCCCGGGTCGCAGTTCCCAACATCGTTAGTACTAAAATAGTGGGTCAATTCGGTCGTCACCTCAGTCAACACAGTAGTGTCCTGAAGCAGACTTTCGTTTAACCTCCAGAACCGTGTGCGCGGCGATGTGGCTTGCGAAAGGGAGTAACGCAGAGTTATGGGCGCGTGGTCCGACCAAGTGATATTTCCTATCACGGGATCATGTGCTGCCTCTAGGTTGCGGTGTGGTATCAGGAAATAGTCGATCCGCGAGTATGTTTTGTGTGGGGGTGAAAAGAATGTATAGTCTCTCTCTCCCGAATGGAGGAGCCTCCAGATGTCTATCAGTTGTGCCCTATGAAGGTCTTTAGCAATGTTCCTCTGTATCCTGGGTCTCACAGAGGAGGTGCCGGACGACGTGTCCACTGGTGGAACCAACGGCACGTTAAAGTCCCCTCCCAGAATCAACTGGCCTTCAGTAAAATCCATCAGTATGGACAGTATGCTGTGCACAAACACATCTTGTCCGTCATTTGGCGCGTAGACCGTGGCCAACGTCACCAACACCTCCCCTACCAGTCCCTTAAGGAATACGTATCGGCCTTCTGGGTCAATCTTAGAGTCACGGTAGGACCATGGCACACTGCCTGCAAGGAGTATAGATACCCCTTTAGATTTGTGTAAGGGGTTCGTCGCATGGTATGTTATGGGGAAGTGTCGATTTTTTAAGCACGGTGGGGAGCCTGTCTTAAAGTGGGTCTCTTGAATGAACGCTATATCTGCTCTAGTCCTTTTAAGGTCGTTCAATAGCATACGGCGTTTCTCAGGGATGTTCAGCCCTTTGGCGTTCAGGGAGAAAAAGGTGATTTGATCCATCACTACCGCGCCGGGGTTGGGGGGGGGGGGAGGGGAGGAGAGAAAGAGGGAGGGGGAGGGGGGGAGAGAAGGGAGTTGAGAGAGGAGGGAGAATTGAGAGGTGTGAGAGCAAGATTAGCTCAGAAAAGAGTACGGTGAATAAAGAGTGATCACCGTGATCCTATTCACAATTGATTGTTAAAACTCAATCAACTGTAGTGCAAAACGTTGCACATAAGCACCTTCCGGGTAGCCCCAGGTATGGTGCCTCTAACTAGTGGGGAGGAGGTTAGACTACGACCGGGGTAGCATCCCCGGCTCCGCCCGGCCCCCCCAGCCCTAAGATATAAATGTGCATGTACTCAGGTATCAACGTAAATTGTACAAGCAAGAAGGCATGGACATGAAACATAATACAAGACAAATTCAGCGGCAAACAACAGAATATTCACATTCCTGGTGAGGATCATGCACTCCCCCACCCCGCAGCCAGCGTCCTCTAGCTCCCAGCAACAAGGCCCTCAGAACCGTGGGCCCCATTTCCCACGAGCATTATATACAGGCCCCAGCCCTCTTCGCCATGACCCCCTAAGCCGATCTTCCCCCCCCCCCCCCCGGCCCACCGGCAAGATCTCCTCTATAGTACAAACCCTCCCCCCATATCCCAGCATACTAGCCAACAGCCCATTTAGGTCCCCCCATTGCCAGACAGGATCCCCTGCCCCAGTACGTATTGCCCTCAGTGCGGCAATCCATGTGAAAAAAAACTTTTCTCAGCGACCAGGCTTCCCATTGCCTCTGATATTCCAAGGGTCGTTCCTGCCTAGGCCCTGCGGGGCCCCAAGTACGAAGGTGTACAACACAGTGCTTCTTAGATCAGGCACATGCCCGGAGGTCTCAGTGTAGGCTGTGCAAAGTATATGCGAGAGGGGAGGGGGGTACAGATATGAGTTTCATGTGAGTCCCGGGGAGCAGTATCTAGTGGACCAGTCCTCCATCAGGATGCAGGGGGGGGGTATATCCGCGGGTCAGAATCAGGTGCCCACCCTCCACCCCAACAAACAGGCCCTCCCATGTGCTCAGTCCCGGACATCCCATATTTCTCAGGAAACCCAACAGCTTCGCTCACGATCACAGGGTGGGGAGGGGGGGGGGGACAGGGTACAAGTCAGTTCCATGTGGGGGGCAGCCTCGAACTGATCCATAAACAATTAGAGCAAGATCATAGGCAATAACTACTCGGCAGATGGCTCTAAGGGTAGTGAGTGTGCATGTGTGGTCTCACCATAGCTGTCTTCGTCACTAGGCTTCCCTGGAGTCTTCCGGGGGTGCGACACGCGGCCTCTGTCTGCTTCTCTGCGGCCGTGGGGATCGGGACCTCCTCTGGCTTGGACCGCCTGGTCTGGAGGGGAAGCTGGGGAGAGTCTGCAGCCAGTCCGGGACATCAATAGGGTCCGCTTCCATGAAGGCAAACAGCGCGGCCAGCTCAGAGGGAGAACGCAGGGTGAAGGACTGCATCTGCTTCTTGAAAGTCACTGCAATAGGAAAACCCCACCGGTAGGTGATGCCAGAGTGCCGAGCGACTTCCAGCACAGGTTTCAGCATGGCTCTCCTCTGTAGGGTGGCCCGGGATAAATCCGGCAGGATTTGAATAACAGCCCCATCAAAGTCAGTGTCCCTCATTTCCCACGCCTTCCGCAGGATAAGTTCCTTGTGTGCATAGTGATGGACTTTGCAGATCACATCCCTAGGCCGGGCCGGGTCTGTGGGTTTAGGTCCCAGGGCCCTGTGGACCCGGTCAAAAGTCACATTCGGAGGGAGAGTGTCACCCACTACATTTCTGAATATGTCCATAACCGTTGCCCCTAGATCCTCTGACCCCGTGGCTTCAGGCAGACCCCTCACCCGCAAATTGTTCCTCCTGCTGCGGTCCTCGGCCTCTTCCAGGCGCAGCTGTTGAGTCAGGATGGTGGCTGCCTGCGTCGCCTGCACTTCTTCCACGCGTCGCAACCTCACCTCTAGGCCTGACACCGCGGTCTCCCCCGTTTTCACCCTCTCTGTCAGCGATGTGATCTCCCCACGGACCTCCGTAATGTCTGTGTGGTGGGCTGCCTCTAACCTGCTGACCATTGACTCAAAGTCGGCTCTCCTAGGCAGAGCCTGCAGCAGAGCCCTCAGTTCCGCATCCGCTCGCAGCGTCAGTGGCTGGAGAAGCGATTGTGTCGGATCCAGTGGATCCGGTTGGAACGCTGCCGGTGTATCGGGGTCTCCCTCTGCCATGTAAGAGGCCATGGGTGTTGATTGTGAGGTGTGTGGAGGGGAACTCGCATGTGCACTTTGCCTCGTGGTGCCCGCCATCTTGGGGATGGGAGAAGCTGTCTGGATGCCGCGAAAGTAACGGTGTATTTCGCCGCTGATCCAGGCTCCGGGGGTCTGGGACTTCTTCTGCGTGCCTCTCCGCTTCCCAGCCGAGTACATGCCGCGGTTGTTAGCTCGTTATGGCTGAAGATAGGGCTAGTTAGGCCGGGACGGACCGGGAGCTCCACAGGTACACGTCCTTACACGGCCATGTCCAGACCACGCCCCCCGGTAGGGAATTGTTTAACCCCCTTAGCGGTATCCCCAAGCGTGACTCGGGGTGGATTTTCTATGCTATAATTGTTAACCCCGAGTCACGCTCGGGGTAGATGTGCAGAGTGTGCAGCGCGTGCTGGCTTACCTTTTCCAGGCAGGGTATTACTGTACTTACCTTGTCCCTGGATCCAGCAATGCATCCGCGCTGTGTGAGCGAGTGGCGTCCTCCATTCGATTCACACAGTGCCTGCGTCCCGCCGATCTCTGTTCCCTGCGGCGTTACGACCCACGGGGGCAGAGACTGGCGCCAAATTAAAAAAAGTAAACAAACACATTACATACAGTATATTGTAATCTTATAGATTACAGTACTGTATGTAAAAAATACACCCCCCCCCCCCACCTTGTCCCTAGTGGTCTGCCCAGTGCCCTACATGTTCTTTTACATAATAAAAAAAATAATAATTGTGCCTGCAAACTGTAGATTGTCCATAGCAACCAAAAGTGTCCCTTTATGTCAAAAATGGTTTTAGAGCAGCTAGAAAACAGCGATAATAAATTATAATCACTTGCAGAATTGAGCGATAGCGATTTGTGGGGAAATTCGTCATAAAAAAATAAAAGTGATGACAGCGACAATTCTGCAACTGAGCACATTTCAGTGTTTTTGATTTGATTACATTATTGAATAATTTTTTATTATAATTACATTATCATTTGTTATAATTATTTATAGTTATTTATTATATTATAATTTTATGATTTTGTGTTTCAAACTTTATCATACCCGGGATGCCTACTAGACTCTGGTTTGGACAGATTTAAGTGAGTTATTCCTAAGAATTACAGGCCTACAGTATAAAATGCCAAATTTTCATGCAAAATAATTGTACCGCTTTTGGTACGTAATTCCAGACAGAATCATACCGCCAGGGAGGTTAAAGAGGAACTGCAGTCTGCTCACATAATTTGTAATAAAAACATCTTTGCCATTCTGAAGCTTCCCTCCAACCACTTTGCATATTATTTTATATATACTGTGATTCTGTACTTGCCAAATATGCTGCAGAAATGTCCACCCACTGAGTCTGGCTGCATCCATTTTAACTGTGGGCAGCTGTAACTGCTGCCTGTTCACTTCCTGGATTTACACAGACACACACCTCCAGATCTGCAGCTTTCATTGTCCTCTTATGACTCATCCACCCTCCCTTCTTGGGAAACTCTGACAAGAGTGAGAGAGAGGGATGTGCACGATGTCATAAGCCTAGGCTTTTTACCAGACAAGAAACATGAAGTTGGCTGTATAAGGTATTTACTGGCAGAAAAAAAATGTTTTACTATCCAAAGTTATAACAACAAGAGCAGAAGATTTGACAGATGGAAAGTTGAAAAAATGACTGAAGGTCAGCTTTAACCACTTGACCACTGGGCACTTAAACACCCTTAATAACCAGACCAATTTTCAGCTTCCAGTGCTCTCACATTTTGAATGACTCAGTCATACAACACTGTAACAAAATGACATTTTTGTCCTTTTTTTCCCACAAATAGAGCTTTCTTTTGGTGGTATTTGATCACCTCTGCAGTTTTTATTTTTTTCGCTATAAATGAAAAAAAGAACGAAAATTTTGTAAAAAAAAATGAATTTTTCTTCATTTCTATTATAACATTTTGCAAAAAAAGTATTTTTTCTTGGATATTATTTAGTCTTTAGAAAGTTATAGGGTCTACAAGCTATGGTACCAATTACTGAGAATTTATTAATTTCATCACACCTGATGTACTGACAGCCTCTCTCATTTCTTGAGACCCTAACATGCCAGAAAAGTACCCCCCAAATTACCCCTTTTTGGAAAGAAAACATTCCAAGGTATTTAGAAAGAGGCATTGTGAGTTTTTTGAAGTTGTAATTTTTTCCCACAATTCTTTGCAAAATCAAGATTTTTTTATTTTTATTTTTTCACAAAATTTTCATATTAGCAGGTTATTTCTCGCACACAGCATATGCATACCACAAATTACACCCCAAAACACATTCTGCTATTCCTCCCGAGTATGGCGATACCACATGTGTGAGACTTTTACACAGCGTGGCCACATACAGAGGCCCAACATGCAGGGAACGCCATCAGGCGTTCTGGAACACCCAGACCAATTGTGACATTTCTCTCCTACATGGAAAAATCATCATTTATTTGCTAGAAAATTACATAGAACCCAAAAACATTATATATGCTTTTTTAGCAAATACCCTAGAGAATACAATGACGGTCGTTGCAACTTTTTATCGCACATGGTATTTGCACAGCAATTTTTCGAACGTGTTTTTTGGAAATAAAACAGTTTTGTGCTTTTTAAAAAAAAAAAACATTAAAGTTAGCCCAATGTTTTTGCATAATATGAAAGATGAAGTTACGCGGAGTTAATAGATACCCAACATGTCACCCTTCAAAATTGCACACGCTTGTGGAATGGCGCCAAACTTCGCTACTTAAAAATCCCCATAGGTGACGATTTAAATATTTTTACTGGTTACATCTTTTTAGTTGGAGAAGAGGTCTAGGGCCAAAATTATTGCTCTCACTCTAACGTTCGCAGCGATACCTCACATGTGTGGTTTGAACACTGTTTTCATATGGGGGCGGGACTTACGTGTGCGGTTGCTTATGTATACGAGCACACGGGAGCAGGGGTGCTTTAAAAAAAAAAAAAAAAACATTTTATTGTTCAGTTTACTTTATTTATTTTAGTTTGACACATTTTTCCCCAAAAAAATAATAATTTTGATCACTTTTATTCCTATTACAAGGAATGTAAACATCCATTGTAATAGGAATATAGCATGACAGGTCCGCTTTACAGTGAGATATGGGGTTAATAAGATCACACATCTCGCCTCTAGGCTGGGAAGCCTGAAAAAAATAAAAAAAATAAACGATCCTGGCTTCGATCTTAGCGGTGAGTTGGAAGAAGCACCGTAGGGCGACGGGAGGGGGGGATGTTCCTTTCGCCTCCTGTAAGAACGATCAATAGGCGGAACAGCCGACATGATCATTCTTATGGTGTAGAGAATTGCCGGCTGAAAAAGAAGATATCTGAATGATGCCTGTAACTGCAGGCATCATTCAGATATCCCTGCACAAATTCAAGGACGTCATATGACGGCCGGCGGCGGGAAGTGGTTAAAACACATTTTTTTTCCAGAGTATTGTGCGGGGGTATTGCAGAGTATTGGTGCGGGGGTATTGCAGAGTATTGGCGCAGGGGGTATTGCAGAGTATTGGCGCAGGGGGTATTGCAGAGTATTGGCGCAGGGGGTATTGCAGAGTATTGGCGGAGGGGGTACTGCAGAGTATTGGCGCAGGGGGTATTGCAGAGTATTGGCACAGGGGTAGGGGAATTGCAGAGTATTGGGTATTGGGGCGGGGGTTGCAGGGATGGCTGAGCAGGGATGGCTGGATCTGTGACTGCTATAGTCACAGATCCAGCCACAGCACTGCTGACACATGCTCTCTCCCCCTCCCCTCTCACACTGTACCGATCGGTACAGAGAGAGGAGAGAGGAACCGGCGTCATTAAATGACGCCGGTTTGTTTACATGTGATTGCTCCGTCATTGGACGGAGCGATCACGTGGTAAACGGCCGCTATCATCGGTCACGGACACTCCTGTGTGCGCGTCCCAGGGGGTGCACGGCAGCGCGATTCTGTGAGGACGTCAATAGACGTCCTCCCAGGGTTAAGGAACCGCCTTGTAGCCGTAATTCGGCTATGAGGCGGTGATTAAGTGGTTAAAGTAGAACTAAAGGCAAAACTTTTCCTTCATTTTGGATAGCGTAAAGATGGGTTATAACCCCTTGTCATTAAAAAAAAAAACCTATGTAAATTACTCTCTTTGTCCCATTGTGGAGATTTTGCTTCACTTCCTATCCCATAACCATAATAGGAAATGAGAGGAAATCCTTTAAAAGTAAAGGCATCCATAGGTGTCACCAGGGGAATATTTCCCCTCTATTCTAATCTGATGACAACCCAAAATTTGAGATTTTCTTTTACTTTTGGTGATAATTGTAAATAGGACAAATAGAGAATAGTCAATCAACTAGGAACGCCCAGCCACGCAAGAATCGTACCCGGAAGCCGAGGGATGAAACACCGCTAACACGGTATGTATGAAAAAAAAACAGCATCCTCGCAGTCTAATCAGTCGGCTCAAGGTATTTTTAGAAATTTATTTTTGGGTGAACTTTCACTTTAACACGCCATTTGACTAACTTTATTTCATCGTTTATCCCTTTTGGATTATAAATCTAAGTGCACCAACGGCCGCATCGTGCACTTTTGGTCTCGAGACATTTCTTTAGCTGTTTTGCAGGA
Source organism: Rana kukunoris (assembly GCA_029574335.1). Taxonomy (NCBI): domain Eukaryota; kingdom Metazoa; phylum Chordata; class Amphibia; order Anura; family Ranidae; genus Rana; species Rana kukunoris. The sequence goes on from CM056051.1 coordinate 410,292,137, forward strand.
CTGCCCGCTAGGGGGAGCTTGCGTACATAGACTGCCTATATTAGTTTAGTTGAATGGTACCATTCTTTAGTCTAGATCTTTTCATTAATGCTATTTGCTGATTCCCGCAATGTTTGCTTTCTCTGATCTATACAAAGTAAACTCAATCTTTCTGGTTTAAATATATATTGACTGTATGGAGTGTACTTTCTCATCTGAAGGAACCACCCAAAAGCAGGTAATACTGTTATTACATTGTCATTACATGTTATATGTCTGCTATTGTGACCCCAGCCAAGCAGAGGTCACAATACACTCACCAGTTATTCTGATGTGTCAAGGGAGGGTTCGAGCTAGTTAAATAGGGGAGAGTCAAAATAAAGAGAGTAGATCCCAAATAAACCAGCGGCCCCCGAGGGGAAATCGCTACAGTTGTTTTCAGTCTTGTTAAGCTCCACTCTACGATAAAACAAACTCTTGATAATTCCTCCCTCCCATCCACTCTGATCCATGCTGATGTGCATTTTTTTTAGTTTTCCTTCCCTTGTGAACAGTGTCGTCTTTAACCACTTAACGTCCGCCACAGGCCTATGTACGTCCACAGAATGGCACGTACAGGCAGATGGGCGTTTATATACGTCCCTGCCTTCTAGCGGGTCGGGGGTCCGATCAGGGCGGCTTACCTGCGGGAGTGATCTGTCTTGAGGGGGTGGTTGTTCGTTTTTGTCCGCCCCCTCGTGATCGCTCCCAGCCAATCCCGTCGTGTCCCGCCGTGTCACTTCCTCTGCCTGTAAAATGTAAACACTGGCAGAGGAAGTGATGCAGCTCTCCTCTCCACTGTATTTTCTAAACGCCGAGAGGAGAGAAGACATCACAGTAAGTCGCACCAACACTACACTGACACCAGTACACATAGGCACATTAACCCCTTGCGATCAACCCCCCCGCCCCCCTGTCACAGTGTCACTGAATGCAGTGATCACATATGTACTGATCACTGCATTTAGTGTCAGTGTGCCAGTTAGTGTGACAGGCAGTTAGTGTTAGGTTCAGGGTAGCCCCGTACCCCCCCTAATAAAGTTTTAACCTCTTGATCACCGCCCTAGTTAACCCTTTCACCCCCTATTGCCAGCGTCACTAAGCGATCATTTTTCTGATCGCTGTATTAGTGTCTCTGTTGCCGCTAGGTGGCAAAAAAAATTTTGATTGCAATTTTTTTTTACTAAAGACATGTGGCTGAATAAATTTTGGCCTAAATGTTTGACTAAAATTTAGTTTATTCAATTTTTCTTATAACAAAAAGTAAAAAATATTGATTTTTTTTTTTTAAATGTCGCTCTATTTTTGTTTATAGCGCAAAAAATAAAAATCGCAGAGGCAATCAAATACCATCAAAAGAAAGCTCTATTTGTGGGAAGAAAAGGACGCAAATTTTGTTTGGGAGCCACGTCGCATGACTGCGCAATTGTCTGTTAAAGCGACGCAGTGCCGAATTGTAAAAACGCCTCTGGGCATTTAGCAGCATATTGGTCCGGGGCTTAAGTGGTTAATGTTAATTGGACCCTGGGTAAAAAAAATCTTGCCCCCCCCCCCCATGCAATTTTGCTGTCCATCTGCTCTGAGGCCGCGTACACACGAGGGGATATGTCCGCTGAAAACGGTCCGATGGACCGTTTCAGCAGACATCTCCGCTCGTGTGTATGGGCTAGCGGACAGATTTCTCCACCCGACAGATTTCAAAGCATGCTTTGAAATCTATCCGGTGGGAATCTGTCCGCCCGACATGTCTGCTGGTTAGTACACTTACCAGCAGACATGTCGGCCCCCACCGCCGCCGCGCCGCTGCCGAACGGATTCGGCGCATGCGCGGAAGTGTTTTACTTCCTGGTGCGGTGACGCGGCGGCGTCAACGTCACCGCCGCGTCACCACTACGTCACCGCGCCGTCCGGCGGCGGGGAATTTGATCCGATGGTGTGTACATGCCATCGGATCAAACTCCCGATCGGACATATCCGATGGAAATGGTCCGCGGACCGTTTTCATCGGATATGTCCGATCGTCTGTACGCCGCCTGAGACATACAATAAATATCAGCTAGACTTAAATGGGTTGTAAAGGTAAACAATTTTTCCCTAAATAGCTTCCTTTACCTTAGTGCAGTCCTCCTTCACTTACCTCATCCTTCCATTTTGTATTTAAATGTCCTTCTTTCTTCTGAGAAATCCTCACTTCCTGTTCTTCTGTCTGTAACTACACACAGTAATGCAAGGCTTTCTCCCTGGTGTGGAGAAAGCCTCTTGAGAGTGGAGGGGGCGAGCAGGAGTGTCAGGACGCCTACTAACATACAGCTCCTTTCTCTATCTGCAAAGTAGAGAGCGTACTGACCCTCCTGCTCGCCCCCTCCCCCCTCAAGAGGCTTTCTCCACACCAGGGAGAAAGTGTCACATTACTGTGTGTAGTTACAGACAGAAGAACAGGAAGTGAGGATTTCTCAGAAGAAATAAGGACATTTAAAAGCAAAATTGAAGGATGAGGTAAGTAAAGAAGGGCTGCACTAAGGTAAAGGAAGCTATTTAGCTATTTACCTTTACAACCCCTTTAAAATCAGTTTACTGTATCAGACCAGGCAGTGATTGTGATTGGTTGCCAGAGGTTACAGCAGGGGTGCCCAACCAGTGGCCCGCGGAGCCCTCTGATGTGGCCCGTGACCTCCTGCTCTGGGATGGAATAGAATAGAATACTGTTATTAAAGGTCAGGTTATTACTAAAATCACAGTGTATATATGGGATTATCTGTTCTGCAGTGGTTATTGGGCTGCCATCCACCAGCTCCGCTCATTGTGGCCCACAACCTGTTACCAAGTCGCTTAAGTGGCCCTCGCTCTTCAAAAGGTTGGGCACCCCTGGGTTACAGCATATCATTACCACTTACTGACTGGTTGCTAGAGGTTACAGCACACATTACGGCCCACTGATTAGTTGTTAGAGGTTACAGCACATGATTTCTTCTTGTTGATTGGTTGCTAGAGATTACTGTACAGTAATACTGCTCACTGATTGGTTGCTAGAGGTTACAGCACATCATCTCTTCACTACAGAGGGGCATGATATACATATGAATGCCGCATTTATTTACATATGAATGCCGCATTTATTTACATATGCAGTGCCGATCCTGACCTCCCTGGGGCCCTAAGCACAATGACATGGCACATTAAAAATGAGAATCGGGGGGGCGCTGACGACAGTGACATGTCACATTAAAGAAAGTTGAGAAGCGGGGGGAGGGGGTGTTCTGCTGTCGGAAATGACTCAGCCAGCGAGTTTAGAAGCGGGGTGAGGGGGCGAAAATGACTTCTCACCAGGTGGGGCCACTACTAATTTGGGGGGCCCTTGGCAGCTTTGCGGGGGCCCTAAGCGGCTTGCATAGTGAGCCTATAGCGAGGATCGGCCCTGTACATATGAATGCCGCCGGTGTCCTACCGAAAATGTTCCCCTGGTGGATTTGGACCCCCCTGTACTGCGCAGCTGCGGCGCAGGAGCCACGCTTGCGCATTACAAACCTCAACCAAGCCTACCAAGCCTCCGAAAATCGCCAAACATGTACAGCTGACACTCAGCTCTACACAGCGCATGTGCCAATTTGCCGCACGCTCCCGAAGCTAATGCCGCACACTCCTGACTCTGCAAGGGGCAGGAGTTATTTAATCAATAAAGTACACGTCTTATCAATGGCGATGTTGATGGGCATATTTGCACATTTAACTCACAAAAAAGATGCTATTTTTGTGTTCGTTAGTTAAATAAGTCGCATAAACCCGCCCATCAACATTGTAAAACCTGCCCATCTGAGTTAAATGTGCAAATCCACCCATCAACATTGCCATTGCAAAACCCGCCCATCAACACGCCCTGCTAAGACGTGTACTTTATTATTAAAATCACCCCCGCACCTTGCAGAGTAGCACTAGAGTGTGCGAACATATGCCATAATGATTGTGCATGCGCTGTGTAGTGTTTGGCTATTTTTGGAGACTAGCCGCCGTGCCTGTGCACTACAAGGAGGTCCTTAATCGCCGGCCGGAACTTATTCGGCAGAACACCGGCCTTAGCTGTTTACATATGCATGCTCCTTTATTGCCTGAACAGGCAAAGATAGTGTTCAAGGGAGTTCCTTCACTACAGAGCAAGATTGCTCCAAATATAATCAACCCTCCCGTAAAGAGCTCGTTCTTCCATGATTTAGTTGGTTTTTATCCTTGCAGGAGATGCAAAGTATGTCATCACAATGCTCTCACTACACGAAAAATTTCAGAGTTTTCATCATCAGTCACCAAGAAACAATACAAAATCAAAACGTTCTGCACTTGTGCGACTAAATATATTGTATATTTACTCACGTGCCCTTGTGGCATGCAATATGTTGGTCGCACTATTCGTTGCTTTTCCATCAGGGTCAGCGAACATATTGCATTAATAATAGGTGGGGACACAAAACACGCCGTACCACGACACTATAGGCAACATCATCATAAGGACCCCAAGGGCACTCAGTTTGTCGTTATCGACAAATACACCCCGCCCTGGAGAGGTGGAGCTATGACACGTGGGGTATCCCGCCTCGAAACTTTTTGGATATATGAACTGCAGACTTATATCCCATTAGGAATGAATGTCGAATGGGACATTAATTCCTTTATTAATATGTCATAAATCACATTCCGGGTCTTTGGTAATTTTTGTAGTATATTTTTTCTATATTTTTTCTGTTTTTTTCTCATTATATTGGAACATACAATATGTTCACCATTTGCAATTTATTCTGTGACCATTTTCACAGTTATGTATATTCATATGTACGTGGAGATCTGACTCACAAAACACATGAAGCGGTAGTTTTTTCATTAATAGAAGCATACCACCATCATTGACACTAGTATATATGATTGAATTGCTTTATTGATGGTGCCATTGTTCAATATAAATTTTATACCATGTAGTGGCTTCATTACTTTGAGCTGCTGCAATCATCCACATTGTGCCATGAATTAATTAGTATTTTTGGCAGTCATAACATGGATTAGTTTCTTTCCTGTTTGCCAGAATGCAATTTTGTGCTGTCAACCAGGCATTGCTATTTGGATTGATTTTAATTAGAGACCTATATGGTTAGATCCCACTCCATGTAGTAGGAGCGCACATTAGTTGCAACCTAGGTGTGTTCCACATGGAGTATGGCCAGCCAGATTAATATTAATCAGAAACCTACATAACCGGAGCGCACGTCAGTTGGAACGCACGTGCGTTCCATAGCGAGGTCCATGCGAGCGTGCATGCGCCGTCTTTGGATTATTTCCACCCGCCCATTCGGTCGTTTTGTGCGACGCTTGCTTTTTCCAGCTGGAACGCATATGCGTTCCACAGCGCCGTCGCCTCATATGTGCGCAAGCGCTTATTCTAATTCATTCTGGGGCACAGCCAAACACATCCACTGAAAGGCGTGGTTAGTATACTTGCACCCTATCCGCCATTGGCTAACTCATATGCACCTTAGCTGTTACTGGCTCATTAGCCATTGGCTGTAAGAACTAGGCATAAGGAACGCCTCGTTCTGTGTCACAGTCATCGTTTCTTATTTTAAACTTTTATATTTTTAGTTAATTACTTCAAAAAATATTATTACAGTTCCACATTTAGCAATCATATCCCATAACATCTAGATCTAACGATATTCTCGTATTTTCACACAATATGTTGCTCACTTCCTGCTTATGCTAATGAGGCCAAACTCACATTGAGGCTTGGATAGCAATGCTATGCTAATGAGGCCAAACTCACATTGAGGCTTGGATAGCAATGCTATGCTAATGAGGCCAAACTCACATTGAGGCTTGGATAGCAAGCCGCAGCGCCATCTTGGATAGACGGAAGTGCTGCTTTTCATTGCTGCAGGTGCATGGTGAGTCAGATCTTCACCAATTGGACTGTAATTCACTGTTTTTATATAAATTGGAGTGGGCTACAGTGGAGAGACACCCCAGACAAAGTGCTCTGTCCACGAAACGCGTCGGGAGGACTCCACTGCCGCCCTACTTGTATACAAGCATTTTTTATTCAGCTAAAATGTAAGTTTGATAGCTGTAAATAAATATTTCATTTTTCTACTTAAACGGGATTACGCTATGTGGCAACTTCTTTCTCTTATCTCTTATACAAACCATTTTCTATGAGAATATCCACTTGGGGATCGCACTCCCAGCTGGGCTTCATCCATCCATCCCACGGAAGTTCTGCTGACCATTCAAAGTATTGCCTTGCCAAGGTGCCCATTGTGATATCAGCTACTACAAGCCTAATTTGACTTTCAGTGGCGTAAGCCATCTGAAGTCAACTGGTTCTGGTAAGCCTGCATTGCTTTCGGTGGTGGGAACAACACAGTGGAGAAGTCATTATTTGTTATTCACCAATCATTAGATTGACTATTACTTATTTACATCAGGATTTGTTTTATTTTCCTTTCACGGGACATTATTGCACTTGGCAGTCAGTGGCCAATATTTTACACATGTCTTTCTAAAGAAATTAACAATCACTGGTGTTTTTCAATGTATATATGTTTCTATATGTGATTAATTGTATCCAACAACGGGTGTCATCTCACTAATAGATTATTTTCACACTGTTCATCACGCACAAGTTATACAGTGCTTGTCCCTGGATTTTCCAGGGTCCTTTATTTGTTTTACTCTACACAAAATTTGTTTATTCTTTTTTTGTGCTTCTGAGTGTCATTAACAGACAGTCACTTTAAGCGCTTCACATTTCCTACACTGTTATTTATATATGAATGGCGGCTATTTACATGTAAACACAGGGTCTGCAGGTGAGTCATCTGTACACAACAATAGGGCAGAGCTGGGCTGGATATCAGGACAGAGCACAGGACTGAGGCCTCGTACACACGAGCAGACAGATTTGTTCAAATCTGTCTGTCCGACAGATTTGAACAAATCTGTCTGCTGGGATTTTGGTTTGCTCGCGTGTACACACGAGCAAACCAAAATCCCCGCCAGCAGACGGCGCGCTGACGTGTCGGTGACGTGGCGGTGACGTTGACGCCGCCACGTCACCGCACCAGGAAGTAAAACACTTCCGCGCATGCGCCAAATCCATTCAGCGGCGGTGCGGCGGCGGTGTGGGACGACATGTCTGCTGGTAAGTGTACTAACCAGCAGACATGTCGGGCGGACGGATTCCCACCCGATAGATTTCAAAGCATGCTTTGAAATCTGTCGGGTGGCCAAATCCGTCGGCTCGGCCGTACACACGATCGAATCTGTCTGCTGAAACGGTCCAGCAGACCGTTTCCAGCGGACAGATTTGATCGTGTGTACGAGGCCTAAAACTTCAAGGGACAAGGGAATTTAAACCAGGATAGTTGGCAAGTATGAGGCCCTGTGACGTGTCCCAAAAGATTGCATGGAGGGAGAGAAGAACTTTCGCTCAGCGCCATGAGCAGAAGTGGGAGCTGGGTACCTGTCAAAACTAGGTAACTGCTCCTCACAAAAGAAAAATGACATGCCAAATGTTGCATTTCAGGGGGTCAGGGGTCCTAAAAGCGGAAGTTCCACTTTTGGGTGAAACGCTGCTTTAAGTGTCCCTGCTGAGACATATTTCACAGGCATTATCCACTGTTGTCACCATCCGGAAACCCATCCTGAGAAATGCCATGCAGTCATTGCTGCAGTGTATGTAGACAGGAAGTGTCTGTAATGAGGCTGCAGGAAATTAGCAACACTGAGATACAACAAAAGATGAGAAATGGTGAACACAGAATTTGGCAATTGTTTATGATATACACGATTTAAAAAAATGAAATGTCATTCAGGTAGGGTGTGTCCCAAATGCCTGATTTTGGTGCATGGGTTTGTGAACCGTCATCAATTACTAGGAACAGATGATGGGAGTGATGAGTGGTCTCTGTGGCTTATAGCATTCATCCCGGGATGCACACTGCCCTAAATGGAAGTACCACTAAGTGCACCGCACTGTCTCATCCAGCTACAACAACTCAACACAACAATCAGATTCTCGTAAAGTTTGACAGACTGCCGGCAGCAGAACCGTACAGTGCGCCTGTGCCTTCCAGCCAGTGTTGCCAACCGTCAGTATTTTTACTGGCAGACAGTAAAAAAAACGGGTTCTTTTCTTTTGCCAGTAAATACCAGTTACAGGAAAAGGATGGCAGTAAAAAACAATGGCAGTGAGGCTCGGCTTGTACCTGCGCATGCCCAGTTCCGGTTCCGAGCCGGCCAAGACCATCTGCTACAGTGTGTTTGGGAGGCTCTGACAGGTCTGGGGGAGGCGCTGCCTGAGTGTGTTACGTGATGTCATGGTGAAAGGGAGCCAAGTGGAGCTGCTGGAGCCTCATGTGTGTGTAGTGCCCATATACTTCCAAGTACGGGTGCTGTTTGAAATTTAAGGGGGGATAAGTGAGTTAATTAGCTCTTATCCAGTTAATCTGTTAAATTGGGTCCTTGTCTCGGGTTGGCTGTGTTGTGGGCTTACTCTGTTGTTCCTAGGATGCTGTTCTCACCCCGGGACAATAGGTGGCAGCAATGGAATCGAGAATGGTGTGCTCTCTCTCGGTGGCCAATGGGGAGGGTTAAGCCTCGCTGGGCATGCCGGGAGAGGGTATTTAAGAGACGGATGCCTTGGGTTCTGGGTCTTCTGGAAGTGCGTCACCCACCTTCAGGGTGTCTGCACCACACGCCCTGGCGTTAAGGCCTACCAGGCCGGGGTGCGCGTGCCATGCGGCGCTTTCGGTTCTGGAACCACGTTGGTTCGGGACATCAGAACTGTGGCTGGGCCCCAGTGATCAACTGGGACCCGAAAATCCCCCGGGGATTGAGGTAACCGGACACTGAGAGGTGTGATGTCGGTCGCCTGTCAGTCGGTAACCTAACTGCAACCTACCTGAAGTTGATTCAAGCTAAAAGCCTATTGAGGAGGATTGTCTCTGTGATTTAAGTTCTGGGGAGGGCCTGTGGCAGACGTTCCTTTCCCTCAAACTTCCGAGTGATACTCTGGCTGCCAGGTCTGTGGCAGAGGCCTGTCCAGGTACGCTAAACCCACTCTGGCTAGAGTGACGAAGAAGACAAATGCCTCGTTTCCACTGAGCGGATCGGTTCGGTATGCTATTTTGGGTGTTTCCATTATGAAAGCGTGCCGTAAAAGTGAACCGTACCGCACCAGCAAGGGTCCTGCTTCTCATGTGGGTCCAGAGAGAGTGGAACGGTTCCATTAGGGCGGACCTACAAATACATCTTACTGATTGGTGGACGCGCTAGGAATTTTTTCTAAATCCTGAATGGTCCCTGACGGTCCGATTTGCAGTGCAAACGCTCACGCGAATAGACCGGTCCCATCCTAACCGCTCCAAATTTACTGACCCGAACCGTTCCGTGCAGTGGAAACAAGGCAATAGTGTTCTTTTTGGAAGCAGGACTGCTTTCTCATTTCTACGCCTGAACCTATTTTCTTCTTCTAATTCATCTTTACTCTTCACTGAAAGTTTTACTGTTTTACCCTCTTGGGTAAATAAAAGCACAAGATAAAAGACACCTGCTGTTTGGACATTCCATCATTACTGCTCTCATCAACTACCCTAGACGGCGGAGTCACAGAGGTAACATGCCATCCCAATTCTAACCAGCAGCTCCTGCGGGGGTAGCGCTACATGTGGGTCTGCGGAAGCAAGACAAGAGGAGCGGGGCTGTTAGTGCTGTTTGGACTGGAATGGACTGAAGGGAACACCTGGCGTGGAGGGAGACTGTCACTGTGACTCAGGAGGGGACGTGTCCTGTCGGTGATCTGTGCTGCTGCACACTGCTGTTAGTGTCACTGTGAGAGACAATTTCATGTGTGTGTGTGCCACCCATTACATTTTTTTTATCCTCCTGTCTAGGGTTGTCCCAATACCGATACTAGTATCAGTATCGGGACCGATACCGAGTATTTGCGGGAGTACTCCCGCAAATACCCCCGATACCTAAATAGAATACTTCCCCCCCCCGCGCCGCCGCCGCATACCGCCGCGTTAATTCCCGTGCAATACAGCGCACATTACAAGCTTTCGTTTGTATACTTGTAATGCACGCCTTGCCATGTATAGACACGCCCCTTCTCGGGATTGGACGGATCTGTCCAATCCCGAGCAAGGGGGAGTGTCTATGCACGAATCCGTGTATAGACACTCCCCCTTGCTCGGGATTGGACAGATCCCTCCAATCACGAGAAGGGGCGTGTCTATACATGGCGAGGCACGCATTACAAGTATACAAACGAAAGCTTGTAATGCGCGCTGTATTGCACGGGGATTAACCCGGCAGCAGCTACTACAGGTATGGGGGACAGGACATGGCTGCAATATGTGGGGGACAGGACATGGCTGCAATATGTGGGGGACATACATGGCTGCATCTGTGGGGGACATGGCTGCAATATGGGGGACAGGACATGGCTGCAATATGTGGGGGACATGGCTGCAATATGTGGGGGACATGGCTGCATATGTGGGGTACATGCATGGCTGCAATATATGTAGGGGGACATGGCTGCAATATATGTGGGGGGACATGGCTGCAATATATGTGGGGGGACATGGCTGCATTTGGGGGACACATTTAAAAAAAGTATCGGTATTCGGTATCGGCGAGTACATGAAAAATGTATCGGTACTTGTACTCGGTCCTAAAAAAGTGGTATCGGGACAACCCTACTCCTGTCCCTTAGCTACTTGCTTACTATATCAAAAATAATATAAGAAATATGTCATTTTTTTTGCGTAATATCTACCCTAAGAGACGGTTCACACTGGGGTGACCTGGGATCCGACTTGAAGTCTCCCCAAGTCGTCCCAAGTAGTGTGGTTGAGAAAATCAATGTAAGTGAATGGGAGCCGTCTTAATGTACACTACTGAAGTCGCTCCGACTTCAGAAAAGGTTCCTGTACTACTTCAATCAGACTTCTAGGCGATTTGTACTCATTGATTTCAATGGAAGTCGCCTCAGAATTCTGATCACTGTCTTAAAGTGGAAGTAAACCCACCTATCATTTTCAGCCAAGGAAGCTGCCATCTTGGCCTCTGTTTAATCTTCAACTGCCGTGGTGCTGCACATGTGATCAGTTATGACACCAGCCATTGGATGGTTTCTCAGTTTGGTTGAGAGCACAACCAATGTGACAGTTAGCAATCCCGGCATGCCGGAAATTTAACTGCTTTTTGAAACTGTTAAATCCATGGGTTTACTTCCGCTTTAACTGAAGCAACTTTCCAGGAAGAGAACATACATTTCTCAGGCAAACCCCTCCCTCCCCCTCCCTCCCACAGAGCTGATTGTTGTTTGATTGGCCACTGGAAAGTCTCCTGTCCTGGAGACGACTTAAAGTAGTGTTGTAAATCGCCCCAGATCGCCCTGTGGTTCATGCTGAAGTCGTGTTGGAGTTGCCTCTGAAAGTCGTGCTGAAAGTCGTGTCACCCTAGTGTGAACCGACTCTAAATCACATTGCTAGTTGCATAATATACTTATTTGTAGCCTAAACAATGAAATTTGCATCCAAAACTGTAATTTTGTTACTTTTAGAAATGCCAGTAAAAACGTGGCGGTGCCAGAAAATTTTGGGTGTCGTGCCAGTAAATTTCAATCTGGTCGGTTTGCAACACTGCTTTCAGCCACAGCTAAACATCCAGTGGGCATGAGGTCTTATGTGTCAGTGCTCTAACCCTCTTCAGCAACACTGATTCAGTGACATTAGCAGAAAGCACAGTAATTACACTTGTACATTGGATGTGTAACATCTTGTACTGGGACTTTAGACTGGTAAGTTGCTTGTGATTGCTGTGTTGGCCCAGACCTTCCCTCCTGCCTCCTCCGGAGGTAACGCAGCCAATAGCACAGGGGGAGGAAACAGGTCAATCTCAGTCTAATTCTGCTTCTTGGAACACAAAGGTTTTCCTGCTAATGTGACCTAAATAAGGACTCAGACCTGGCACTGCATCTTGTCTCTGCACCCATGTTGCAATACAATTACTTGCCAAGTTTGCAAAACAAGCAAAGCTGGGGCAACTCCACCCAGAATGGATCTATCTTTCTTGGACTGAGTAAGTCTTGGATTGAACACCTGACAACAAGTCAGTGTCACAATATAAAGTATGTCTCTGGAGAATCCACAGACCAATAACGCCTGCATTTTTCCTCACAATGACTAATGATGTGAGGTATTTTTTCTCCAGCTGACTTCCCCGGCAATGCATCCCAGGTTTATTTATCCCCCATAAGGATGCTCACACATGCAAGTACATCAGTGAGGTCAGTGGCTGGTGAGGCACTGGCTAGTATCAGAGCCAGATACGCACAGGTTACATATGGCACAAACAAAAGCAATAATTCTAGCACTAGACCTCCTCTGTAATGCAAAATTTTAAAGCATGACATGTTGGGTATCTATTTACTTGCGTAACATCATCTTTCATAGTATACAAAAAAATCTGACTAACTTTAGCAGGGTTTTTTTTTGTTGTTTTTTTCATTCATGAAAAATTGCTGTAACATAAAAAGTTGAAACAATGTTATTCTCTAGGGTTTCTGCTAAAACAATATATATACAGTGCAGAAAATAAGTATTTGAACACCCTGCTATTTTGCAAGTTCTCCCACTTGGAAATCATGGAGGGGTCTGAAATTGTTATCGTAAGTGCATGTCCACTGTGAGAGACATAATCAAAAAAAAAATTCCAGAAATCACAATGTATGATTTTTTTAACTATTTATTTGTATGATACAGCTGCAAAGAAGTATTTGAACACCTGAGAAAATCAATGTTAATATTTGGTACAGTAGCCTTTGTTTGCAATTACAGAGGTCAAACGTTTCTTGTAGTTTTTCACCAGGTTTGCACACACTGGAGGAGGGATTTTGGCCCACTCCTCCACACAGATCTTCTCTAGATCAGTCAGGTTTCTGGGCTGTCGCTGAGAAAAACGAAGTTTGAGCTCCCTCCAAAGATTCTCTATTGGGTTTAGGTCTGGAGACTGGCTAGGCCACGCCAGAACCTTGATATGCTTCTTACAGAGCCACTCCTTGGTTATCCTGGCTGTGTGCTTCGGGTCATTGTCATGTTGGAAGACCCAGCCTCGACCCATCTTCAAAGCTCTAACTGAGGGAAGGAGGTTGTTGCCCAAAATCTCGCAATACATGGCCCCGGTCATCCTCTCCTTAATACAGTGCAGTCGCCCTGTCCCATGTGCAGAAAAACACCCCCAAAGCATGATGCTACCACCCCCATGCTTCACAGTAGGGATGGTGTTCTTGGGATGGTACTCATCATTCTTCTTCCTCCAAACACGGTTAGTGGAATTATGACCAAAAAGTTCTATTTTGGTCTCATCTGACCACATGACTTTCTCCCATGACTCCTCTGGATCATCCAAATGGTCATTGGCAAACTTAAGACGGGCCTTGACATGTGCTGGTTTAAGCAGGGGAACCTTCCGTGCCATGCATGATTTCAAACCATGACGTCTTAGTGTATTACCAACAGTAACCTTGGAAACGGTGGTCCCAGCTCTTTTCAGGTCATTGACCAGCTCCTCCCGTGTAGTCCTGGGCTGATTTCTCACCTTTCTTAGGATCATTGAGACCCCACGAGGTGAGATTTTGCATGGAGCCCAGTCCGAGGGAGATTGACAGTCATGTTTAGCTTCTTCCATTTTCTAATGATTGCTCCAACAGTGGACCTTTTTTCACCAAGCTGCTTGGCAATTTCCCCGTAGCCCTTTCCAGCCTTGTGGAGGTGTACAATTTTGTCTCTGGTGTCTTTGGACAGCTCTTTGGTCTTGGCCATGTTAGTAGTTGGATTCTTACTGATTGTATGGGGTGGACAGGTGTCTTTATGCAGCTAATGACCTCAAACAGGTGCATCTAATTTAGGATAATAAATGGATTGGAGGTGGACATTTTAAAGGCAGACTAACAGGTCTTTGAGGGTCAGAATTCTAGCTGATAGACAGGTGTTCAAATACTTCTTTGCAGCTGTATCATACAAATAAATAGTTAAAAAAATCATACATTGTGATTTCTGGAATTTTTTTTTTTTGATTATGTCTCTCACAGTGGACATGCACCTACGATGACAATTTCAGACCCCTCCATGATTTCCAAGTGGGAGAACTTGCAAAATAGCAGGGTGTTCAAATACTTATTTTCTGCACTGTATATATATATAGGTTGGGGTTTCTGCGTAATTTTCTAGCAAAAAAATATGATTTTTACATGTAGGAGAGAAGTGTCAGAATTGGCCTGGGTGGCAAGTGGTTAAATTGATTGTAAAGGATCGTTTTTTTTTTTAACAAACATGTCATACTTACCTCCACTGTGCAGCTAGTTTTGCATAGAGTGGGCCCGAGACCGTCTTCTGGGGTCCCTCGATGACTCTCGCAGCTCCTCCCCACATCAGTTAACCCCCTAGAGAAGCGCTCTCCAGCTGATATCTAGATATTACTTAATGCTACTGTCATCCTCCTCCCCCAGAATGGAGAAGGTGGCGGTGCAGTGGCGGACTGACATACCGTCCCTGTCGGAAGAAACTTGGTCTGAGGCCTTAGACACGTTAGTGCCTTCGGTGATTTCAGCTAGGGATAAGCTGACTCAATTAAATTTTCTACACAGAATATACTTTACTCCCTTGAGACTACATAGAATGGGGGGATTCAGCAGAATGCCCTCGCTGCTGTGCTGCTGAGGGTAACTTCTTCCATATGATATGGCAGTGCCCCCGGGTGGGAGGCTTTTGGAGAGACATTTTGACATTTTTGGAGGATACGTTGGATCTCCCGAATATATACTCCCCAGCCAGATGCCTATTGGGAGATCTGGAGGAGGAGGATATATCCACTTCGCAGAAGCCTCTGCTTAGAATCCTGTTTTGCTATGCTAAGAAGGCCCTGGCTCTCAAGTGGCGGAACCCATCACCTCCGACTCTGCAGGGTTGGTTGAAGTTAGTGAATAATGCATTACCGCTGTATAAATTGACCTATATAGCTAGAGGATGCCCTAATAAATTTGAGAAAGTGTGTGCGGAGTGGCTGGACAAGGTGTCGGGAGAGGTGGCGGTGTGATAGGAGCAATGTGTAGAGCGAGGACGGGGGTTAATAGATGATATGTTGGATGGTGGAAGTGTATAAGATATCGATCCATGGTAACTGCATAAGGATGGTCTGGAGGATGTCTCGTTGTGTTTGTTTTTATTGTTATCTGAATACTTTCATAAAACATGATGTACATGCTGTAACTGTTTCAATCTGATTTTGGCTGCTAATGTGGCCTGGTTTTAATGCTGTTGGTATGTACAATAAAATTTACCTTTTTTAAAAAAAAAAAAGAGAGAAGCGCTCTCCTGGGGGGTTACCTTGTGGGCGCGCTCCTGAGTTATTCATTCGGCGTCCATAGCCGCCGAATGAATGACTCCGCCCCGCCCCCCATCGCCTGCGTCACTGGATTTGATTTACAGCAACAGGAGGCAATGGCTGCACAGCTATCAATCTATCCAATCAAGAGCCGGGACCCAGTGCAGAAAGGGACAGCATGTCTTCGCCAAAGGAAATTCAGGGCTCAGGTAAGTAAAATGGGGAACTGGGGGGCCGGTCACTGCAAGGTGTTTTTTCACCTTAATGCATAGGATGTGGTTTGTGAGATACTGCATGTGGTGGAAGTAAAATGGTCAATGCTTCGCAATAGAACATCTTTATCATATATATTAAAGTTTATAACTATGGAAGAACCCTGGGCCCATCCTAAAAAAGAAAAAAAATGAAACAAAATGTAAAAATTTAAAGTCAAAATTCTTTGTTTAAAAATCTGATATCTGCATATAAAAGTCAGAATGCATACTTTATGACCTCAGGATTCTGATTTAATGAAAAGCCAGAACTCAGAGATTAAAAATCAGAATGCTGAAAATAACGCCATCATTTTTGAATGTTAAAATTATAACATTAAAATTTGAATTCTGACTTAATTATCTCAGTATTCCGATTAAATGAAAACTCAAAATTCTGTGATTAAAGTCAGAACTTAGATTTAAAAGTCATAATTCTGAGTTGCAAAGTCAGAATTCTGAGAATAAAAGGCAACATTTTGAGTTTCAGGCACCATAATGAGTTTCAAAGTCAAAATTCTGTGAATAAAATTAAGAACTTTGACATTCAGCTCATTGCAGTGATTTGGCATACAATTTGACATGTCAAATCGCATGTTAAATTGGCAGCTACTGCCGACAATGGCACCGTCCATATCGGTGTGATGCACCGATTCACAAAAGTAGTTTCCGTACTACTGTTGGCTACTTTGGGGTGCGACTTAAATAGACATCTCTGCAGAAACCTGCACCGATGTCTCTAAAATCGCCCCGGGGTCGGGACTGAAATGCGGGAATGAAATTGTGCGATCCAGCAATCGTGTAATCGAGTTTAGCTGAACTGGCACGATTTCATTCCTGCTGTCAGTGTGAACCTAGGCTAAGTAAGAACCCTGACTTTTAAAGATAGAATTTTGGGATTAAAAATCAGAACTTTGTTTCATATGTTTTGTTTTTGCTTCTATCAGAATGACGTTGTGGCTCTTTCATAGTTTTGGATATTGTTTTAGGCTCTCATGATTGGTACACAGCATACCTCCCAACCCGCCCTAACATGGCTACAGTCCGCTAAACAACTCAGATCCGTGAACCCCCCCCCCCCGCCGCTCAACAACTCTGATCCACGCCCCCCGGCTCAACAACTCCGATCCACGGACCCCCCTGCTCAACAACTTTGATCTGCGGAACCTCCCTGCTCAACAACTCCGATCTGTGAACCCCCCCCCCCCCTCAACAACTCTGATCCACGCCCCCCGGCTCAACAACTCCGATCCACGGACCCCCCCTGCTCAACAACTTTGATCTGCGGACCTCCCTGCTCAACAACTCCGATCTGTGAACCCCCCCCCCCCCCCGCTCAACAACTCTGATCCACGCCCCCCGGCTCAACAACTCCGATCCACGGACCCCCCTGCTCAACAACTTTGATCTGCGGAACCTCCCTGCTCAACAACTCCGATCTGTGAACCCCCCCCCCCGCTCAACAACTCTGATCCACGCCCCCCGGCTCAACAACTCCGATCCACGGACCCCCCTGCTCAACAACTTTGATCTGCGGAACCTCCCTGCTCAACAACTCCGATCTGTGAACCCCCCCCCCCGCTCAACAACTTCGAAGTTGAAGTTGAAAAGTTGGGAGGTATGCATCTGTGCAGTACTAGAATAACTGTTAAATTGACACTATTGCGAATTGGATGCTGGTTTTCTGAATCCAATTCACATAGCAGGAGATTGTGACCGACTCTCTAGGAAGCCAGTTCACACATGACTGCAGCGGCTCCAGTGCCAATTGCATAGGAGCCCTGTGCGTCTTTTGGGCGGTCTCAGGTCTAAATTCTGGCAAAAATTTGGGCTGAATTTGGACCTGAAACAGTGAATGGAGACACACCAGACTGCTGCTGTGCTACAGATGATCCCTAGAAGACCTGACTGAAAATAGCCCAGCATTTGATGAAAATATCATTTATTGGGTATTCACTGGACATTCAGCTAATCCCACAAGTTTTTTTTTGTTTTTTTTTCACCTCTGGAGTAAAGTACCTTTCTGTACATGTGTGCTTGCGCCATCTGCTGGTTAAAATAGTATATTACACTGCAGGCACAGAGCAACACAACAGCAGAATAAATGTTGCTCAATGCAATGGGGCATCACTGAGCAAAGAAAATAGTTTTTGTCTCTCAGTACTGGAACTGTGCAAATTCTGTCATACAAATCTATAATGTTGATCTCCCTAATGAGTTGAGACTTCATGACTTTGAACAGCAGTGATAGATTTGCATTATTGTCAAAAGGTTACATTTTCTAAGATATATTATTGTAATATTGCCATGTAAGCAGGGTAGTTTTAGGTAGACATGTAGGTATAGATGGACTTTAAAGTATTTGTAAAGTAATTTTTTTTTTTCTAATCGACATGATTGATTATAATCATAATTGATTAGTTGGTCAGCCGATTAGTTGGCCTGTACACGGAATGCATTATTTGTTTATAAATCAAAAAATACCTACAGTGCAGCACACAAGCAGATCAATACAGCGTCCATACATGTCAGTAACTGCCTGAGAACTTGTGAATGTGAACGTGTGAAGAGCAAATGTCTCATGGGACATGTGGTCCTGGGCAGGAGAAGGAAGTAAGTAACTCTAAAAAAAAAAATGTTTTACATTGCTATAGGGGCACTCTATACTATACTGTACTTTTTAGATTGCTATTGGGGCACTCTGAAGGCATTAGTAACCAGAAGCACCGGAGGGGGACCCCAGAAAAGGAGGATCGGGGCAGCTCAGTGCAAAAAAAAAAAAAACATTACACAGAGCAGGTAAGTATAACATGTTTGTTGTTAAAAGAAAAAACACATTTACAATTTAAGGGCTCTCTGCAAGGAAGATCAGCTTCTGAACCCAGGTGAGCTGGAGGTTGATAGAGTGGATGTAATATAAAGCATTACAATTAGTTTTAAAGTAAACGTTTACCAATATTGTGCATTATATTTAAAATGATTATATCCATGAAAAAATTCTCAGCTTTTAGTATTATATTAATATTACATTAATATAAAATATTTATAATAATGTGTTATAAAGTGACTCATGCACTCTGTGGATTACTTACTCCTGACCCCTGCACTCTGTACATTGCTTGCTCCTGGACTCCTGCACTCTGTGCATTACTTACTCCTGAACTCCTGCACTTTGTACATTACTTACTCCTGACCCCTGCACTGTACATTACTTACTCCTGACCCCTGCACTCTGTACATTACTTACTCCTCACTTCTGCACTCTGTGCATTACTTAGGCCTCGTACACACTATCGGACATATTCGATGAAAACGGTCCGCGGACCATTTCCATCGGATATGTCCGATCGGGAGTTAGATCCGATGGCGTGTACACACCATCGGATCAATTCCCCGCCGCCGGACGGCGGTGGTGACGTGGCGGTGACGCGGCGGTGACGTTGACGCCTCCACGTCACCGCCACGTCACCGCACCAGGAAGTTAAAACACTTCCGCGCATTGCGCCGAATCCATTTCGGCGGCGGCGCGGCGGCGGTGGGGGACGACATGTCTGCTGGTAAGTGTACTAACCAGCAGACATGTCGGGCGGACAGATTCCCACCGGATAGATTTCAAAGCATGCTTTGAAATCTGTCGGGTGGAGAAATCTGTCCGCTAGCCCATACACACGAGCGGGAGATGTCTGCTGAAACGGTCCATCGGACCGTTTTCAGCGGACATATCCCCTCGTGTGTACGAGGCCTTACTCCTCACACCTGCACGGCTGTGCATTACTTACTCCTGACTCCTGCACTCTGTGCATTACTTACTCCTGACTCCTGCACTCTGTGCATTACTTACTGCTGACTCCTGCACTCTGTGCATTACTTTTACTCTCATGCCTGCACTCTGTGCTATACTTACACTTGGCCCTAAGCAGAGTAGGGTCAGGTTTTATTTAACTATACACTTCCCACTGCAATTTGGCCACACCCAACAGTTGTCATGACACGTATAGTTGCATGAGGGTGCCAGGTTGCCACAGGTCTTTCACTGTCCTACCAACACCCCTGAGCCCTCCATTATCTTGTGCTGTTGGGGTAGCCATGATAGGGATGGTTCCACTCCAATATGGTGGTGCTGCTGGAGCCAGTCCACACTACATGGCATTGTCTCTCATGCCAGCTTTCCTCTGCACTGTGCAACCATATTGATTTGTGGTGATTTTGTTAGTGTGGCTACAAATGGAGTGTGGTTTTGTGGGTGTAGTCAGTAGGGTTGTCCCCATATTTCATTATAGAAATCTGGTAACCTTATGTTACAGGAAGTTGGGAAAGGCTCAATAAAACAAAATTATTGTTAGTTAAAAACTGCAACTTGTGGCTTTTTCCCCCCCAGATTTATGTCATGATTAGTCACAGTCCCTCGTAATCAGAGATAGTTGGTGAGTATACTATCCATATGTGTTCAGCACTATAAAGCCAGGTACCATGATTACATACCTATGACAGCATGGATGTAAATGTTCTGAACAAAGGTTATGCTATATGTAGTTCAAGGAAACTCAATATACAACAGATTATGAGGTCACTGACCTGGCCACTGATGGAACTAAGCAGGCAGTGTAATAACTGACCATTTTTCTTAATTCAGTAATTCTGTTTCTTAGCAGATTGTCAATATCAGTAATATATAACAATCTTTGAAAGCATTTTTTGTTTTTGTTTAGGGGTCTGACTAAATGTATTCCTTAATAATACATAAAAACAGTTTTGAAAACTTCTTCAAGTAAAAAGAAATATGGCATTTTAATATTTTTCTGTATATTCAACCCTAAATCCACTTTAACCCTGACAGCAGGCAGCCTAGAAGCCAATGAAAGGGTCATAGCGCTCGAAAAGCGATGCTGCTAAAGCGCTTTTGCAGCGCTTTGGCAGCGCTTGCCTCATCCATTTTGATGAGCAGGGGTGGTGGAGGAGCAGTATTACACGCTCCTTCACTGCCGAAAGTCCTGCTTGTAGGACTTTTTCTAACGTTCTGCAAGCGCACTGCCCCAGTTTGAAAGCACTCAGGCTCCCACACTGGAGCTGCAGGGGAGGAGGTATTTTCAGGTGCTTTACATGCGCTATTTTAGCCCAACATCTGAGACTTTTTCCAACTTTTTTTACATCTGTAAGACCCCTTTCACACTCGGGCGTGGGCTGCATTAGCGGTAAAGCACTGCTAGTTTTAGCAAAGCTTTACTGATGTCATGGCGCTTCGGCAGTGCTGCCCAATTGATGTTTACAATGGCAGGGGCGGTGGAGCAGCAGTGTGTACACCACTCCCCCACCGCCCCAAAGATGCTGCTTGCAGGACTTTTTTTACCTGACCTGCAAGCACACCACCCCAGTGTGAAAGCACTCAGGCTTTCACACCGAAGTGGCTTAGAGGCGCTTTTCAGGCACTATTTTTTAGCGCAAAAAACGCCTGTGTGAAAGGGGTCTAAAACAGACCAAAAAGGCGAGAACTTAGATTACATTGACTGCAGAGTGAGTAACACGTGGAGAGTCACACTACATTATTGCTTCTAGCAGAGGCAAAATAGCTCTACACACGGCTGTCCACAAGCTTAAAATCAATACTGACTTTCTTAGTATGCTGAATGAGTGCCATGGAAGCAATGTGATAAATTTGTAGGACCCCCTTGCAAATACTGGCCAAGGACAAATATGTATTCACTGCACATCGATTGACAGCTAGTTGGAAGTGATTCATGTCCTCCAAATCTACAAGACAGTGGGGTGGTCCCAGGGCCTGGCTAGTATAAATGGACCGACAGAGAGTTCTTGGGTATCTGTTCAAATCGTAAATCTAGGCCCCTGGATGGTTAGGACAAGGCTGCATATATATCTGTTCATCCTGATGCATATTGGACAGACTTATATAATATGAGAACAGACATCTAAATTCTCCCTGTGGGTAAAACAACACTGTTTTAATATTTTCTTCAATTTAGCATATATCATTTTGTGATTTCAGTGCTATGGTTTGATACTGCCGCTCTGAAAATTGCTGTTCCAGACTGTTCTGGGACAAGGTCCTTTGCACCCAAAGACAAAAAACGCCAAAGTAATGACACCCCTATGAGCTGTGAACTACTTTTGAAGGATAGGTTGCAGGTCCTGGTCTTTTTTTGCCTCCATCATGCAAAAGCACCCAAGGCCACCTTTTCTGCCTAACCCTTAAACTCGGCCTTTGCCTCAGATATGCACCAAGTTGTGTCTGACCAACTACAGGCAGTCCCCGAGTTACGAACACCTAAGTTCCGAACGACTCCTACTTACGAACGGCCTCAATGCATGGCCAGAAGAGACCCAGATACATAACAAGCGCCCGGAACATCCACATCCATGCACAGGCGGAAGTTACACTTACAAATGCAGTGTTCCAACCGGAAGTTACACTTACAAACAGCAGTGTTTCGTCTAACAAACAAACCTACAGTCTTTCTTGTGTTCGTAACTCAGGGACTGCCTGTATAACAGTTGCGAAGGCCATTTGATATTTCCGGGGGGGGCCCCACACTTCTTCTCATTGTGCTCTGTTTGCTTCAGCCTACAATGTCTTATTTGCTCAGTAATCAATGCAAATCCTGCAAAATTCCAGAGAAAAATGAGCTAAAGAAAATTCCAAGAGAGATTATCTTTACAGGCTCACTTTTTATCTAGACCATACATAAGCTAAACCTTCCTATTACCTGTGTTGCATCACTTAGGCACAGGCCGCACGCTTTGGCCTCATTTACATATTTAAGGTAAGACAATAAATGTACTGTTAATGGTGCAGTTCATGTGGCTAATGCCATCATATTTCATTTTGCACTGTACTTGGGTGCAAGCATGTGTCTGGCCTCTAATCGCACCTTTGCTCATGCATTTGTGCACATAAAAATGCATTATCATACGCTTTAATGCTTGTTCACAAGCAGGTTGAATTTTGTTGCTTTATTCTTTGTTGATCAGCAACGTGTTTTGGTGAATTGATTTTAAAAAATGCAGCATATCTGTATTCTAATGCAAGGCAACATACAAAAATGGCTACAATGTGCATTAGCGCATCACAATGAGCTCTTGTGTATAAAGATTAAAAGACACAGATGGGCTGATTTACCAAGCCTGTGCGCCAAGACTCATGGTGCACAAGCAGGAGTAAACCTGTTTTTGACATTTACCAAAGAAACACGCTGCCAGTGCAGCGTGTTTCCTCATTTACTAAAGTGCCTAATGCGCCCAGAAGAGGGCGCACAGCACGCCAGTACAGAGCTGGCGTGCGGCATTTAGTAATGTAAACATCGGGGATTCGGGCGGGAGTTTATGGAGGGGAGGGAGGGGGAGGGATGCAGGGGAAGTGTAGTGACATGTGTTTAAACTTGTGTGGCGGGCCGATTTGAAAGGGGGAAAGTGACTTTTGGGACCCGATCCCCGTGCCCTTGCAAAGTACGCTAGAACCTCGGAAGGTTCACTTGCATACTGGGCATGCGCAGAGGGAAAAATCGGAGCTCACCCGCAGCGCCTCTTCAGTACGCCGGGAATATCCTTGGTAAATACCAGGCGGCGTAGCAGTGTTTGCACTGCCTGGAGCGGCGCACGGCAAGCTCCGAGCTGGTCTCTCGGGCTGCGCTGACACTGAAAAGGGGAACTTCCCGCCCGTCCAATATTTTCACATGTGATAACCGGCGCGGGCTTTCCCCCCAGGGGTACGAATAGGCCTCTCCGGCTTGGTCCGGTGATACGTTGAGGGGTTAACCCACCCCAAAATCTTGGTCGTCGGGACAAGAGTTTTCCCCCCAGGTATGCGGGCGTACCAAAGCCTCCTCATCCAGGCATGCAGTCTGGCGGATTCAGTGAAATGGGTGGTGGGTCGTACATCCATCCAGGACTTGGAGCGGTCGGTCCCCCCCCTCCAGCCGTACCAGACCACATGCCCTCGACGACATGGGGGAGTGTGTGCTTTGGGAGGGGGGCGCTGCCCCCCCACCCCAAAGCACTCTTGTCCCCATGTCGATCGGGACAAGAGCCTCTTCCCGACAACCCTAGCCATTGGTTGTCGGGGTATGCGGGCGGGAGCCAATCAGAATCTGGGAGCCCCGTTTAATAAGGTGGCCCCCAGATTTCGGGCCCCCACCCTATGTGAATGAGTATGGGGTACATCGTACCCCTACCCATTCACCTGGTGAACGTTTTCACTTTTGAGGGTCTTCCGCCGCCCCCTTCAAATTCTTCTGCCTGGACGGGGGTCGTACATCCCATCCAGGACTTGGACGTGGCGGGCTTCTCGTCGCTGTCTTCTGCCGCTGCCCCCTTCACCACGAAGCTCCGTGCTTGTTTGATGAGGGCAGCGGGCTTCCGTCGTCTACGGTCGTACATCCCACCCCGGATTTCGTCGCCGGGTTCTGCCTGGCTCCTAGGGGCCAGGGCTTCTTTTGCCGTCTTCCGCCGGAGGGCGCACTCTCCGGGGGTCTCGACGTTGTCTTCTTCCGCGGGGGGGGGGCCTTCTTCTTTGCCCTCGATTTTTTGGCCTGGATGGGGGTCGTACATCCCATCCAGGACTTGGACGTGGGCGGGCTTCGTCTCTCGCCGTCCCCTGCCCACGCACCCTCCGTGCTA